>JAODKL010000038.1:19694068-19704251 GCA_026780765.1 Petrocephalus schoutedeni | reverse complement strand
CCGGCGTGATAGCGGGGGAAAAAATAAGCGCGGCTCGTTCAAAGCTCGACCCGCTTGTTCCACAAAGGCTAACCGTTTCAACCGGGTCGTAACTGGACTGAGCTTTTACTTACTTAGCAGATGCTTTTATCCAAAGCGACATACAGCTGAGAAAGCATTGTCAGCCAGTCTCTGGGGCAATTGGGGGTTAAGGGCTTTGCTGCAGGGCCCAGTGATGGAACCATTTTGCTGATGACGGGATTTGAACCGGCATACCACTTACGAGTATAAACATTTGGCTTGCTTACATGTTTGATAAGTAATCGACATTAAAATTAGCGAAGGGTATCATTCACAGAGAGAACTCTCTTTAGCCATCTGTAGTCTTTGGACCAGTTCACGAAGGTGTTTTTAATTCTGAAGTTACACTAATGTGTCATTTGATGTTGTTGTAGTTGAGCTTTATTGCTTTCAAGTATTAATGTTATCCTGCAGTACTTAATTGTTGGCCTTATTCTCGTCCAGGTTTTGGTAGTCCATGGCTGAGTGTTGAGGTTTAGGTTCAGACTTACCTGTCTTTGTGTGTTGTCTCCTCTGATTGGCAGATGCACTGGCCTATCAGGGCTCCTCTTCAGCCCTGATGGCCTCGGTCGTCCGTACAGTAATACAGATGGGGTTCGATGCCAGTCTGGTGGAGAGTCTGGTTCAAACCAAGTATTTACTGACAGGTACCTGCTACACCTCTGTGTCCGACCTGGTGGCTGATGTGCTGCAGGCCGAGGAGGAGGACAGGAGGAGATCACAGCAGGCCAGAGGTATGTCCTGTCTGCCAGTATCGCTGATTTATGTCAACATATAGTGTGGCTGTTGACATTAATGGCTGCCTCCTGAAACACCCTGCCTCTCACTTCCTGTTGTGGTAAAAATCATGTAATATGGCATCTCATTTCTGCTTTATATTAAGCCTCAGTACGGCAAAGCGCATTTGCTTATGCCCTATTTCTGTGACTGCGTCCCATTCAGCACACTTAAGGCCAAACATACTGAGATACTGAGATACTGTGGTGACGTATTTTGACGTTCGACGCAAAGTGCACGAGTGTAGTTAAAGAGCCCAAGTGGGCAGGGATTTCTTGAACCCACTGGGACACACTTGATTTCTGAATAGGTAAATGAGAGACAGACTACAGCTAAGCTGTCATTTGTATTGGTCGTGTGTGGTTGTCCTTCTAAACATTCATTATACAGCTTTGCGCACTTACATTGAAAAGTTTTCGGAGGCTTGCTTGGTTCTCAAAAACTCATAAACTTCCTCATGTTCAATGTAAATATTAGTCGTTACTGATGCAGTGCATTTTGATTTATATACTTAGCCAAGGACTCTTTCCGTGTGGTAATTGCCAAAGTGTGGATAAAGTGCATGTCAAGCACAGTGCATTTGGCTTATTCGAGGAATGGGACACCCTTGAATACTTGCACTAAGTGCATGAATTCACACACTGAGTGTGTAAGTGTGGGCCAAGTGGGCTAAATGGTAGAGGTTGTGTTTTAGTTCCTGCCAAATCTGCAGTATCAGGTGGAGGTCAGTGCTTTGCTCCGTTACTGCCTCCTGATGTCATTCCCTGTTTTTATCTGGAAAATACACGCATGTATGTTGGTTTCCAGATCCTGTCGAGAATCAGGAACGTGGTGCCGGACGGGAGGGGATTTGCGCCGGGGCCCGAGATAAAGGTTTGGAGCCTTGAACCTCCTGTCACATGCACGCACTTTTTAATAACTTGTGCGCTGTGGTTAGGCCGAGAATGTGAGTGTCACTGTGAGATCGGAGGAGAGTGGAGTCTTAGCACTTTGAAATGATGTTCTATAAACATCTGTGACTAGTGCAACTCCAAATATTTGTGGCTTAGGAGAGAGTCATTTTTTTCCTGCAGGCATCCATTATAATGCTACCTTTTTGAACCTTTTAATAGAATATAAACTTGGAACCTTAAAAAAATGTAAAACAATCTTGATGACATTACATGTAGAGAGGAATGCTGTTGAGTTATGTGGTTGCAGCTCAGAGCTGTGTAACTTCAACTTTTTCCACAAAGCGCCCCCTTGTGGTTGTGTGTCACCAGCAGCAGGGGGGTTGAGTGCTGAGGAGCAGCTGAGGCAGCTCCAGGAGGAACGAACCTGCAAAGTCTGCATGGACAAGCTGGTGTCTATGGTCTTCATCCCCTGTGGACACCTGGTGGTCTGCTCCGACTGCGCAGCCAGTCTGCGAAACTGCCCCATCTGCCGTGCCGTCATCCGGGGCAGCGTCCGCGCATTTATGTCCTGATGGCCAATTCCAGGTATGATATATGTATACCCCCCCCAAGTCCTCTTCTGACCACTGACCCTAATGCCACATGTGGGTGCTTCTCAGAAAGCCAGTACCAGGGTCCTCCCAAGGTTAGTCATGCCGTAACTTTCTTTCTTAGTACCATCTTGTATCCTACATAGTTATGTAAATACATAGTTATAGTTACATAGTTACGTGTGGTTACATGTTGCTCATTATAACAGAGATGACCTTAATTAAGTGTTAATGGGTGCTTCTCTGCACTTCCTGCCTTAAATCATTAGTAAATATCATTTTTCAGCTGGTCCGTCTCCACTCTGCCCTAATTCTGTGTTCCAGCTCACCCCAGACATTAATATGTGGTATGGAAATAGGTAGGCCATTATGATAGTGAGACCCATTTCATTTCCTCACTATCAAGAATTGTCTCGCTCTGCTTGGTAGGACAGCAAATCTGGGAAGGACTGAAAAAAAAAATGACGGTTTTCTTCTTAACCAGGTGTCGGGATGTTTCTGATGAAGAATGACTAGAAAAAAACAGGATGAATCTGAAGGGATTGTTCCATTAACCCGGGTGGCTGCACCTCTGATGCGGACTGACGGGTCACATGTTGTTTGACGGTGTTGCCAGGACACCAGAAAATTCCAGTCCATCACCTCCCCTCCAGAGCATAACAGAAGCGAAAATGAGCTACATGACAATAAGAGGATTATTTTGTTGCTGAAATGCACTTTATGTAAACGTTACTAAAATAAATGCACCAATTAATTTTAATTGATGATTTTTTGATTGCTAAAGGGCAAAGTCATATTACAGCAAGGAGGCAAAGATGAAAACTTTTATCAGATTAAAACTAAATGTACACCAGTAAATTAATGAAGACAATATTTTTCTTACTCAGCGATTAATTGACATGAATTTGCACAACACTATCTACCCAATAACATTCATTAAACAGCGGAGAAGAAACGGAACTAAGAAATTAAAATTACGCTATTTACTAGAAAATGGCTATTTACATTTTCAAACACTTATCGTAAGTTTTTAAAACATTTTGAGTCAGCAATGCAATAAAGGACAGGTACAAAACGTCTGATTGAATCCATAGACGTCATAATAGATCCGACCAATGAAATGTAGGATATATACAAAATGTATCGCGTGGAAGACGTGGTAGGGCCCAGAGAGAACTCAGAGGTAATTTCGCGAGAAGGGAACTGTATACCCAGTGAAAAAATTAGATTAGCCTCATTAAAATATACCTCTGACATTATGCGTACTATAATTTGAATGCAAATGTTTTACGTTTAGCAAACCATTTTGAGAACTTAATAGAATCGTTTTAAATATTTTTAAATGATCAAAATAGAGCACTTGGACATTATATATTTAGGATAATGTATTCTACAAAGGAGATCTGTGTTGGGGCAAATGAATGCCACTCTAACTACAACGTATTTATACTTCTAAGCCTGCAAATATGTGATTAAATGTGCGCCTTAATTTTGATCACTTTAAAATATTTAAATAGGCCTATGTTCTGCAAATTCATTTTCAAAATCAGGAGGTAATATTTTCTTGTGTTATATTAATATGACGGTTTAACCAAAATAATATCAGATTTTGTTCAAAGTAATTTGAAAATACACGTTAAATTACCATTGCAAAGCGACACCGCCGCTCTAAAGGGCTTGGAGGGCGGTGCCACAGTGCAGGACGGAACATTTAATGACGAGCTAGCTGTACATTTTCCAGAAACCGTACAGCTACCTGTACGGCTTAGAATGAAACGACATTTAGAATTACTGTTCGCAACTCTTAAAGAAAAAATGCTTTTTAAAATACAAAGAAATAAAAATGCTTATTTAACAAAAACAAAGGGGAAAATAACTGTATAGGAAGGCAGGTTTATACACAGTCACTAGGGGGCAGTTGTGGTTCGCTATAACATGCCGTGAAGGGCCTAACCTATTCATATGAAGAAATAAAGCTCTCGTTTGGTCTCTCGGTTGTACAGCTTCACTGTCTTGAGATCAGCGATTTTACGCCACATACTGAAACGTGCTGTCGCCTAGAACTGCTATTCGTTTAAACAGAAAATAGCTCTTTACTTAAGTATTTTCTGTCTCAGTTCGTTCTTTGATAGATCACCTGTCCCAACAATAACCATATCACACACAAAGCTCCCGTCAGCTATAAAATAACAAAATATTGCATTGATCAGTCCACCAACAGTCCACCTCCCCGCCATACACACCGTATTCTTTTAATGTGCCCTTGTTTTATCATAAGAAATTAAACAAAAATCCTAATAAAGAAAAGTAAAGAAAATGACTGCCTTGTATTCCCATCCAGTAACTCCAACCAGGCAAAGTAAAACACTGATGTCACGCATGCTTTACGTGTGAATGCTGCTTTGTTAGACAGTAATTCTACCTTTGACAGGGGCGCTTTATTGCGGAAGTGTTTTACTGTCTATTGTATGCTTATTTCCCCGCTGGTCCGGGTATGTGCTCGCGTTGGGGTCTGAGGCACCGTAAACAATATATCCGAACACAGTTATCTGACATAAAACAGACTCATATCATTCAGACACATACCCAATATTTACATCTGCAGGTCGGGCAAAAACAGGATGCACACAGAGACAATGGCAACGGTGCCTCGGACGACGGTGCACTTTCTTTTCGTCCAGTTTGGACCACAACTTTTAGCTGTTCTTATATCACGCTGCACCTGGCACCATCTAAGGCTCTGTCACCCTTTTTTTTAAAAAAAAAAGCTGGACCAAACTTGGAAGTCGAGTCTTTGTAAGCGGTACTCTAGCAGTATTAATAAGCACTGATAGGACGCGTCTAAAGAGCCCCTCGGCCTTCTCCGCTGATGTCCCGATACACACTCCTCTTCCTCCTTTTTGAATCCACTTTGCCACCCTCTCATCAGTGATTCAACGGCCGTCCTGGTGCGGTCAAACTGCTCCTATTTACGTAGACCTGCGAAATAGGACGGAAAGAACATTATTTCTGTGACTGTGGCGGCGGAGGTGCACAGGAAATCAGTCAGTATCGCGCTGCTGCACATTAAAAACCGTGTTCCTTGGGTCGCAATATTTACCCCAGGGAAAACAATATTTATCTTTTAGGTAACGTTCACGAACTGCATGGGAAGGCATATAATTAAAATGATTTCTGCACACTCTTTGAAAATCAGTGTAATATTTTCTCAGTTGCTTACATTTTAAATGTTGTTATAAAGCTTTTTAACATACAGGAGAAGAAAACCTTTAACAACTATTTTGTTTTTTTTTCGTGCAAAAAAGCCTGGACGTTCTAAAGAACCACAGATGGCCCTAATTAATTTTGTAATAAATAACCACTTTGCATAAAAGGTTCATTTACACGAAATGCCATATTAACGGTTAAACAGAATTAAACTAAACCTTTTGGGGATACAGCACAGACGTTTAAACCACGGAAGTCCAATGCCACGTGGTGCTATGAATTTTGTACCAGTTACACCCCCATTATATCTTAACTTTATGAAAGTATTGTAACTCGTCATTGCGGGTAAAGCAGCCTTTCTGCCGTTTAGACAACTGCGGGAACACGAGAGTCTCATTTCCAGCGGGCAGAATCACGAACGCTGGGGGTTTAATTTTTCCCTTAATAGTGTCCACGGGCAGCCCCACCCGCTGTCTGTCATTCATAGCTATATCCCCTTGGCAGCAAGGCACCACTCCGCCCTCTAGTGGGGTGAGGAAAATGACCTGGGGGTCTGTCTGTTCATGCTAAAACTCTGGTTTTAATTTGAGTGGGACCATGAAATACACTCCTACTCCCATCTTTAAGGGGACTCTCCACTCATGCTTATGGGCATAACCCCATTTCCAGCTATAACATCTTTAACCCCTACCCAGCCATAACTTTAAACATAAGTAACCAAACAAAATACAAGACTTGGCATTTTTAGGGTTTTTTTTATTGCAGTCACAGACATTATGGGGACATCGTAATTATTACAGTGTGTGGAATCCATATCCATACACTCACGCACACATGCACGCGCACGCACGCACAGAGACACTGGCACGCGCGTGGGTACTTACAGGTACATGGGCTTTAGCAGGACGTGAGACGGTTTCTCATTGACATGGTAGAGGGGAAAGGGATCAAAGCCACCGATAAAATCAACTGGAACCAAAACAAGTTTCAAATGGGAGGGGGAAATTAAAAACCAAAATGAGAGAAACTGAAGACAAAAATGATGATTCACAACGACCAACATAACCATACAATATGGGGGGGGGGGGGGGGGGGCTTTCAGCGTGTGAGATGTTTTTCGGACAGGGAGGTGAAGAGTTTAGACAGCCGTTTAAAATGTGCATTTTTAACGAAGTGATCAGTTTATGACGTGCGTAATGCTGTTTATGTTGCAGAAAGCGGAAAACAGGTGTAAATTGCACATCAGTTATTTGCGGTGATAAATAACAATTTTCTAATATCCTGGTTATGTTATGCCTGTGCATGCAGAAGGAACGATAGCGGAAACGAAGAGAGGTCCCTCATTAACACAGTGGATGACATAACACCCCCCTCCATTTCCTGCACATAGCGAGCGAGTATAAACCTGTTTTTATCTCCAATAGAAACCTGGGAATCACAATTTCAGCCGAACACAGGGGAGGCATACGGCTCGTCGCAAATTAACACGGTCCCTACCGCTATGCTATTTTTTTCCCCCGACGGTGGTGTTTAATCACTTTGTGGACGTTCAGGAATGGTGTCAAATCAACACCATCGCCATTAACGTCGCTGAATCAGCAGGGATCAGTATGAAAAGCACACGGGTTTATTTCTGGGACTTCTCCGCTGTGAGACGCGCCGCTGCCTGCGCCAGCCTGCTTCATGACCTCGGGGACGCGCATCCACTATTGTTACGCTTCACCCGAGATGCTCCGGTATAGCAGATGAATCATTATTACTGCTCAGTGAAATCAGCACTGACTCACTGCGCTGGGAGGTGGCTTCAGTACATCAGATGTGCTTTAAGTAGGGCTTTCTGTCGGAATGGGGGTTAGGGTTGGAAGACACCATGCAAGACCCCAACTGAACATTTAATTTGTGGTTGTGGGGGGACTGTTCTGGAATACAGACCCCTATTTACGTGCCCAGAGGTTTCCCCACAACGTGACCCAACGCAAATTAGGTACGTCTGTACAGCTGCAGTGACTGATTATTGGAGGGCGACCCTATAATATGTGCTTAAGTCTCCAAATTCAAAGCATATCTATTCTCAATCGGTTTTCCTTCCTTTACCCAGCGCTACCACAGAACATTTTTCTTCCCTCCAGTCTGGAATAAAAGTCTGGAGTGATGCCCATCTACCCTGACACTGAAGTTTCCCCAATTACAGTCTGGGATGGCAGCGATCACATCAAACCGCAGCAGTCAGATCCTGTGAAGACTTCGGGATTAAGGGGGCTCTTAAGAAGCCTCGACCCTAATGAGGCAGCAAATGTAGCTCATCTCATTACTACCTATAATTGTCATTAACGATAACGAGGGAACGATGGATTCGGGTTAAGATTAAAAAAAAATCCTGAAAACCGAAAATCAGCCGGTTAACCCCTTTCTCATTTGCCGCCCGACTAATTATTCCCTTTCATTTGGCGGCAGGTGATGCTCGGCGCTCCGGTACAGAGTTTAATGTGGCACTTCTGGAGTTTAATGTGACAACCGCGTTAGTCCGACTTGAACCCCTGACTGAAATACATAAGGCGCCCTTAACGCAGTCAGGTGAACAAAGGGACATTAGTCTGAAATACGCAACGGACCGTGTGATGCCATTTTCCCGACGTGTTTAACGCCTCTGCTTTTAAATTTTTAATACGTTCCTTTTTTTAATAATTTGTACTGAGCAAGATACAGATTTAAAATGCCGGGCGTTTCCTCCACTGCAGGCTCAGCGCAGCTCCGGGGGGCGCACGGCGATGCTTGATCAAAGGGATCCGGCAGCTTTTAAGAAGCGTCTTCGAGGAACCGCCGGCGGGCATCGCACCGTTCGCGGCGCCGGCTTCCAGTCAGCGTTTCCACGTCTCTTTTGATTCCCCCAGCACTCGCTTTCGCAAAAGCGCATTAGCCATGAAGCGAATAGCTGTTTAACCGGGCTAATTGGGCAGGGCGGTTTAAAGCGGAGGGAAGCGGCTGCCCCTCGCAGGTCGGACGCCACCCTCGCCCGGAGAAGCGCTCAGGGCGCGGCGAGGGATGCTCGGAGGCCCAGAACGCAGCTCGGAGGAAAATCCACTATGCGAGCATCAAGCCGTAAAATGGGAGATTACATGAAGATATCAAGCTCATTCGAGCGGAACAGCTTCCATTAAACCATCAAAGAGGCTGTGTGTAATTATGATTAAAATAGCGCTCAAACTATTAATAGGCCTCAGTGCAATTATCATTCCACAATGTCACATGTTCATAGGTACAATTAACTATTAAAACTTTAAATAAAAAATAAATGTGCAGCCCTCTTGCTGTACATAGTTTTACATTGAGACGGAAATAGGAGCTTGGATCCTGTGTCCCGATACTAGATATATCAGTTCAGCCCCCTAGTCTAGTGACTGAATATGAATCTGGATCAACTTTCAACCCACATGTCAGGGCCAACGACAAAGCACTAAGGTTTACCATAAAAAGAAATGCAGTTCGTTTATCAACCGGACTTAACGTGGGAATTTGCACTAATTTAATGGAACATATCAGCATAGTTCCGGGCGAGTCTAGATAGGTGCTGGATAGGAAGCTTATTAAAATTTCCAGCCTTCAAACCGGGCATTATAAAATATCCTCGTTTCATCTGCGAAATCATCTACGGTCGAGGTACCACGGAGGCATCGTTTTTTGTATCTTTTTACTCGGGAGCGTTTAATATGCGCGAAAATGTGATTTGACGCTGCGCCATTAGCCCCGCTGTCAAATGAAAAATCACGCTCGGAAATGGAGAGCGTTACAGCTAAATTTCGGAAAACTAATTATTGTACTATTTTCCCAGGTACCTACGAATTATTCCAGAAAATGAATAAGAAATCAATCATGAATACTGGAGGGAAAAAACAGTGACGCATTATAAATGTACATGAAATGGACAATGGGGGACTGATCCTTGTATGGATGTCCTATAAATGTGGGGAAGAAGAGACAGCTGGAGGGATTTATTTCGGACATATGGGGTGTATGCAGCGTGAAAATGAGGGGGGCGGGGTGTGATGGGGGCTCTGAGGGTTGGGTGGGGAAATCTAGGGTGTATGGAATGTGGACACATGGCTGTCCTGGGGGGTTATGTAAAGGGTTTATTTGGGGTCTCATTAGTCAAAGCCCCCCCCCCCTCCACATGCACACACCCCAACACTCCTACACTGTTCATACTCACAGCTGTCCTCCTCCTCCGTGAAGGCGCTGACCACGTAGCAGGCATACACAAATCCCAGGAGCTGTGGAGACAAAACCAGACAAAAACTAAGCAAGAATAGTGGGGGGCGGGGGGCTCTGCTCTGCTTCATGCACCGACCCCCAAATTTGCTTGTCACGCTACACAGGGGATGAACTAAATTGAGAGCACAGCTGACCTGGGTCCAGTCACCAGGGTTCAATGAAGAGCTCCGATCACATAAAACCCACAGTCTGGGACACGGAAGCGAGTAACGTGGAACATACTACATCTGCATATGAAAGCGAGTAACGTGGAACATACTACATCTGCATATGAAAGCGAGTAACGTGGAACATACTACATCTGCATATGAAAGCGAGTAACGTGGAGCACGCTACATCTGCATATGAAAGCGAGTAACGTGGAGCACGCTACATCTGCATATGAAA
>JAODKL010000038.1:19669159-19684915 GCA_026780765.1 Petrocephalus schoutedeni | reverse complement strand
GGGGGTGAGGTGAGTGGAATGCAGATAATTACGCTAATCAGTCAACACCGGCAATAGCCTGTAATTCAAAAGATTTTCAGCTCATGACCTGAAAGCAGAAGCTTTAAGTTCCCAAAGAGCCTTAATGTAGTGCCCAAAGAGCTGGGAAATTAACATACATGGCCCTGGTAAGCCATCAAGCCACTACGGAGCCCCCTTCAGGAGCATAAAAGTACACAAAGGTCTAAACACACAAATGGAAGCCAACAAGGACTTGGCCTTCGGGGGGGGGGGGGCTGCAGTGTTTAGGGAAATCTTTATGGGATAATCACAATACAATTAGCATCATCACATACCACATAATGACTCCAAGGATGGGTTAATTACCTCCCTAATGTAATAACTACCATCTTTGATTCTTTCATTCTTTTATTCTACACTCAACCACCAGAAAAAAAAGAGCAATTTCTGTTTTATCAGAAGATAATTTCAACTAACCCAAAACACGCCAAAAGTCACTGCATGGTTCCAGCCATTTACATTCAAGTATAAAAAAAAAGAATTTGTTAAAAAAAATATCTGGAGGATGTTTAAAGTGCAAATTGGACCGGCTGAGTGCCTTTTAAGCCAGCGGCTGTAGTCTTTGGTTTAGCTGGCTCGTTATCGAGGGCCCGTCCACACAAAGAGTAATGAACATTTGGACTGGCATTAGTGTTCAAAGACAAAAAAAAAATAATTAATCATGATGTCATCCTTAAAGGGAAAGCCTTCATTTTTTTCCTAAGAGAGCCTCATTAGTCGCCATTAGTATGCACAATTAAAAGTTATTGTGAGCTACTTACTAATAAAAAAAACACAGCTTTTTAAACATATATGCCTAAATCTGTAGCATCACAAAGAAAACATCGATGTTTTGGTCAAACACCTAGACATTTTCACAACACGAGGAAAAATGACCCAGTCACATAAGAATCGCACACACGGGCAAAAATGGACCGTCTTCCTAACTAAACCCATAAAATCAAAATATCAAAGACTGTCAGGTTTATGGTTTATCTATGATTTGGGGGAATTTCGGTTCTGTGTTGCATGGAGGGATCAATTACTTTAATTACAGCTGGATTAAGGAGATGATTCAGAGGGTAATGTTTGTATAATAAACAGGAGCAGCTGAGTATGGGGGCTGAAACATTTTGTTCACTTTATTTTACTTTTTATATGTGGTGAGGAATCTTATTCTTGCATTGCTCTGTTTAGGCAAGACTATCGTACAAAGAAAGTTGACTTCTTTGTAAATATGCATAGTTTACTCAATGCTGGTTAACCCCTATCCCGTGTTTGGGGTCAGTCTGACCCCAGAGCATCATTAAACGGTAGGGAAATTTCACATGGGGAAATTATCACGAGAAAAGCGTTAAATACTATATTATAGTACAACAGCAGAACCCTCCTGGGAAGTGACCCTGCAATCATCCGGTCATACACCCACGTCCTTAAGCCCTAATGCACATACCCGAAGGCTCAAAAGTCATGAGACTCACCACCACGATATAGCGTGGCCTGTACTGGATGGTGCCGAAAAGGCCCAGGATGACGACGATTATGTGGAAGAAGTTGGCCAAGATGGGAGCCCACTGATAGCCCAGGAAGTCAAACACCTGCCTCTCCAAGGCCACCATCTGGAAGGAGACAGAGTAGAAGAGAGAGAGAGAGCGAGCGAGAGAGAGAGAGGGAGAACTTTAAGTCCCATGTCCATTTCCTCATAATCTCAATCACAACAATTTCAGGAATGATAGATTGATGATAACACTTGCAGTATTACAATAAGATGGAGTCTCACTCTGCCCAAGGTCCACAGATCATAAAACATCATTACAAGTCAAACTCTGTCATTTCAAAATCTGTAGGCATACAATGAAACTGAAATAAAATATGAAATATATTTTATAATATTGAAATAAACAGCATTATACCAGTGCAGGTGGTCGATAAACATTTATGAAGTTAAGCTGCTCAATGGAATTCCAGACAAGAGTGCAGAGGCAGAGGTGTGTTGACCCCTGTGAATGTGGCTCTAGGCAATTCGGTGTGGAGTTATCAAGAAGGGAGGGCACTTAAAGTGACTGTCAGCAAACTTCAAAATTCAGCCTTCATCGGCGCTTGTCGGGAGGAGAAACACCAGCCTGCCAGCGGCTCGGGTCTAACACGGGGCACCGCTCTGAGCACAAACACATCGAAGCAACTCATTCACCACGGAAGAGAAAGAATCCCATTCCACTTTGAAATGACTTATTTGGAATGACACGCCCCCGCTGATGATTCGTGGCGCTCACCCATGCCGTGTGAATCTCAGCTGAATAATTCAGAGACGCGTTCGAGGAGCACCAGCATGCACCTCTACGTGAAGCCATCAGCCGGCATTCGACGCCGCGATTTAATTAAACGCGGAATTCGGAAACTCTAGAGAATGATTCCGGGGGGCGGGGGGGTCGCCCACCATGGCATTTGATTATAATCCCGCAGCGGACAGGGGCCTGACACGCTGGTGCAGCTCAACGGCGGGATGACGGGTGACAGTAGCGCCCCCCCCCCCCCACGTGCAGTGACACGGGACAGCGACCCAGCGGTGACAGCTTGCCGCGCGCAGCCACAACAACAGAAGAGACGGCTTTGTGGCCGCTAAATTAAAGGACGCCGAGTCATGCATAACAGATGGCTGGTGGGGGGGGGGGGGAATAAATAAAAATAAGGGGGCGGAGATGACCAGGTACACGCCGTGTAGTTGGCCAATGAGACAAAAGGATCCATCTCCCCTCTTACGGCAATTAACATTTGACCTGACAGAACATTCAGAAGTGCATCTGAAATCCACCCATTAGAGCTCTTCCCGTCC
Source organism: Petrocephalus schoutedeni (assembly GCA_026780765.1). NCBI lineage: Eukaryota > Metazoa > Chordata > Actinopteri > Osteoglossiformes > Mormyridae > Petrocephalus > Petrocephalus schoutedeni. Next base: position 19,682,043 of record JAODKL010000038.1, on the reverse strand, counting down.
GCGTCACGCACGAGAAGGTGCTGGCAATTCATGCTAGAAAACAGGGGGTCTGCCATTAATGGGAGAGGAAGAGGAAGAGAGGAAGCTGGCACACAAAGAGGCAGCCAGAGCCTTAACGCCCAAGTGGTCACTCCGGGGAAGCCCCTGGGCAGACCCTACTCTCTATAGTTATTAGGAATCTCTCTCTGATACTAACCATGGAATCTTACAATCCATTAATTAAGGGACGAACAATATAAATCAAGAAATTGTAAGAATATATTAATATAGCTTGTTTATGGTGACTCAATGCTGCTACAATGATGACTTAGCAAACATTGACTGGAACAAAAGTCAGTAACTTGAAGAGCTTCTTCTAGAAGTCCAGGTATCAGAGAATTTGGAGAGAGCGAGATTGTGGACTGTCTGGGGGTTTGAGAAACGGTCTTCTACAAGACAATCTGTCAGCAACAGCATAACTTTCTGGGGGGGGGGGGGGGTCTCCAGATGTGAGAAACCTTTCACACATCCCTCTTCACAGCACATTCATCAGGACAAGTGCGTAGTAAGGGGGCAATTCAGAGTCTGCTCTCGGGGGGCCTCCTTCGGCTGCCGGCCCAGTGACCAGAGTTCCTGGACCGCTTTAGTCCAGGGCACAAAAGCCTGTCTCCATTTGGCAGAGGCAATGGATGCAAATCGAGACAGGAAGTGCCGGTTTCCAACCGGCTGCTTCCACTGAGCTTAGTGTTCGCCTGGCGGGTAGCGGCCACCCCTACGCCGAGATCAGTTTGGGCGAATGGATTTCCTCCTTGGATATTTTTTTCCCCCCGGATTCAGCTGTTGGAGCACCAATTTGAAAATCATCCGTCAAAAAGATAAGTAGCGCTATCACATATGGAAAGGTGCCCTCGCCGAATGGGGGCATCAATCACTGAACGATTGTTTTGTACGTGTACGGACCACCCAGATGGCCAGGGAGGAGGTCAAAAGGTCAGGAGGCCTTTCCCTCTCCCATGAGGTCAGTGCACATTGGGACACCTTGCAAGTGTGTTCAGTGTATAGCTAAGGTTAAATATTTGAAATCAAACTGGAAGCTGAGTTAGTTGGCTGTTTTTTTTTTCCTTGCACTGGATAGGATGGGGGAGGGTGGGGGGGGGGGTGCAGAAACATTTGTTCATGCAAAGTGATATGCATGACCCGAGGGCTGGAAACCAGATTTCTTGACGCGATGATGATGTCTCCAATAAGCGGTGAAAACTCTTCAAATCTGCCCAATGCAAGTCACTCACGAGTCAGATCTAATACTATCAACCAGGAGCTTCTCCAAGGAACCAAAGTGCATTTTAGATCTATCCAGCTTTGAGCAGATGTAATAAAGAAGGTGCTCATCTGAGGACACCACCGGCACAGGACACATTGTTATTCTTCTCAGAGACCTCATTCCTCTGCTCATCGTCATCAGAACCCCACCATTATTCTCACAAATCACCATGACAGGCTCACACTGAATACATATTAGTGAGGAAACAAAAGCAGCCTGAACTCCTCAGAGAGAAAAAAAAAATACTGCTGACGTTGCCATAAGCCCTGGGTGCCTTCATTTTCATGGCCCGTATTTTGGCATTATGAGACCCAAATCATGCCATCTGCGAGGGATTTGAGGAACATTTCCCCCTAAAGTCTGCCGTTGAAACACAGTCATGATGGGGAGAAGTAGGGGCAGTTATCAGATAAGGGCGATTAGCGACAAGACCTCAAGGAACTTTCAAAGCCTTAAAAAAAATCCCAAAGAAACTTCCTCTGGCAATGTTGCCATCAGTGAAGGAACTTGCAGCAAAGTGGAATTACGGGTCAAAACCCTCGTCACATGATCCGAGCACACAGACTTCCTCCCCCGGGCACTCTTGAGAAAGCCAAAGAAGGGCGGGATTTCTGTCAACACCGGCATCAAACTCGGGTTTACAAGAGGATGTTTGCCAGGTGTGCCCCAATTGGCTGATTGCCCACCATAGAAAAGGGGGGGGGGGGGGAGACACACCCACCCCCTAATCACATGCTCAGCTGCAACCCTCAAGCCAACACCCATATCATTTTCCTGATTTCTCAACAGCACCCACTCCTGCACGCAAATAAAACCCCCTACTGACGCCCCCTCTGTGTACACGTGGCTCTCTCTCACACCTGCAATTTTCTCAGACAGGACGGTAAATTCAGTCAGTACTTCAGAATAACCCAAAATTCTCTCTGGTCGCCCTCAGATCTCAGAAGGTGCAGAAGAAGACACTCACTGTCATGGAGACCCGTAGCAAATAGCAGATCCACGTCATGCTGTGACAGACCCACCTGAGAGTGACCAGAGCGGTGTTTCCCGACCCGGTCCTCGGGGACCCACAGTCTGTCCGCGTTTTTGCTCCCTCCGAGCTCCCTGCCAGATAGTGCCAATTACAGCTCCTCCCCGAAGACCACATTGAGAAACACCGGACTAGATGTCGACCGACATTGTTTAATGGGAAACAACAGAACAGAAGCGAACTGGCCAGCAGTGAGGTCATCGGCGCTGGCGGGAGCGGGAGCCACCAGAACAGGCCGGATTTGCTACTTCTCGAATGCAGATGCTCGTCGAAAAGCGATCATCTCCGCGAAGGAAGCAGCGGGCAGAGAGGCCATGGGCGTGGGGCGTACAGTGCATCAGCTACCACTGGGACTCATTAAGTAACACTCACAAGGCGATAACGATGCTTTTAAAGCTTGCGAGAGCGCAGGGCGTATCGCCGGAGAAGTGCGAGCGCCCGTTTATCAGATTCAGCCACTCCGTAATAACCCAATTCCCAGATCAAGCCCACCTATCCCTCAAACCTGCTTCCATAATGCACCCCCCCCCCCCCACCCGGCCACTGATTATGGTCCTCTGCTCGTTCATCGAGTTTCCCTTTGTTAATAGGACTGGCCGCAGAAGACCTTAATGTCTGCCGGTAAAAAGCCATCTGCAGAGGGATGGTGATGATGATGAGGGTGATGATGAAGAATGAGGAGAGGATCGGATGCCGGAAGAACCGGGGAACCGGTACAGTAGCCACATCATCTCCGAGCTGGTAACTGCGGCTGCTATCTGGCAGGACAGCATCAATCTGGATCAGCATCTCTCTGAAGGCCAGTAGCTCATGGGGCTTCGGTTTCCCGCTGATGATGACATCATCGAGGTACGCCGGCGGGGTCCGCGCGGCCCATTAAAGCCCTGTCATCTGCGGTATACCCTGCGTTTAGCTTCCACTCGTGCAATTCTGGCCCAATTATTCAGCCCCGCCACCCCCCCCAGGACAGTATGGAAGCTACACTTCTCACTCCCGATACATATTCTGCTAAGAGTAGCGGGATCATAAATGGGATAGATGATATAAGGCAGTGACTGGTACATCCATCCATCCACCCCCACGGTTTCTAGAATAACTTATCTGTCACAGGGTCATGATGAGTTCATAGCCCATCCCAGGGAGTGCAAGACATGGGGCGGGGGGGGGGGGGGGGGGGGGGGGGGGGGGAGCAGCCTGGAGCCTGGATGGGATGCGAGTATCACAGGGCACCCGCGCTCACGCACGACCTACAGGCTGGAGACCCCACAACAATGGAACCATCTCTTTGAACCATGGTTGGGAACATGCATTACAAGGCCTGGGCCACAGGGGCACCCAGCTGAAAGCTTAGTGGCCCCCAGAGTGCCCCTTCTCTGTCACTCACAAATTCGAAAGAAAATCATTGGCTAATGATAAGGCTGGTTCACCTGTACCTTAGTTGCCTAGTTAGAAACCCTTATAGACATTCAGAACTACACGCAAACACCACTGAAATACTGAAATGGCGTAAGGATGCAACCATGAGGTCTGAGGCCATTGTGTTACCATGGAGGTATATCCGGTATACTACCACCGTTTGTAGTGTTTACAGCTCGCTTCCTGAAGACCCAGGCGAAGATAACTGTCGCTGTAGCCAATAACAAAGGCTGCACTATTGGTCCCATACTGGCAAAGGCCACACAGTCTTTCATCTTCCCTTCCTCTTGCGGCCTTATTTTGCGGACTTGAGAATCATCCCGCTTCATGCCAGGGCCGTCACGCTGAACTTCTTCATACTTTGAGCGCTGATTCATTCATCTCCGGTTACCCCTCGGCAAATGGGCCATGTGCTGGTTTTATAGGAGCCACTAAGGGGCTCCCTCTTGTGCCGATGTGCAGCCGTAAGCACCCCTCTGTGCAGGCTGAGTGTCGCTTTCCGTTCTCTGCTCAGTTGTGTCCATCCCCGGGACCTCGGGCTGTACTACACCCCCCCCCCGCTTATACTCCCCGAATTTTACAGTGGGGCTCTGCAGCTCAGGATCTGTGACTGAGTCCAGAAGGTCGCCAGTTCTAATCCTGTGGCCAACAGCGTAATCATATCACTGTCGATACTTCGAACAAGGCCCTTAACCCCTAGAATTACTTGGGTGGCAGGACCAGCCTAACTATAGACTGCACTCTAACCTGCATGCGTGTTTCATGGGAGCACAGAAAAAAACAATTCCCTCACTGCGCATCGGAAAATTCCTAGCAAATCCCCTTCCATGTACTGGTTGAAAAAACAAATAAAAGTATTAATTTTATTAATCCCAAAGCACACTGTAACCATCTCCTCCCAAACGGCACATCGCAACCTCCTGTAATCACTCCCACACAAAGTGGTGACGCCTGGATTGGGTGGGGCGGTGGGACAGGGCGGCAGCCTGGGGGGGCCGTGTTTAACATTCTCAATAGCAAGGCCGCGTGTTCCCCGGGAAGCCCCCACCACAGCCAGGATGTCAGGATGAAACACGAATAAAGTGACGTAATGGGCATCTCCACGGAAAATGGGGGCTTCCCCCTCCCCATCCCCATGTGCAGAATGGCCCAATCAGCAGAAAGCTTTCCCCCGAGGCTCCACCCCTCACATTACACGTCAACGGCACCGGCATAGCTGCGGGTATTGCCTTCATCACCCTCTTCATCATGCTTACCTTCAGCCCAGTTTTGGATAAACCCCATGAACAGTTTGGGCTAAACGTTAAACACCCTAAAGCTTAACACAGTTTAACATGGTGGGGGGGTGGGATTCAAACCAAACACGAAAAACTCAAAAAGCCTCATTCGTTTCTTCCTCCTGGTTAATGCGAGTAATCATCTTCCTTTAAGAAATATTACTCATCGGCATCATTGCAGCTAGAACTGGCTTTAAAAAAAAAAAAAAAAAAAGATACAGAATTATGTTTTATACTTTGAAGATGCTCACACTTGTTGCTGGGATTTGAACAGGTTCTGACCAGCCAAACAGCACCAAGCGGGAGTGGCATTTGAGCCAGCAGCTCTCGGTGCAAACAGGAGCTTCACAGATTTGGCCTGGATCAGTTATTGGGGTGGGGCGCGGGGGCTTCATTACAGCTTACAGGGGTAAGGTGCACCGTGCTGACTGGCTTTAAGGACATATACACCTCTAGTGGGGAAGAACAGCAGGGGCAATGGCTTCTTTACCCAAGGAAAGGTAGGACCATATTCCATAACCTGAATCTCTACTATATTAACTGGTTTAACCCTATTCCCGTGATTATTTCCCCATGTGAAATTTGCCTACCGTTTAATGATGCTCTGGGGTCAGATTGACCCCAAACACGGGATAGGGGTTAAAAAGTCATTCTGAGTTTCATCAAAGGAAAAAGTATTCAAAACACTGGACAGAAATCACATTTTACACATCCATCCATCTTATACAGCTTAGGCAGCACAGAGCACAAGGCTAGGGTACACCTTGGACAGGATGCCAGTCCATCACAGGCTACACACACAACCGTACTCCACAGGCAAATTAGGCTAACTGACATCTCCAGCTGCATGAACCTGCTCCGCATGCAGAGAACATGCAACTCAGAGGTGCAATTCGAACCTGCAACCCGGGAGGTGTGAGGCAAGAGTGATACCCATGAGGCACGGTTCCACCAATATAAAAATCCACCTTTTTCCTCAAGGTAATACTAACCCTAAATGGAGAGACAGTCACTTCACCCCTACAGTGATTCAGCATTGGGTCACTTTAATACTCTACAGAACAGCACTGCTGGGCTTCCCAGTAACACAAGCTGTCTCTTTACAAAAGGAGCCCATGGGCCAGCCAATCAGAGACAATCCCTATTTCCACCGTGATCAAATACCGAGTACCAGGGTGGGAAACAAGTCACGTCTTTGCAAGTCCAAGTCAAATCTCGGGTCAAAACATTGCTAATCCAAGTAAAGTCTAAAGTCAAGTGCCCTCAAGTCCAAGTCGAATCCAGGTCTTCCCATCATTTTTGCTGTTGAGTTACAAGTCAACAAATTTGGGACTCAAATTTGGGATCCCTACCCGTGTCAGTTTGTTTTACTTTTAGTAATTAAAACTTGCTGAAACAAAAACCCCAATAGTAGGTTGTAGGTTAAGTCCTTCATAGGCAGAGATCAGAGAGACTCTCAGGATATGTTGCATTCAACAAAATGAAAATGCAGACAGCAGAGAATTAATATACACTGAAGTTATAAAGTTAATGGTTGTGGTATCCAGAAGGGAGACTATAACCTCAAGTCTCCTCAAGTCATAGAGTCCAAGGTAAGTCAGAGTCTTGAGTCATCCACCCTCAATTCCAAGGCTCTCCATCAGTCCCCCCCTCTGGCAAGTACCGATTTTCATTAGAAACCTACTACAGTGCGTACTGTGGGCACGAGAACAGTATGTATGCACATGCACACAATGACGTAACTTGACCTGCAGGAAAGTTAAAAACTATTAAAAACCGAAACCGGAAAAAAACATATTCGAGTCAACTTATGCAGCTGGGGATTGTTTCTTAAATTCATACAGTAATGGCACTTCCTCCACAATCCTAACAACGTTTTCTAAGAAAGTGACATCCTTTGCTACTCCAGTAGCCTTGTGGGATAGTGTAGCGTCCACTGAATCACGCAGGATGTAGTATGGTACGGCTTGCCTACTGTTTAATCCATACTGAGGATTCAGACGTGCTGATCATGTCGCATACTATATTTCGCCTACTACTCTACAAACAAGTATGTGATTTCGGACACAACTACAATGTCCAGACGGATTTCTCTACCTTAGCATAGAAAGGGGGCGGATCACATTTCCAGATAAAATTCCTTAAAGAAACACACCCGCACAAACACGCCTAGCACCGTCCCGGGCCGACTCTATATGGAAATCAGCCAGTTATTAGGAAACACCGCAGGACTGGAGGGTAGATATGCTTTCATACTGAGACGAGCGCACATCTGTCATGAGAAGTGGCATGAAAACGGCCCCGTTCACCTGGAACGCCTCCAGGCCCTGCTGGCGTCACTCAATCCCCCCCGTTTTGTCTCAGGTGGAGAACCTGATTAAATACTTCAGGGGGTGCTGTCAACAGGAAGCTGCCCGGAGACTGGAAGCTGGGTGTGGGAGGGGAGAGATGAAAAAGGGCCCCACCCACCCTTAAGACACCCCCGCCATGCAGTGCTCCTCATCCACCTGGCGTAGCAACCTGGAAAAGGGTAACACACATCCCATTCACCTGGCCAGCCCCCCCCCCCCCCAGCCCCAAAGGGAGAGGAAACACCCCAACATTCTACACTAACCACACCGATGACCTGCTAACCTGCTGCTGACCCTGGGGGAGGGTTGGGGGGGGGCGTGTCTTTGACTGCACACGTCAAGCCAATGAAGGTCATCTTGGATCAAACCAAATGAGCAGATGGTGGGTGGGTGTCCTGATCGGGGGGGGGGCATGTTCCAGATAAATGAGATGTTAAAAAAGACAACGCTGCATGGAATCAGGCACTTAACACACGATCTGACACCCTTGGGGAGAATTTTATATAAATACACCCAGCGGGTCATCATCTAGCAATCAGACAACAAGGACCGAAAGACTACAAGTTCCTGAGCTCTGCCTTTGAGGAAGGTACCAGAACAGCGTCTGTGGGGTCATGCTATACGTCCTATTGTCGTATGTAAAAAGTGTCTTTATATACCATTATGGACCCATTCAGGATCCCGCCACCACATAAAAAGAAAAAACACCCGGCAGAATCTACAGTGTGAATACTCTGTACAATATCTATCCCGCAGCACATATGAGCTCCTCTGATTAGCTTAGCGAATCCACTGAACCATGCTTCTAATTCCAATTTCGGTCTATAAAACTCGTCCAGACCAGCTGAATTGCAAATGCCGTTTGACAGCCCACGTCCAGAGGAAGAGCGTCTGCAGGCTTCCTAGCTGCTAATTCTGCATGCTAAATCCATCTCCTTTCTGAAGGAGTAGGATTTATCTGCTATTTTAGGTTGCCGGGGTAACAGCTGAATGAGAACGAGTGCTGTGGAGGGTTACCTAGCCGAACCACATCTGTCCAACAAACTAGTTTAGAGGCGAAAATAGCCCTGTCAAATTCACCCTTCTCACCCCCTCTGGCTAAGGCAGATCGATAGCCTAATCAATCAATCAGCTGAACACGCCCGTGCTCTGCTTGTAATTAACATCCACGGGAAGTCCTGCAGGGCCTGTCAGGACAGGCTGCGCGGAGAAGCCAGGAAGCGAGCAACTTATTAAAACGTTCGTCTTCACGTGATGGACGCCTCCCAGGAGTAACGAGATGCTAATTAAGCAGGGAAGCCCTTGTTTCTCCATCTGCGGACCGCTTTGCGGCAGGAAGCTACTTCTGCCACAAAGTAAAAGGATTCGCCGGTGAGCTGTTCCTACGGAGCTGGATTTTCCCAGATCTTTCCATCCTGATCTGAAATATGTGCTGTAGTTAAAATTGGTTTTCACAACACTACTGCCTCACTCTGTCAAGGGTCAGTCGGGGATTCCACATCCATCCAAGCCGCCAAGAGGAACGGCTACTGTTTCCATCACCCTTCAGCATGTGGACCAAAGATGGGCTCCTTCAGGTCTCCTGGCACCAGGCCACTCAAGAAGATCGACTTGGGTGGTGGGAAGGAACGGGGGCCACAATGCCAGGCGCTCAGCAGGAAACAGGCCCTGGGTGTTCTGGTACTCTAGGTGAGATTCTGCAGAGTGTCTCCCCCCACCCGTCCCCCATTAGAGCAGCAGAAAACAGCTAATTCATATTAAAAACATTTGGACAAGCACATTTTTAAAGATGTGTGACTTTATAAAAAAAAAAAACCCAGAATGTGAGACATTGTAACGCGGGGCCACTTAAATGAAGGGAATCCTTTCCTGACATGGGTCAAAGTCACAGAGTCACAGGATGTGATGTCACGCCGCGTCTGTGCCCGGCTACGAGATGCCATGCCAGCTGGGTGCGCCGCTGACCCCCTGGCATTCAGCCCCCACTCCTCCTCCTCGCCTCTCCGACAACCCCCCCCCCCCACCCCCACACATCCAGAACTAGACCCAAATACTGGACCCAAATGCTGTCAGGAGATGAAAACTCCAGCCCAGAGGCTGCAGTCCCAAGGCAGGGGACCATCACGTCTGTTTGGGTCACGGAATCTACCCCCTGGTGCTGTAAATATTTAAACAAGCCCTCCAGCATAACCACCTTCATTATGACAGAAGAAAATACAGGAGCCAATGGGGAGCAATGGGCCCAACCCCTACAGAAAAGGAAAATAAAAAATCGACATCAATTCTTACTTTAAAACTATTTTACTTACATAATCCCCAGCAGCTAACCTGAGTAGCTGCGGCGGCAGCAGCCCCTATTAGCCAAAGCAGCACGATTGAGAAAGCAGGGTCACAGCCCCGGGAGCGACTGGAAGATAAGGGCTTTGCTCAGGGGCCCAATGGTGAAATTACTATGCTGATCCTGGGATTTGAACCGGCGACCCTCTGATCCCAGGCAGAGTGTCCTAAACCACTGAGTCATACACTACCCCCACTCTGCATAGACACTCTACTCGGCCACACAGGGATGCCGCTGACAGCAAGGAAATGTACTAAAAACCTGGATTAGAGGCATTCTGACCCAAACTGGAAGAGTCCAAGAGAACCCATCCAATACAGGGGCAGTCAGGGTGTGCATTTAGGATGACTCTCAAGCTCTTTGAGTGCCCTTTGTCTGGGTTCAATAACTAAACACCCTAGTTTTTCTCCTGACACCATTTTCGATAACTTTACCGGGCACATTAATATCAGACATAACCTCCAAGACTCATACTTCAAGGATCTTTCAGTGACATCTTTCCCAGACCATTTCATTTTCGAATGCCCCAACATGGGGTTTTGTATTAAATTGCGTCTAGTGAAGAGAAGGCCTTAAATTTCCCAGCAGCAGGGACTGGGGAGGGGGGCGGGTAGAGGGGCTTTACAGAATTGTGGCCGGCTGCCACCTCTAGGGGCTGCTTCAGCAGCCATCCAAACTGCTGTGGGCCGGCACTAGGTCACATCCTCGTCCTGAAACAATAAGCACATTCACTACAGCCACGTCAGTGGGGGGGTATGGAACTCTGTGGCGCCCTCCGGGCTCGGGAGGGAGTACTGCTCCCACTGGGTTGTGTGAAACGGCCCAAATTCACAATTATTTGATCTTTCTTTTAAAACAGTTTCAGAACTTAGGAAGTGTCCATAATAGAGTGAGAGTTTAATGAGCTTCAAGGCAGCGCAACACAATTCTCGGGTAGGAAATGCACATTTCATGCAACCTCTGAAGACGCACGTCGTATCGATGACTTTTGAATCAATGCCCCCCCCCACACACAATGGGAAGACTCTGGGAAAACTGGGACAAATAAAATTGGAGATTTCTGATTCTGTTTTTCCCCAAAGACACGCTCGGGAGCCTTGTCCCAGAGCCAGCAGCCCGTTTTGCGTTTAATGGCCCCTCGTCTACATTTGACAAAATGCCATGCTGCAGAAAGCGGACACAGCTGGAGGAGGGACCCAGCACCGGCCAACAAGATCCTAAGTACAATCTCAGCTAGTGTTCCCCTCCGATGATCACTATCCACAATACGACAGAGAATCCGAAATGTCAACACACGTATCCCGGGGATATTACAGCCCCAGGCTCGGATGCCAACACACAAACCATAATAAAACCTCAGCCACTGACAGCTGTGTCTTCCATACTTCTACAGACATTATTTAGTAGTGGATCACCGCTGCTGAAAGGCCTGGGAACAGATTTCACTTTTTCCACATTCGGATTTTAGCCCCCCCCCCTCCATTTCTCATTTTAGTGCTCTCTGGAAAAATTACAGCAAGATCACCATAAAGCACCTTGAAAAACGCACCGTGCGAAATAGACGTCTGACAGAGACTGATATGCAGGTCAGCCGTGCACTGTGGCTCGTTCCCAAGCAAAAAAAATCCTTCCAGCAGAGTTGCCGGTCCAGGCTCATTCTCACAGCTCGTTCTCTATAAAAACCGCACACAATATGGACAGACTTCGGCCCTTAGACTGAGTGCCACGCGTGTGCGTGCGCGTGCATGACCCCACCAGCCTGACCACGAGCCATCCCCAAACCCGCACACCTCCTCCCGGCTTCAACCTCATTACTCCGGACCCGCGGGGGCTGCCGCTTTGTCTTTCAGGCCGGACAAAGCCGCCGTGTCTAATTAAAGGAGCCGAATCATCAATCACGTTATTCAGCTCAGCTTGACTCGCCGTCCAAACTGTCACCGACCCACTGAATGGTGTGGCCCCGTTTCCACGGGCCTCAACATCCAACAATGTGCACAGACTCACACAAACACACAAGCGCGCACACACACCCCTTTGAAATGAAATGAAGATCCATCTGTAGAAGTACAGGTACATAGGAATGTGCTAGTTTTTACATTTCCCATCATGCTCTCCTTTTTAAAGACACACACACAGTGTGAGTGAAGCTTGGGGTCTGAGCACAGGGTCAGCTGTCCATTCAGCACCCCTGAGGCATTTTTCGGGGGGGGGGTTTGGCCACTCTGCCGAGCCTGAGATTCAAGCAACCTTCCGATCACCAGCACAGAGGCCTAACCTGCTTAGCCAAACACCATCGCCTAATACAGTTAAATTAAAGCTCAAGACAATGGGACTTTAGAACAGCACAGTTGGCAGAACTGTAGCCCCACACTAGCAGGATCATGGGCTCTGATCCCACCCGGACCACACCTGTGTTAGAGTTTCATAGTCCTTGGGTTCTTCCCACATACGCTCAGGTGTACTGGTGTCTTAAATTTACTCAAAGTGCGTGAGTGTGTGAATGTTTCCTGACACCCTGGGCAGGGGGTGCACTGCCTAGTGCCCTATAAAGGGATTTTATTTTAAGAAAAAAAAAAAGGAGACAATTCTTTCCTCCTGATTTTCGTGGGTCTGCCTGAGGTTTTGAAAGTGGTGGTGAGGAGTGACTGTCTGTCAAAGCAAAGGGATTCTGTTACTACGAGATCATAAAAACCCAAACCAAGCAACCAATCCTATCCTAGGCCAACAGGACTTGAATCAGTGACCTTCTGATTTTGGGCACAGAGTCCTAGCCTGCAGAACCAAACCACCTCCATAATCAGACCCTTATTACAGAACAGGAGGAAGTTGTCTGTGTCCCTGTGTATGCACATACTGCTGTACTGCAGAAAGCGGTTTAGGGTTAGTGGCATGACATGTATGTACACAGACATGAACCCATCATCACAGAAAAAATGCTTGAGGCGTGTAAGGGGTCACTGTTAAGATTCCTCAGGGGGACAAGCAAGAGGCAGAAAACTCTGAGCATCATTCATGTTAAAACCATTTACACTCCCACTGAGATACTTTAGCAAAGCTACTGACCATATTCACCCCCCGCCCCCCAATATACTGGTAAGATACAGAGACAGGTGTTTTACAGAGCGCTGTAGTGTGGGGATCAGCCCCACACCCCCCCCCCCCCACCCCCGCC
>JAODKL010000038.1:19651203-19668827 GCA_026780765.1 Petrocephalus schoutedeni | reverse complement strand
CTGGCTTTTCTGAACCCCCCCCCCCCCCAACCCCACATTCCTTCCGGAAAATACCAGGCCAGTCTATTGTGATGGTAAAACCATAACTGCGCGACATACTTTATGCCCTGATGCTGCTCACTCAAAACGATACAATAAAAGCCGCAGGACTCCAGCGACGCAATTTATTTCTGTGCCGGGCAATACTATCCCTGGCATTCTTTGCACTATTACTGTGTCATTTATTATTTATTGTCACTGTCTAATGAAGTCTAAATATTGTTTTCACTATCTAAATGTGTGTTGTCCTACTTTAAAAGTGCAATTTCCTTCAGGATTAATAACATATCTATCCCTCCCTCCATCCATCCATCCAACCACAAGTGTATCAGAATGAAAACATCTGCCAACATAACCACCTTATTACTGTTAAAGGCATGGGAAAGAGGATGCTGTCGACAGCTTGGGCGGGGGGCGGGGCGGGGGCTATAGAATCCTGACAAGTCCTTTAGGCAATTCGGAAAGGGGAGGAGAACTCATATCACAAGGACGCCCCTGATCATCAGCCAGGCGGGAGATGAGCGCCACGTTCGCGACTTCCATCAAACTCTTTACAGTCACCGGCTAACACCACAGTCACGACTCACTGCTGGCTACAGTACTGCCAAATCCATCCAATAAACAAGTCGACAAACCTATTCACCAACAATACCCCTCATTTCTCACCAGCACACAAAAGGACCAAACAAATAAAGATTCACCTCATTAGAATACACGGCCCGCAGCTGGAATTAAGCGCAGACTGCGCGCTCAGGTCAGGCGCGCACATTAGTTCCTGTTGGCATTTTTCCCGACGCAACAAATAATATTCAAAAACCATTATGGTGGCGTAGAGGCGTTACTGCAACAATATAGCCATTTACACTGTGAGAAGTCTGTGAGTGTTGGGGGGGGGGGGGTTAATAGCGGTAAGACAAGCATAAAACGCATTTAATAGAGAATAGAGGGGATAAGTTATGCCTTTACCATTGTCTAATATAGTCTAATCTTGCACCGTTCACCTTTTATTCCAGACAGGGCAGGCTGTTGTTTTGACAGCGAGTCCCTGGTGAATTTTAAGAAGACGAACTTCTGAATCCGGCTATTGTTTCTTAGATGGGTTTGGACAAGCAAGACCATTTCGCTACCAGGACATGGCCAGGGCATTTCAGCCCTTGCAGGCTTTTGTGGGTGTGTTGCCTGGGACGACGCTTCTTATTCGCAATAAAATTACCCCCCCTCCCCAAGTCATTACTCCAGCAGGCTGTATCCGAGAAACAGTAAACGCTCCGGGACTGGGTGGGTAAATTTTGCGTCGTGTGAATGAGGACAATGGGAGCGGTGGGTGCGATCGCTTCTGGTCCACTGGCCTTTCGCAGACATAAGGTGAGCGCGCAGCGGGTATCGGGGGGACCATTCCCGATCCCCACTTATACTGACTGCAGTCGGGAGACTCCAGTTGGGCAAAAATGTATATATGTCGATAACCCAACACCAAAAGTCACTGCGGCAGAATAAGGGGACAAAATAATAAGGAATATGAAAGTAGACGGGTGCCAATGAGATTTATACCCTCCAGCATGCAGGGATGATGAAAGTCACCAGAGAACAACAGCACGGTGCCTCAGAAGCCATTTCAGGAGCTTAGATCCCGACCTGACACGGCAGGGTAATTTTAGAAAGAGAAAAATCGATTCGTTTTACTACCAAACGGCGATAAATTCACGAGCCTCTGACAGAAGTAACTCGGCAGTCGGTTAAATGCTTATAAAGTAGAGACGCGGTGACAGGCGGGGGGGGACGAGCGACCCCTGCAGGTTAGAGCATTTACAGCCGCATCACGTCCGCGCCGGGACTGAGTGTAAAGCGCGCTGAGGAGCTCGTCTAAAGGCGAGGGTTTAAAGTCCATGCACATGTCACTGATAGTGTCGCAAAAGCAAAGCGCAGGTCATTAGCATTAACATACATACATACAGTCGCTGCTCTTTAAAAAAAAGGACCATACCTGATAACACGAGGACTACAGTGTTTCCTTTACAAACTCAAAATGTCCATCTGTATAAAAAGAGATCCAAGTGATACACAACTTGTAAATGGAAAAAGAACACTCACCAGCTGGAAAGTGCAGAGGAAAATCAACGTGCAGCGTCCACCGCAGCAGCCCATTGTATTTATAAAAAAAAAACAAAACAGGCGCTCTGCGAGCCAAAGATCCAAGTATTTCTCAGTCTTAAATAGCGAGTATCACGGGGCCCGTTTCTAGCATGACAGGACCGCCTCAGTGTGTGGCGGCAGCAGAAATGAGACGCCGCGAAAGCTGGTCTTCCATGCTTTTTTTGGGGGGGGGGGGGGTTAAACAAGGGGGAAGCCCTGAGCCTCGCTTTGTGTGCGGAGACCCGGCTGTTTGCGGCGTGCTCGCCCTGACTGGCGTGCTGGAGCAGAGGGGGCGGGTATTAAAGGCGCTCAAGCGCTCACCTCCTCTTTCGGCGGCTCCAGGATCTTGTTTGCTCTGTTTGTACTCAGGGATACTGAAGTCTTAGCGATATAGCACTTTGTTAAATCGCGCATTGGATACTTTCACATAACAACCAATTAATAGGTTCAGTAAATACACTGATGCACTTTTTCAATTAATGGTGGTTTCAAGTTGTTAACTATCAATTTTACTAAATATTTTTACTTTACTATTGATTGAAAAAAATCGATTAACCTAAAATACTTGCATTTACAAGTTTCTCCACGATCTGTTGTTATTGATGATTATTTGTTGTTCTTTTACGTAAAGGAAATCTAATTGTACCGCAGTCTCCGTCCTACTGTTTTAAGGCGAGATTTAAGTGCCATCTGCTGGACATTGTCTTACTGCACCTTGCAGCGCGTCGTGACGTCTCCAGCTTTCGTTGTGAACCCCAGCCGCTTAGCTGACATTACATGAGTGGCGATAAAACCAATACGACGAGTATTGCTTTTAAGTGTATCGTAAGTGATTATATGGGATGAAATCGACAATGGATTCGTTATCTTTACTTAAATCTTGAGTTAACACTACAACGACACATGATTTAAAACGATAAGATAACTATGTGAGACAGTTGCAGAAAACATGCATTCTGTACATAATGCAGGCCGATCGTATCCACTCGTTTTCTTTGACCTGACACCCCGTTTTTCTTTCTAAATCCCCACCCTCTCCAGCCCCGTCAGTCTTGATTCATTATGGAAACCCCTAAAAGCCTTTCATTCAGTCCCCTGTCAGCTTCCAGGCCCGCCCCTAGGTTGAAGAGGCATGATAAATCTTTTACACATTTGCTAGCAGAGTGAGGGAACACTTCACTTCTGATTACATCATCGTGCCTAAATAGAAGCCTTTGAAAAGCCTTCTCTTATCGTAGCCGTCCAAATCGCATTGTCATTTTAAGGCTATGTTTGACCATGTTTGCTTTTTAAAGTGCATTTTTCTCAAGCATCATCACTACAATAAGCTTCCACTAGATCAATAAAACCATGAATAAAAACAGAATAGAAATATATGCGTAATTTTACCCTTACAGATCAAATCATATGTAGGTTAATTTACAAAATTATATTTATAACTATAACATTTGATGAAACATCTACGCCTTCACGACACTCTTAACCCCTGCCCAGCTCTAAACTTTACCATAAGTAACCAAACAAAATTCAAGACTTACCTTTCGATTGCATTCATATATTTTTATAAAAATTAAGTCTGAAGTGGTGAGGTCCGAAAAACTGATCTCAATAGTCACGTGTTTTGAGGATTTGCTGTACTTGTTAGGTCCTTTGGTCACAGAGACTTAAACAGTTGAGATTCAGGAATACAATTTAATAATAAACTTGCAAGGACTGACCTTTTATGAAAAACAAATATGTGTAGATGTCAGGATCGCCTTGTCCCGTTCTGTTTGTTGTTTCCCAGTTTGACCAGCAGGTGTCGCTGGCCATCCTGTTCTTTAAACTCTTTACACTCTGTCTTTGGCTACCCCACGTTAATCTTGTTCTTTGTGTTTATGTACCCTAGTTTAGTCCTTGCCTTTAACGTCTTTGTTCTTGGTTACCCTGCCTGTGTCCAGCTGTGTAGCTATATCTTGAGTTCCTTTTATGTCCTGGTTGTTTGAGACCCTAACGTTTGGTTCAGTGGTAATAACCCACACAGGACTCTTGTTTGTACACATATGGATATAGGTTTAGATGTGTTGTAGGTGAGTGTGTTTGCCTGTGTTCCTTGTTGATGGCCCTTACTGTACATCCCTTCCCAACTTGTCAGATAGCTCTGTGTCCCTTCTGCATTTCTCTCAGTTCTGGTTAGTTCCAGTGTTATCTACCTGCCTTTGTTTCAAGCCCTTGTGATCCCTTGTTTTTTCTGTTTGGTATTTTGTTTTTCAGAAAGCTTCATTACAGACCATTATTCATGACCCGCCATTACAGTATATACCACTGAGCAGTGATGGCCCTAGTTTTGAAATTGATATACTGTTCTTTTAACCATTAGCAGTGATTGAGTTTTAAATGCATATTTTTATTCCATCAAAACCCACATTAACTCTGTATGTTGCTATGTCAGTGCTTGCCTCTAACTAGTGTTTCCCAATCTGGTCTTTTGGGACCCTCAGCCAGTCCACGTTTAGCAGAAATGTGGACTGTCAGGGAGGGGATAAAAACGTGGGGGTCCCCAGGGACTGGGTTGGGAAATGCTGTTCTATTCGAATACGATATTTTCTGATGATAAATATTATTTAGCTTAGGTTCATTTTGGTAGTAATGGCTGTCAGGGTCGGTGCCCGTCTGGCCCTGTCCCATTCATTTGTGCCACTTTGGCCAGCAGCTGGCCTGAAGCCCTAGTCCCTCAACTGTTTCACTGCTCCCTGGGCTGCTGTGTAAATTAATGGATTGAGTGAGTGGCTCTGAAGCTGACACCCCTTCAGCTGAGTGTTTGAAGCTGAGATAAGGCCTGCTTAGCCTTGTGCTGGTGTTTTTTTGGTTTTATTTTGTCCTTAGCTTTTGGTTTTTCCTTGTTTCTGTTGCGATTTTTCTTTGCGTCCCTGTTTTGGTTTGCTCTGTTTGTCCCATGTTTGTAGCCTTTTTCTAGTGTTAGCCTCTGTGTTTGGTAACACTCCCTAGTTCCCTGTGCTTGTTAATTGTAATGTATTCCGCTTGTTTCTTATTGTCCTGTGTCTGTACTGATTGGTTACTGGTGCTATGGTTCTCACCTGTCCGGTGTCATGTCCTGACAATGATGTATGTAAATGCCTGCTTTTGTTCTGTTACATGTTGTCTCACTGTGGCTGTTTCCCTCTGTGGTTGTTCTCTGTGTTGCTCTGCTGTTTCCCTGTGTAGTTTGTTCCCTGTTCCGTTGTGTAGTTTGTTCTCTGTTAAGTATTGTAGTGTTCCTGGTGTTGCTCCCTGCCTTAACTTCAGGTTTTTCGGTTTTCATTTTGACCCCACATGATTCCTTTATTTTTCTGGTTTGCCCTTTGTGTTTGTTTGTTTTGTTTTTTTTGTTAATAAACCCTGCTAAGCTTGGAGCCACTACATGGATCATCTCTCCTTCTGTCATGCCACACCATAACAAATGTTTCTCTATAATGAAGGACTTCTTCCTTGCTTTATGGGACTTCAGTCATGGTTCTAGGAGCCTGATACTAACTGTCCTAGCAGTGCACTTCACACCACTCAATGTTTCCCTTACCTTATGAAAGTCATGTCATCCTCAGATTCATGAGGCACTGCTGGATAAGTTGACGGTCACCTTTGGCATTAGAAAGTCATTTCCGCCCATTACCTGACTGGTTTCTGGTCATTCCCAGTGTGCCCTGCTTCACGTTGTTCTTAGAGACGTTAGAAACGTTGAACCTGGAAGCAACCTGCCGCTCAGTGTAGCCAGCACAACCAGAATTAAAAAATGCAGTTTTTTTTTATTTTGCTGTGGTCTCTTAATTTTTTCTGGGGCTGTGTGTGTGTGTGTCCATGTGTGTATATATATATAGATATATATATGTGTGTGTGTGTGTGCATATGTGTGTAGAAACGCTGTAACACCAAAGTGGAAAATGGGCCATGTGTGTTTGTTTCTTGATGATATAAAAAAGGGTCAGCCACAGCATAGGGTTTGGATCAAACATTCATCGTATGTACAGACCTATGATGCCGAACATAATAAGGATTTTAAAGTATAGGTTGAACTCAGTCTCCTAAAGCAGGGGACACGACACCATTGTCCACAGATTGTACAAACTGCACACTAAAATAAATAAAAATAGAAACGTATAAAGAGCACGAGGGCAAGACTGTACACATATATACTGTGGCTTTGGGTAAACAGATGTTCTTTTATGACTAATTCCAGGTGCTGTTGTATTTCAGTAAGCATATTTTTCACGTACCTGTCATGCATTCATACAGATGCCCAAGGGTCAATTAGCACGTCAACGCTGCGTCCCAAGTAAGCGATGGCGCTATAAAAGGTAAACTGGCAGTTATGTCATTGTGTCAGTCACTCGCACCCCCTGCTTATATAACATATGGCACACGCAAACCTGCATGAAATTTTAAGCACAAGTTGGGAATACTTTCCCATACTTTCCCAAAAATGTTGCGTTTTAATCTATTGTACCCCGAAAAACATTTTTATGCATACATTCATGTATTTTAGACCACGTGAATTCAAAACTGGCGATGCTCAGTTTTGTTCATTTACGGGTCATCAATTAAGGACTATTAGACGGCTCCCCCATGTTGCCGCTAGAGGGCGCCAGGATGCGCTTAGCCGGGAGGCGTCGGAAACCAGCCCAGAAGAGACGAGGGGCGAGTCTCGGGTCTTTGCATTACACGGGGAGGCGTGCGGGAGCATGCAGCAGCAGCAGCAGCAGCAGGGAGGCGGCACCGCAAGCCCGCCGCCATGCGTGTGCGCGCGCTACTGCCGCCGCACATGAACTGCAGTGGCTTTCGCAACTACTTTGCAATTACTGAAAACGATGAGGATGGTGAGATAGGAGAGAAACGACAAGTCGAGCACGGAAAATGAACGGCACGCCGGGGTACTCTGCTCTTCCTGATCCCTGAAGAACCTTTAAGTAAGTATGTCTCCATCCAAACCAGGTATTTTTTCAGCGCACTCATGGTTTCCTTCTCTCTTACACCGACTGTAAAAACTACAGCTGTAGAGTTTATGTTAATTATTTAATTTTTATCTCCGTCTCGTCTGTTTTGACTTAAATTCAACTACATACGAAACAGACAGTTTTTTATCTCCAGG
The DNA here is from genome assembly GCA_026780765.1 of Petrocephalus schoutedeni. NCBI lineage: Eukaryota > Metazoa > Chordata > Actinopteri > Osteoglossiformes > Mormyridae > Petrocephalus > Petrocephalus schoutedeni. The sequence goes on along the minus strand of JAODKL010000038.1, from coordinate 19,661,533 downwards.
AACCCGCACATGTGGGAAGAGTATGCAAACGTGCATGTGAAAAATCACTTATATAATTTTAAACACCCCCCGGCTTCCACTGATCCACGATCATGTAAAACTCTCGGATGTAGTTCAACTCAAAATGAAATATATATTTATATATGTACAAATTCAGCAGTTTCATATAATCGACAAACAGCATGCAAATTCAGAAACGCTATAGCAAAATTAGAAAAGACGAATGGGTTCAAGGTAAGTTGTCAAGAATAGCTCCATCTAATTTGCTTTCAAATGTGCTGGTAAAATGACACCAAAGCAAATAACGGCTTGCGTATTTAACTTGGGAAATAATTACGTCTTATAATTTATGATGCATAAGCGATTTACCGCTACGTCCCGTCGTTCAAACAATGTTAAATATCGCCTGATGCGCGTCTTTTCCCGGTGCCGGTGTCATGTGCTCCATTGTTTTAATAACCAGTATTTCTGTTATACATCCAGTCATTTGTTGGATCTTGAAGGATTACGTAGAACGAACGCGAGTCTCAGAAAACCCATTATTAGTTAAGAACAATTAAGTCCGAAGTCCGTTAAGTTTTCACGTTAAATTTGACAAATAACCCACAAAGCACTTTGCGCTTAAAGCGCTTGATTGATTCTAACAGGTCTCTTCAAGAGTTCTGGGAGTCCAATACCACAGATATAGATGAATGAAATCCAATTATCGTGCTCTTTTTGATTCCGTGACGGTGGGGAGGGGGGGTGATAAGGCTATCCTATAGCCTATGACGCCCCCTGCGGTCAATACAGACCGGCATCTCAGACGCATTCCAGCTTTCACTTCATTACATTCATTGTGTCCTTTTGGAGGGACCTGGGGTGGGAGAGGGTGCAAAATTTTGGCTGGAGAGGCCAGATAACCACGTGTGCAAATCACATGCTCGCATGTGTCGCACATGGTGCAGGCAGAGTTGAGAACATGCTGTTTTTCTCTCCTTTATGAAACTGAAAATGTTTCTGCTTTTAAATATTGAATGGTTCCATCACTGTAGGGTGTAATGGGGCAGCTGAATTCTCTTCAAGCGGGGACGTTGAGCAGAATCACGGGTGAAGCCCTCTGACACTTCAGCCATCTCTGGTTCCTCCTTCATTCAGACGACTAGATGTTTTGTGCAGCACTTCCAGAATCAAGGTTGGGCCGGTCGTGCTCTAACTCTCTCCTCGTCGGACTTGTCCCTGCTTGGGGCTGTCCGGGAGACCAGGGCAATGCAGGGTGGCTCGTTCCCCTTTCTTGGATTAGGAGATGACATCTGTGACAGGGGCTTTGGGTCCTAGGATGCAGTCACTGTAAAATTCGCCTAAATAATTCATGGCTTTCTGGGTAGGCCAGGCCAGGCCAGGCGGTCAATTTGGAGTCCTAAGAGTGGGGGGAGGGGGGGGGGGGTAACAGCAGAGAGATCCACCCCTGCTCTATTCATGGACTGGCCTTGGTAAATACTACCCCCCCCCACATTCGCCTCCTATCAGACCTTGGAAGAAGAATTCCCCTCATAAGATTAAGATTACATGAGAAGGCATGTTTTCAGGTTGCTTGGTTTAGGGCAGATCTCTGGTGTCTCGGTTTATCAGAAAGCATCTTAGGTTGAAATCTCACGTCCGGTGCCTGTACATCCTCGGAGAGACATGCCCGTCACCTGGCTTTCGGCACCTTGACCTTACAGCTATCATCCAGTTCCAACAAACAAATTTGCTTTTACTGATCAGATGCTCCTCACTATTCGCTGTTTCTATACCTGTGATTAGTATCAGAGTCTTGTTAATAAACCTAATAATGTACTTTTGGGTGGGAAGGGCGATATACCTTATAAACTGAATTTCCTGGTGATGATGTCATTAATGAGCATAGAGTAATTTATTGAATTATAAAGAGCAGAGGACAGCATGTGGTGCAACTGATATCACAGACCCTCTGGTGAAACTGATAGTACAATGAATTTGTAAGATATGGTAATTATATTCCTTTTGTGTCTGCTGGTTCGTTATCCTGAAACCTATTTCTCAGAGCTTGGGGAGGGGAAAAAAATGCCTTTGAGGAATGTAGAAAAAAAAAAGCGTCCACAGTTATCTTTTTGCAGCAACAGACCAAGGTCTTCCTCTTTCATGCGTCTTGTCGTGGCGTTAAATGTCAAAATGTGAAAAGACTGAAATCCAGAGATGGGAGCCGGAGTGTTTATAAATGGCGAATAGGTCACCTTGGACACATGGCTGTATTCGGAAATAATGAGTGCCGTCATGTGTCCTGCGTCTCATTAGTAAGCACGCTGCACTGAGAAGCAGTGCAGTGGAAGAGCATTACTTACATGTAATCTGTAAGCCCTCAAGGTGAACTGACTGCCGATGGTGATACGCACCATATTTCCCATGAACCTGCGACTCCGTGTATTGTTCAGAATTTGATGTCACCCCATATTTTTGTCTTGGCATCGCAAGTGTCACGTCTCGGACCATCTGAGGGAGGGAGGCCGCCGCCAGCTGGTGGATACTTCTCCCGGTGGGGCCCTCGTTGTTTGCCACCAGGCGGGAGGGAGGGGCCGAGCGTGAGGCTCCACGTGACACGGTCGCGTCCTGATGGCCCCGGCGGCCGTACCGGATCGGAGGGGAAGCCGTCTGTAGTTGGCTGGCCGTCGTGAGCGGTTTGGGCGGTACGCCGTGGGGGAGATGTGAAGGAATCGGGCCCCCGGCGAGGACGCTGAGGGATCCCACTATTGTTGGGATCCCCATGGACTTGTGGGAAAAGCTACACAAACAAGGTCCCTGTTTACAATACCTAGGCCGTGGTCAGAACATCAGCGCATCTACAATGCTCCGGGGGGCAGTGTCCCCCTCACGGCATAGGAGCACATTCTGGGGAGTCGCTGGGTGTACAGAAGTCTGGCGCTGACTGGAGTGGGCCAGGTAACATCCTGAAGGGCAGAGCAAATGAATATACAGTGTTGCAAAGGAGCCCAGCACTCACAGCTTGGCGTGGGAGTGCACACGTCCTGTCCACTCAGCTGGTCAATGCTGGGTCATCCAGACGGCAGCCACCTTCATCTGCTCTAACCCTGAAAGCTTCCTGCTTCGTGCGCTCTGTAAACGTCAGTGAGAGACCCATTGCAATATGACGTCACAGTTACGTCAATGTTTTGTTACAGACCAGGGTAATCCTGTAAAATCCTCCGATTGTTACTACGCATCTAAGAATTTCTAAGAAAAAAAAACAACACCGAATGGGGCGGGAAATGAACGGAACACCCGGAATGTAAACTGAGATAGTGATTTGCAATTGTATCTGCACTCCTAAACCACAGATAAAGATCTCTCGTTTTTTTTTTCTTTCTCTTTTTTTCTGTGTGTGCTGGCTGAGGAAAGGGTGTTGGTGAACTAGAGCAGACTTTCAGAAACCGGAATCTGCGAAGACTGTGCAGTTTTGCAGGCAAACGAGGTGCTCCGCTCCCCACCGCCCGGCGCGCCCTGCAAGGCTAGCGAGAGCAAGTCTCGTCGTCACATTAAAGTTTCGGTCTACTAGATGCGTCTACATTTATATTAACGTCAACTCTGGCGGGAGACACTAAGCCGGCGCATTTAGTGCAAACCAGCCATGAATCAGCACCACCATTATCGTGGGGCTGTTTGTTCCCCAGAGAGCTGTAATTACACCCGCAAAATTACTTTTCCCGTCTGGAGTTGCCTCTTTTACAGCGTCTTTACTGCACCATGGGATCGGGCTGGTAAAGAAACATACCTGCATGTGGTTAATTTCAGTCCTTGGACACCCCACTGGCTTTTTAAATTAGTCTTCTATACTGTTACGCTAAATAAGTATAGAAGTCTTTTCTACAAATGAGGTCGACCTACATTTAAAATTTTCATTTATTTATTTAAGACCTCCCCCATAAGGTCACCACTCCAAGCCCTTACATGCTGGGCTTTTGAGGGAAACCCCCTGTTTGACCTATTGAATGTCCATTACCGCACGCGGCACATTATGAGGTCGAGACAGATGAGGGAGGTCAACCTCAGCTTGTGGACCAGCAGTGGGAAATGGTCAAACACGTTTTTTTTTACCGTGCAGATGTGTTACTGGGTCAGGTAAATTCATAGCTCAGCAATGCCAGAGCAGAGTTATTTTTGTCCGCTTTTGAAGGGAGCTTTAAGTTATTCATTATTTCATTCTTTTATTTTTTTTATGCACGCACCCACATAAAAGTGCAGGATCTCCCTGGCGAGGCTTTGATGTGAGGGAGAGGGAATATCGCGCAGGTCCGATTTCTCCCCTAGGGAGGGGAGCTGGGCTGCTGGCCGTCCTGGTCTGGGACTCCGTGGTAATTAAGGTTCTGCGTCCGTCTCCTATTGATTGCCGTGATCGATAGGAAATGAGGGCTCTGCATGAGTGCCTGGGTGTCGTCCGGCTGGTTATTGTGGCCGGTTATTGGGCGGTGCAGTTAGGGATATACTAATCAGCCTTGACTTTCTGTGCCAGCTTCAGATGAAGTAAGGAGAGGGCTGCCGCTCTGCAGAGGAAGGTTAGTTTAATTGCCCCTTTGGTCGGCGTCAGCAGACGGAAAGGAAAATGAGAGCCCGAGAAGGAGAGTGAGGGAGCGCGAGATGGGGACGGACAGCTCTTCACCTTGGATTAGGGGGAACAGTTTTCAAGACGCCCTGAGAGCTTCACCCCTCTTGTCAGTAGGCTTTGTCAGGTATACCACGCAGTCCATTAACACGCAATTAATGAATCCCTAATGGGCGTCCTTGGAACGCACTTGTCCCATTGAGGGTGCGGACTGTGACTGCCCATGGGCTGGGTCTACGTGCTACGGAGCCATTACCTCGGGGAAAGAGGGTCGGACATGTCTACAACACCCGAGTCGTTAAACCGACTTTCGGGCCGCGACAATAGAAAAGGAAAGTAGAGGCTACAACTCGTTATCAGAATGTTTGCTCGCAATTTTTTTTCCTCACAAGGATTTTTCGTAAAATGTTTAAACAAAATGTAAAGCAAGTTGGAGGAAACATTTGGGTTGTAATTGGAGCCAGGACAAAGATGTCACGTCACCTGTTTTTGCTTTTCGCCTCGGTATTTTCTGTTTCAGAGTCTGTTCTGCTCTGTCCCTCCTCTTGTGAAATGTTGGTGTGGTTAAGGTTTTACAGGAACTAATGGGTTTCACTCAGCATTCAAGGAAATGTTAAAGGTGCACTGTGTCTGAAAAGGGCCGAAATTGCACAGAGGAGGTGTCTCCAGCCTCTTCGTTCTGACCTGGACACAGAAGAATGGCTTGAAAAGAGGGCATTTTCATGGGGAAGCTGCATGCTCTTGAAGGCGGCCACCAGCGCCGTGCCACACATTTGACCCACCACTATATTTTGATGCGAAACAGTGCATCAAGTTCAACGTTCGCGTGACCGAACTGAAACCACAATGACGTCACATGAACTGCCTTCATGGAAAATAAAACCTTGAGTCTTTTATCTGTGTTTCCGTGGGGCCTCTGTACGTTTCTTTTTGACAACAGGACTGCACTACCATGAGTGATACTTTCTGCATCTTCTACCATCTTCTAAGACAACCTAATGCCAACCTGATGCAAAAGAAAAGCACCTGGAACATGGACATTTCTGATTTTATCGATTCTACTACCCGTAACCGACTTCATGAAAACAAGTCAGTTGAGGGCGTTTTCGGTACCAAAGGTGAGACCGTGGCTTCTGGCAAACGCATGAAATGGTTTCTGGTGTGTCATGAATACAGTCGATTGAAGGAATGACTCAATACTCCCCCTACTGCCGATCTGGTAGCACTACAAGTCTGAGCAGCAAGCTAATGAAACTGATCCAGAAGACCTCTGGAAGTCTGGCTAGAATCTCTCTTCCTACAAACCCTAGAGTTCATACTCTTCCTCAATGCTCCCTAGTGTTGGATGAAGACCATGTCGGCTAAATGCTTTACGCAGAATGAAGTCTCCGAGGCGCAAGGGTATGTTGGGTAGAGGCACTGGCTAATTAGGACCGTTCTTGAGCCAGTGTGGTTTGAGTGCCACGCTCCCATACTGATTTGGCCTGGAGTGAGTCATCACACCACCACCGCCTGGGGTCTGTGCTGATGACAGCCAGCTTTCTGGCTGCTGGTGCGGCTCGTAGGAGTTTTTCATCCTCCTTAATAAGGATGGTGCGGTGAAAATAGATCAATACAGCAAATGTGAGAATGGTATGAGGGTGCTATCACCCCTTGGGGTTTCATTTGGTTGGCATGAAATATTATTTTTACTATTTACTATACAAGTACTGTTGCAATTAAGAATGTCAGGGCCTGAGTGTTTAGTGTTTTAGTTTATTTGGTTACATTTTTATGTAGCATCCTTTTTCTTCTGGGCACAGGAGCTGCTGTGTGCTGGATGCAGCATTCAGTTGACCTGAGGGGATACATTCTGAACACTGTTATGTTCAGTTTTGCTGGGGGACTACTTTCTGTAGGGTGTGGCATTCAGTTGAACAGGACGTTACTTTCTGTAGGGTGTGACGTTCAGTTCAGCTGAGGGGATACATTCTGAACACTGTGACGTTTAGTTGAGCTGGGGAATTACTTTCTGAAGGGTGAGGTGTTCAATTGAGCTGATGGGTGCTGCAAAGGTCCTGTTTGCATGAGCTGCACCTGGCAGTAATGGAGCCTGTGGTCAGTGTGTGCCACCTATGAAATAAACAGCAAACCAACAAGCCCATCCCTTTACATGCTTGTGAAATGATTATGTTATGCTTGTTTCTCTCTATGGGATTGTGGGACTTATGCAAAATGTTGCATCACGCCGCGATGCAGTAATGTAGTAATGGAGGTATTTTTGGAGAACTCGCCTATGGCACCTTATGGGGATATGACCAGTGTTGCTCACAGTGTGTAACTGTGAGCTGAGTGATGTGGTTGGGGGCTGCTCCTGAGCTTGGTGGTGTATGCATGTGTTTTTGGGGGGGGTGGTCACTTAGCTGCCCTGACAGGTGAATAGCACGGTGCTCCCTGGCATACAGATGGAGTCTGTGTTGAAGCACATTCCATCCGGCGGAAAGGGTTAGCCAGAGGCAGGTCGTATGATGTTCAGGGGCACAGGTGGACCTGGCAGACAGACAGGGTTAAGAAGCACCCCCAATTACATACACCAAGGACCGGGCAGCTGCCACCCCCACCATCAACTGAGGGCAGAGCTACTGCAACTGTGAGCGTCACCCGACCCATCTGTGTCAACGGGGGGGCGGGGGGGGGCTTGTCCTCTTTCTTCGCCATCTTCACAGGCGACTGTTGCACCAGACAAGGAGAAAAGAAAGGTCACGGTTTTCCACACGGGTACAGGGTGCCCCCCCGGCAATGCCCCGGGCCATTGTATGGAAGGTCTCTGGCCAGCCACTGCTTAAGAAAGCAACCCCCCCCCCCCATGCAGTCGCCTGGCCCGTTTACCTAACGTGCCGTGTAATCGGGCGCGCGCACCTGACACGACCACGCGACGAGCTGCGAGTGAGTCACGCCGGCCTGGGAGAGCTCGCCGGGGTGCTAATGGACGCCAGCCTCGGGCGCGCCTCCTGCGTCTTGGACTGGCACCATTTTCCCTGTGCTAAACCTGTTATGGAACAGGCTTCTCGTGCCGGCCCCTGTGCCCCCAGGAACTAAACAGGCCGCCACTTTATTAAGAAGTCTGTAAATGTGGAGGGAAAGCCGTAAAGGTCTGAAATTACTCGCGGCAGGTGGTAGCATTGTATTAAATGTGATTTTCTCAGTCACTTAGTGCGAGCCAGAGTGCTGGTCTTCAGTGTTTGACCTGGTAGATCTTAGCCTTTCTATCTTTGCTAGAATTGATCTAATTCCATAACCTGATCAGTCAAGGAATCCCATATTTGCATTCTGAGACATTTTAATGCTGTAAAATGTTTACAGGGCTGTTTACAATTCTGGGTTCCAAGCAGAAACAATCAGCATCTTAGCTACCCCTTCCGCATGGATACTGTTTATTTACAGGTCTGTTTTTGCCTCCTATAAGAGGTGGGGATTTCTGATCCGAGCAGTGAAAGGACATTTCAAGCAGCCGCTTTAATTCCCTGACAGTTTCACAAGGCTCAGAGTCTTCGCGTTCTTTTATGGCTCGTTTGAATTGCAAATCGCATCCCAAATGGTGTCTGTGAAGTTTGCGAAGTGGAGTGAGACTCGGCACTGGACGGGTTTGTGACAGCGCAAAGTTTATCGTCATTGACTGAGATCCGCATCCCGCTGCGGGACGCGCTCCCAGGAATACGCACCTCATTCCTGCGTCTGTCCGCCGCTCGGCGCAGTTCCGGTGAATTGCGGCGACTTGATGCGGATTTTAAGAGGATCTGTCACCACTCTTAGTGAATCACAGGAGTTTGCTCGGGTTTGTTTGAAGTTAAGCACTGAAATCATATTCAACTGCTCAGAACAGATGGTGAATTTTCAGTCTGTGTGAAAAAAAAAATCTCAGATCAGTTGAAAATCCAGTTTTGATGTTCCAGAATATTATTAAGGGATCACGTATGGGAGTCGGCTGAATGTACATTACACTCATCCGCACTGACTTTGGGGATAAATAATTCATTTAGCACAATTGAGGTTCAGACTAAGTGAGCTTTTAGTTGAAAGGCTCTTATAAGTAGGAAAGCAGAGCTCGATTGAAGAAGTTGCTCAGGAGAAGAGATAAGGACAGGGGCTTTTTATGCGCAGCCCAAGAAAGCTGGAGTGAGCGTGAGACTGTGGGCGGGGCATAGGGTGACAGTGGATGGACCGCAGCCCTGCTGTTAATGGGAGAGTGTCAATGCTGTGCTGTCAATGATCTAGCACGTCATGTGACCTTCCACAGAGCGACGCCCAACGCAGAGCCGGAGCCAGAGTAAAGTTTGTATGTCAAGAGACAAGCGGATGCTTCAGATGAAGCCTTTAGGAGAATTAGTGGAAAAGAACAGAGTCATTACACGCAGTCAGGCATTTCTGCATGACGGAGGAGCACCCCCGGGACAGATTTCTCTGATGGGAGGCTCTGTCTTAACCTATGACATTCCGCTAATTAAACTGGATAATTGTGTAGCTGGGAACGGAAGCTCGCAGTTGGGGATGAACCATGAGACCGTTTCTGTCCGTGCACGTTACTGCTTAGACGCGCTTACATGTACTGAAGTGTGTGTTTTTCTGGTGTAGCATATAGTATACATTTCCGTGTAGTTTGCTAGCTAATGCTATTTTAGTTGAAGCCATTAATTTGATGCGGCTTTTTCCTGCAGGATAATTCACTTAGGCAAGACACCTCCAAGGATTCGAACCTGCGACCTTGGGGTACCTGTCAATAATAACTGCTGCGGCGATGATGTGCGATATCCCAGATGAGCGATGTTTCATATGAGAGCTCCAATATTACTGAGAGGTGTGAGAAGTCCGTTTTTGTGTTCACTGACGTCATGCCCCGGGTGGGGGGATTTTCTGCAGTTGTTATGAGACTTTCGGGTCGGGGCAGAAGACACGGCCCAGCTCGACATCTTGTGTCTGTTTTATGCAAATTACAAGCTCCTCGCTAAATGGGTCAGCCGCTTGACGATCCAGTAGCGCTTTCGGTTTTCGGTGTTTTGCACTTGAATGCACATGCCGCCTGTGTAACTGCAGTTCCCATTGCCACCGATAGGGGCTGCCATAGATACAATAGGCTGCATCTTAGTCTGTGATGTTTAGCAGAAAGTTTTTACCGAAACGTACTTACCTAGCATTTCATTGTAACTAATGGGCGTGTTCTAAATGTATATAGTGCAGTGTTTTGCTAAATTCAATTCAATTCAGTTTATTTTTATATAGCGCCCTTCACAACAGAGTTGTCCCAGGGCACTTTACATGGGTGTTAGAATACATTGACATATATATAAAATGAAATACATAGGACAAAAGAGAGACAGAGTAGAAAAGAAAGAGAAAAGAAAGAGAAAAAAAGCCAATTGACAACGGAGGAGATTTAATTTATATATTTATCAAAATTAATACATTAATGTTACAAAATCGATACTTTACTTGAAGTACCATGGTAGGGTAATTTTCTCACCTTTTATGTCAGTCTTTTTTTAAAGTACAGTTTCTAAATCAGATTTAGGACAGTCATCTTGATAATTTTGCCAAAATCAAAGGGTCTGTTCAATATATATGTATATATGCATTCCAATGCATTTATTTGCAGAATAAGCCTGTTTATGAATTGAAATATATATTTTTTCTTTAAATAGTCTAGGGCTAAACATTATGGCTCAGTTCTGGAGTTTATGAATGAAATCGAACTTGTGAGTG
>JAODKL010000038.1:19581455-19608930 GCA_026780765.1 Petrocephalus schoutedeni | reverse complement strand
AGGAGTGGGAGGGGGTTTGGGGGGGGGCAGCCAGCTGCTATAATTAGGGGTGGGGGAGGGAAAGAGCGTAGCCCGAGGGCAGGGGGAGTGAGGGAGAGAAGGAGCGCAGCGGGACAGCAAGGAGGGAGAGTAACGCACATTCCTCCAGGGATGCCCCCCCGCCCATCATGCTGTCCCAGCGACGGGCAGGGCCCTCAACCCCATTGTGCCTCAGGGTGCACTTCACTTGGACCTTTAAGTGGATGATGGGGGGGGGGGCACACTGTTATGTAATTGGTCGAGGTGGTTTTGTATGTTGATCCTGATTGGCTGGATGGACTTCCATAAACACGGACTTGGGGGAAGGAGGGAGAGAGAAACTGGGCCACCCCTCCCCGGCTTAATCTCAGGGTCTCCTGTTTCTCACACACATCGGGGGGAATGATCTTCTGCAGCATGAAACCTCCAGATTGACAACTTGAGAGACCCCGTCCACACTGGAGGCCTGGAGAGTGCAAATGAACAGTTAAAGAGACTAGTGACAAGATAATGGGAACAGAGGTACTAACCCTAGTATTAGTGGGGACGTAATGGCAGTCATGATTATAGTAACAGCTGTTTACTACATAACATTTCTAGTAGCACTAGTAATACATGTAGTACCAGTATCAACAGCATCAGCCAGTGCCTTGAATGTTTGCACCGTGGTACAGGGGTAATATCTTTTGAAGGGGGCAAAATGTGGAAAGTGATTCCTCTTGGTCCCCACCTTGTCCATCCTTTCTCCAGAGAGCTGCAGAAGATGCACCGCAGTGTGTCAGAAAGTCTGCTTTTCCGGGCCAGCTATGGTCTCTTTGCCGCCCTCATCCCCACTCGGGCTCGGGCGGAAGGCAGCGCCGTGACGCTCCCAAGCTTGCTGTGTCCGGAGAATGCACCTGTGCTTTGTAAAAATGATTCTGGGTCGAGCTCTCGGTGGCGAAAAAGGACGGGACCGGGACGCCGGGCAGTGCGATGGAATCCGCTGACGTGACACTTTGCGACGTCCCTTCCTCTTCTAGCAGAAAGTGTGACACGCTGACTTCCTGAAAAGAGCAGGCCGTTGTTCCCCTCTGAGCAGAGACGCAGGCGGAGAGGGGGCTCTGCTGGCTCCTTGGGTGCGGTTTTGAGATGGGGGGGGGGGGGTTATGGTCATCTCAGGAGAGACGAGACAATGGGCATCGGCTGGGGAGGGGTAGACATGCACCCCGGGGGTCTCTTTGCTATGCGCGTTCGGTGTAAACAGTGAGGAAGAACTTCATAGATGAATCAGAATCCGGTTTATTGGTCAAATACATTCCCACACACACGGGTTTTCTCTGCAGCTGTCTGTGACTCTCATACAGACAGCAGACACACACACACAGTTAAGACAAGACAACACTCACATACATTCCAGTTTATGTATACAGTGTGCATTTATGGATGTTTAATGTAATAAATGTATGAAGTCCAAGAGTGCATGTAAGTGCAATCAGTGCCTGGGTGAGTATAACGTGGCCTGTGAGCGGAGATGCTGAGTGTCATGTTGTTACAGACTGTTCAGGGTATCTGCTGTCCTCAAATTCAGACGCATGCTGCATGGGTCATACACTGAGGTGTGACTTCACTCTCGCTGGTCACAGTGCAAGTGAAAAGTAATAGACTATCGATAACAACGTATAAAGTTGATTGACGAATTTGATTTTAAGACCGACGAAAGAATTCTGATTGGTAGGGAGAGACTGTGTAAATTTGGCATGAAATTGCCAGGGTAGAATGTATGATTAATACATGGATCTATTTATAAATAGAGTCCAGAATTATCAGTCATTATCAGAGCCAGTCTCGGATTGGGAGGGGCTGGACTGTCCCGCGGTCCACGTGAGTGTCGCGGTCCTTTCTGTTTGACTGTTGAGGAGAGATCATCTCCGTAAACGTGAGCTCCGTGTCACACTTTTCTCTGTTGGGGGGGGGGGGGGGCAGTACAGCTGTCAGGGAACCCAAAGGGCCCGGCCCCGGAGTCAGACGCGGTTCCGCCCAGCACAAGCACGCGGTATCGGCGTGACGGCTGTGTTTCAGGCCCGCCGTGCCAGTAACCCGAGCCGCTCGTTAAATATAGCGCCATGTTTCCCGGGGGCCGCCTGACTGTGGGAGCCCACACAGGCCCCCTGAAGCTAAACATTATCAGCTTACGAGACGCCGTGTATAACGTGAGACGTCCACTCGGATCGCGACGGGCTCACTTTTAGACCCGTTGCTGTTCAGGGAAGTCTGTATTTCCGACATATAATGTCTGTCATGTGTTTCCTGGCTTGTGGTGGAGATATATGTTTAAAAAGTTTTTGTAAGGTGATGCCCTCAATTTGTTTGGGTAGTTTCCAGGCTCCTGGGCCTCGAGATTAACGTGCAGTTTACGAGTTGAGAGAAGGATATTTTGAACACGTAAAGAAATGGGTGTTTATCTGTGGCTGTTTGGAGCGGTGGTGGCGTCATGGTTCGGGAATCTGCTGTGTAATTGAAAGATTGCCGGTTCAAGTCCCCGACCTGCAAGTACCACTGAGGTACCCTGAGCAAGGTACCGTCCCCAAGCACTGCTCCCCAGGTGCTGAAATAGCTGCCCTCTGCTATGTCACATGGGTTAAATGCAGAGGACACTTTTCGTTGTTGTGTGCTGTGGCGTGTCAACGATGACATTTAATCACCTTTCCTTTCACCTTCCCCACTATGAATTGGAAATTAAGGGATCTGCTTATCCACGCCGTTACGTGACAATGCTTATATTGGGGTCGGGGGGCGGGGTCTGCGGGTGACCTTGTGTTTCGTGTGTCCAGTAAGTGCAAGAGCATGAGGTGGCCACGCGGCCGGGGGAGGGGGGGGGGCACTTGGAAGTCCTGGAGCGCACGTCTTTGGAATGTGAGGGGGTGGTAACCGGAGAGCCCCTGAGGATACCGGCATGAACACTAGCTGGCAGGGGAGCACTCCAATATGACATGCATTAGCATAAATAGCCCAAACAGGTGATTATAAATAGCAGTATAACCAACATACAGCAAATAAATAATACAAAAATAATTACCAATATCATGAAATGTTCATCATTCATTATTCTTCAGAAATATTATGGATTGGTAGCTGCTATCATTCTTTAATTAAATATGTATAAATAAATATATACATTTGCAGATGTGGGTCGAATGACACACTTCCTTAATAGAAGCACTGCTGTTGTTTAGTGGACCAGAGCAGTTGTCCGTGGTCCAATGACAGCTCTCCGTTGCGAAGAGGCTCCGCCTCTGTCTCTGGGGAAATGGGAGGAGCCAGATGTGGGCAGGGCCAAAGTGGGTGTGGCAGTTACTGGAGCTCTTTGGTTGTCCTGCTTGCTTAACTGTGGTCCTCCTTACTCTACTAGACAAGCCGAGCTTATTGGGGGCCTCGCAGCAGTCCCAAGCCTCCCTTCTTTACCTCCCACCCTCTCTCTCTCTCTCTCTCTCTCTCTCTCGATCATTCTCTCCACTTTCATTCCTCTTTTTATTTCACTGACAACAACATCCGCCTGAGTTAGCAGCTGTTACATGTTTGCCCGGGATGCCTGATTTTCATGTTTGTTTGGTCTTTTTGGGCTGTGGAATAAAGTTATTGCTGAGCTTAGGAGGCTTTCTGGCCCCTTTTGCAGAAACAGCTGGGGGGGACCGGGGGCGGGGGGGGGGCTAGCATGACGAGATCCATGTTGGTACAGACGCTCTCAGACACACACACCTACAGTATGTGGCAGCGCTCGGCTCCCATTGGCCGGCTTGCCACCGCCCATTTCATTTTTGTTTTTTCCCTTTTTTTTTTCGGCCCTGCTTTCGTCCCCCCCGCCCCCGCGGGGGAGCTGGCACAGCGCCGTCCTGTGGGAGCTCGGGCGGCAGCCAGAGCGCCGGGGCCTGCCCGCCTGTTACCCGGCTGCCTGCTCGCAGGCCACTGGCGGCGTTCCAGCCAATGGGAGCACAGCCGCTTAATCAACCCACGCCTCGGGAGGCCTATCTCGCGCCGGCTGGCTTGTTTACTTAAGCCGGCTATCGCCTGACACTCACAGCCGCGGGGTCGGGGGGGGGGGGCGGGGTGCTGCAGCGCCAGCGCTCCTCTCTGCCTGCCGGAGCTCGCACCCCAACAGCCGCCCGTCTCTCTCGTCCTTCGCTTCCTCCGCCAGGCCGGGCTGGTCCGCTTAACCGGATCGCTGTATTCGGGGGAAAGTGCGTTTTCGGCGACTTGAATCCAGGATTAAGTGTCGGTTGAATTGTGGAGGCTTTCCAGGCAGAGCGGGATCCGGAAATAGCCGGAATGCTGCACCAGGGTTCCCTGCCGAGGGAGGCCGCATCTTCTTGTTCACTGGGTCGGACATAAATGTCCAAACGGGCCTGGATTTTTGACGTGTGTTTCAAGGGATGATGCTGATGGGTGTGTTCGTGTGAGGGGAACCTCGTGGATGTTGATTCAATCCCTGTGTCCGTCGTCTGAAGCCCCAGTGAATCCCAGCATGGGAAAAAAGCATCCAGGCCTGCACTTCAATCCACCACCCCCTCCCCATCCCCTGCCCCTTTAGAGTCGCGCTGGTGTGTGCCTCTCCCTGCAGCCACTCAAACGTCCCGGGGCTCTCAGCTCACACTGCTTTCCCTTTTTTTTTCCTGTCCTTTTGTTTTGTCCGTTTTCATCGAAGCCGATTTCCTGTGCTCCAGCCCGAGCCAAGTGTATCCCTGCCCACGCGGAGCTCGGACAGAGCGGATCTGCGCTGTTAGCTTTAAAAGAGATGGGCGAGTCTCAGCAAGAGCCCCCGCCACAAAGACAGAAAGGGGGCCATCATATGGCATGGTAGTAATTAGGCAGAACGAGTACCCGAATGGAGTACAGAGCGAGACAGTAAATAAACGCAGTGACGCTGAAGAATGAGTACCCAGAAGAAGGGTAGAATGAGTTCTCTGCAAATTTTGACAGCAAATACATGTTGAGTGAACCTGAAGAACAAGTACTGCACCGAATTATACAATAAGTACACAGTGTAACTGAAGATTGAGTACTCAAAAGGATGGGGCAGTATATGCACATTTTGGCAAAACTGAAAAATGAGTACTCAAGAATGAATGGCATTGAATGAGTACTCCACAGAGTGAAACATAAAAAAACACACACAGTGACACTGAAGAACGAGCACTCAAAAGAACTGATTAAAATGAATTATCCAGCAAAGTGAGACAGTAAATGTATATTGAGAGAACTTGAAGAATGAGTACTTCTTAAATAAATACAGTAAATACACACTGAGTGAAAATGAACATTGAGTTCTGCAAAGAAGTTCAGAAAAACACAATTCAGCAGGAAGTGAAGAATGGGTGTTTGAAAGAATGGGACATTAAATGTGCACCATGCGTAACTTTACAATGAATGCTGGAAACAATGGCACAGTAAAACCATACTGAGTGAATGAGTATTGGGAATCTGTGCAGGCGTGCACGCACACACACTGTAGACTGTATCATTTAGTTTGGGGGGGGGTGCTCCTTGGGGAGTTGCTGGCTGTTGCAGCAGCTTAGTGTTGGAGTATCTGGAATGGGGGGGGGCTTGGCTTTACTTAGATAAAGAGAAGCAGGCTGGGGGCGCTAGTGGACTCGGGGGGTGGGGGGGGCGACGGCGTTTTAATGGAGTTATTTACGGTGAGGCCTTTAAGTTGGGTTCCTTCGTCGTGCATGTTCCACGGGCAGTTGGCACGGAAACGCTGCCGCGGTGATGCATTCGTAGCTAACTCCAGAACACAGGGCGACGCGACACCCCATCACGCGTTACGGCCAAGGACCTCCGGGGTGCCCGTGCGTCCCGTTTGCATTGATTTTTTTTTAATCTGTTTCCTGTGAGTCTCGCTGCCTGCGGTGCGCCCGGCCACGCGGCCGCCATCCTCCCCACGTGCTCCTTCCCGGCGCCCTCCGCAGGCTGCACGTCTCAGGTTGCGGTTTTTTTTCTTTCCTCCCCCACAAGGAAAAAGTTTTTAAAAACGCACGAGATATTGGAGGCTCTATATGTCAAACCTGGAGTGGGACACAGGCACGGTGCCGGGGGGGCGGGTCGCTTTCACAGAACAGTCCGCTGCGGCGTCGGCGTTATAAAATTATTCATATTTTATTTATCTGCTGTGCGCCGTCGGCTGCCGGGCCGGCCCTTGTTTTGTGTGATATTTGGAAGATGACCCAGTAAAAAAAATAAATAAATAAAAAAGAAGGGTTTTGGCAGCATTTCGACTCTGCTGAGCTCTGCCAAGTGCTCGGCTTGGCTCTGCAGCGCGGACCAAACCAGTTTGGTCTGGTTGTGTAGTGGAGCGGTCTGGGGGCGGGGGCTGAAGCGGCTCCAGCGAGTATCTCTTAAAGGGGCAGCGCGGAAAAGGAGCGGCCAGCGGCCTGGCGGGGGCCTACAGAGGGATGCTCGCTCACAACGCTGCGGGGGCCGTCTGTGTGATTCCCCGCCCCCTCCCGAATATGGAGAACGAGGATGCTGTTATGGCTTGGGTGTGGGGGGGGGGGGGGTGGCGTCTGCTTAGGTAACATGGCCAGGCACAGGGGCTCTGTTTTTTTTTTTGTTTTTAAAAACAGTAGTGTTTCCCTTTTAATTCTGAGACCTCCCGGTTCACCTCGGCATGCCATGTGGGCGGGGGGTGGGATGCTGTAGGCCCTGGTGTGTGTGTGTGTGTGTGTGTGTGTGTGTCCACAATGTGATAACCTCTTTTTAGTAAAAAAAAAAAAAGTCCCCACAAGGAAAACCTCAGTTTGATAAAGATCTGTAATGGTTAGGGCTCGGTATGAGTTAGGGTTGTTATTGTTGGGATTAGGGTTATGCCCTTAGAAATGAATGGAGTCCCCATAAAGATATAGATCCCTAATCTGGGTGTGCGTGTGTTTCTGTACCCCACATGCCTCCTGTCTGAGACGTCCCGCCCAAATTGACTCCTGACTGGTCAAGAAACCAAATGGAACCAGGAAAAAGAGGAAGTCTGTCTTTTCTTCATTAGCGCCGGATGGGTGTGGGCTCAGTGGGTGGCGCTGCTGCCTCACACCTCCAGGGATGTGTTCGAATCCCACCTCGGCTCTCTGAGTTCGGAGCTTGTGTGTTCTCCTCATTTAGCGGTCCTAAGACGTGCAGTCAGCTTAATCCACCCATGTCCCATACATAATTGATTTATGCAGGGTCAGCATCTTGGAATAGCCCCCCTTCACCTCCCAGACCCTGCACAAGATGTACTGGTCACTTGGTGCTATTCTCATTTAGCACAAATACAGCACTCAAACTGAATCGGACGGAACGGAGTAGTCAGTCCAAGATGGCGGGAGGATCCCTCTTCATCCTGCGCAGACCTGCATTCATATAACGACCTGATCAACCCCAGCGAGCAGCCATGCACTGCCGCCTCACAATTTGCTATTATAGGCGCCATTTTAATCCTCCCCCCCCATTAACAAACAGCCACCCCCCCCCCCACCCCAGCTAAGGGGTCTGGGTGGGAGAGCGCGGCCTGTTTTCATGCCGCTTGAGGGAGGAAGCAAGAGAGGGCGCACTGGGGACCTACAGAACTATTTATTACGCTTCTGGAATTTTCCATCACTGGCAACAAACAAGTAGAAAGACCGAATAAATACATCAGCCGTCCTGTTTATTGCCGAGCCGGGCTTTTTCTGGAGCTGCCGTAAGTCTGGCCACGGGCCGTGTTGGCATCGGTGAGGATTTATGGGGAAAAAAAAACATGTCTCCTGTGGGCAGGGATTCCACCTGGTCGGGACAGGGGTGAAGGAGTGGATTTCGACAGTGGCCACCATCCTGTCTCAGGCTTTCATTTTCCCAGAACCTCTCTCCATCCGTCTTTCTTCACCTCCGTTTCTGAGGATGTGCCCTCACCATGTTCCTGTCATCCTACAGGAAGACGGCAGGTCACGCGGACAAGGAGGTGATGGCTGCTGCCGTCCTCACATCTCTGTCCACCAGCCCCATGGTCCTCAACACCAGCCCCGGGACCCCAGGTAGCCCCGCCCCTCCAGTCTGATTGGCCGTCTCCCCTTCAGTGGGTGTTTCCCTGTAAGCTGATGAGTTTAAACAGTGATGTCGGGATTTGTGTTTCACAGCTGCGGTCATGTTAGCCTTGAGCTGACGTTTGACTTTCCTCATTCGTCCAAGTGTCACACCGCCCTTTGTTGAGTTTTTTTCTTTTTTTTTTTTTTTTCGGATGTTATTCAGCCGTTAATTCTCAGTCTCTGACATGCAAATAGATTGGCTCCCTTAATACAGCGTCTCTACTCAGCTTCCTCTTCCTAGACCCAAGGCAGGTACTGGGTTTATCTCTGGATAAATTTAGTATTATTTTGATAAATTTATATCATGATTGTTTTATTTGGGATCTCATGTATCTGCACAGGGAGAGGAGGAAGCTCATATGACGTATAAACTAATACTAACAATAATTAATGGCACAATGGGGCGCACTGCAACTTCACACATTTGGGTCCAGGGTTTGAATTCTGCCTCCGCTCTGTGCGGGTGTTCAGTTTGGATATTATCCCCACTGCTTTCTTCTCCACTTGATTATAACTTTAAATGTATAATTTAATTATATATTTATAGTTTTAGCTTTTTGCATATTTTAGAATGTACATAAGATAAACACTGCAATTTAACATTCACCCAGCCAACCATTATAGGGAAATACTTCAGTATTTCTTTTTAATTTCTCCTAATTGGTATAAATAAAAGTGTAACACTGGTGTACCTCCACCCACACCCTCATCCACATTCTTTTCTTCAGCTGCAGTACCGGAACCCGCCAGCAGGGGCTGGAAGGAGTCGCTCTCTGCTAGCTACAGCAGCTCCACCAGCGGGAACTGGAGTTGGGACGCCAGTGACCAGTCGGTGCCCTCTACACCGTCTCCGCCGCTGTCCAATGACGTCAGCAAAGGCTTCCTGCTGCCTTCTCAGGGGGACGACAACGCGGAGGAGTCTGAGACCACACACTTCCTATTCGAGGACCCCATCCCCAGAAAACGCAAGGTACCCCAGGCAAATCGGAGTTGTGACTCAGGCCAGAGGCGCCCACACCTTGAATCCAGGTGCTGGGAGGTGCAGAGTAAGCTTGGGTGTGATCGTGGGGTGTGATCATGTGGTCATTGAACTTCTTATTCAGACGTGGTTGCTATGATACGGAGCCGGCTGTAGAAATCAAGGTGCTAGATGGTGTGTAGAATGGGCTGCTTCTTCCCCACATCGGCTCTGAGACTTTACAGGAGTGTTTTCTGTTTTTAGTAAATATCTAGGATCAAGGACTTTTTATTAGTCATTGTGCACATTGGTTACAATACAAGAAAATTGTAAGAAAAGTTTCATTAATACATAATTACACACGACACACCTGTATAAAATGTATGATTCTAAAGACTATGCATATGGTAAATATATTTGGTTGGTATTGTCATGAGTGATCCATAAATAGCTTAGCCTGTAACATTATGGCATATATATATATGACAAAGAGTATTGCATTGTTGATGCAATAGTCACATATTTCACGTTCCAGGCTTCTCCTTGTCGCTCAAAGGCAAGTGGTTTATTGTTAATCATCTGTTTTTCACTGATGACTGTAATTAAGCAGTATTGTTTCAATTTGGGCCTGGCAGATGAAAATGACTGAAGATCGGTTCAGGGGTGGGTGGAGTTTGGATAAGGGGGTGGGGTGGGGCCGTGGGCCCATCAGCTAGACACCCCACCCCCCCCCTCGTGACTGACCTGGGCTGATGATGTTGGTCCCGAAGAGCGTGTGGGAGGGGGGTGTTTCTCAGCTGGTACAGATCCCGCGGTTGGCAGAGTGATCTCATCGTTTGGACGCTGAGCTTGACCCTTAACCCCCAGTTGCACCAGGGACTGACTGCCCCTCCTCTCATCTGCACATTATGTGGTACAGTTGTGTATATGTACAGTCCTCCCGCCACTTCGTACCCCCATCAGCTCAGAGTACCATCAGGTACCAGAGCCATAGGACTCAGTCCCTTTGAGATTTCGCTGTGCAGGTGTGGATTCTGTCGTGTCCCCCCCCACCAACAAAAACTAACATGTGTACAGCCTCTGGTCTCTCAGGCCAGTAAGATGGAACCCAGGAATCAGAGGCGTATGCGGAGTGAAAGCGGGAGCGGGCACGGTCCTCATCCATTTCTGTCTGCTGCACAAATCCACAGGCCTCTCCCTGTGCAAACAGCCGCGCTCTTTGTGCAAGTGTCGCGACTGCGAAACCCCGGGACGAGCCGTGGTCTTCTATAAATACCGGTGTTTCTCTAAACCTGTTTCAGGGCTGTCTTGTGACCTCAGATGGTGAATGTGTAAGGAGCTCGTCGATGAGATGTCTGCACATTAATAAAAAGACAGCAGTGCTAAAGCCTCGTTAGGGCTGACTCCTGCTTTCCGGCATGACATTAAAAACTTTCTCCTTCGGGCCAATTAAATCCCCTTATTATAAATTTAGAAGTACAAGCCACAGAAAATATTTTATATAATAATACTTTACGTATTAATAGCATAGTAATTTGTACAGTATTTGACCAGTTGGAAATAGAGAAAATTAAACAAATTGTTTTCTGTGTCCCTGACATATGGGTATATTTTTATTAATGCAGAGCCTTGTTTACAATGCAGATTTGAGTTTCAGTTACACATGAAAAATACTCAGTCCTGGTTCCTAGGTCATAGATGTTATGTGTTGGGTCCAGGCTCTTTGGTCGTTAGTCTTAGGTCTTTGGTCCTGGGTTTGAATTATGTGTCTTGAATTCTGGGGCTTAGGTCTTGGGTCATTGATTTGGGTTCTGTTTTCTGAGTCATGGGTCCTGGGTTGCAAGTCCTGGGTCTTTGGTGCCAAGTTTTAGTTCTAGGGTCTTTGGTCCTGGGTCCTGGATCTTGGACCTTGGATCCTGGGTATTGAGTCTTAGGGGCTTGGTCCTGGTGCCTGAGTGTAGAATCCAGGGTCCTGGGTTCAGATGCATGAATATGCACAAGCACAAGCCCCCATCACTGAGGCTTATCTGGAACAGGCCTGTGACAGTGTGCAGCCCGGCCCAGTGCAGACAGGGTTAAGCTTGAAGCAGGTAAACCGGTCCTGTTGTTTTTTCTCGCTGACTGAGCAGTTTTGGAAAACAATATGACCACGCCCACAGAATTTCTCATCAGAGATGTTGGCTGTTTCGTGTAATTGTGCCAAAATCAGATACACTTTTTCGAGGGCAAACACCGGTACATATCCAGCCCCTCACCGGAATGGGATGTGCCCAGGCCGGCTGCGGGCATCCTCTCGAGCGAGTTGGTGCGACGGGAGAAGGTGCTGGGTGTTTGGAGGGAAGGTGGGGGGATGGGGGGGCAGTTATAGGCCTCGTGTCATGGCTCGCTGTTTGTTTTGAGATTTACCACAGGCACCACAGGACCGAAAGTGCCACTGTCAGGTTTTGTCTGTTTTCAGTCTGACTTAGTTTTTGGTTACTGTTTTCACAGGCTAGGTTTTTGACAGGGGTGATGACACCCACCCCCCCCCCTTCTCCCCAAACACACACTAATTTTGAACCATCAGTGTCCCTGGAGTCAGGGGGTCCGTCTCGTAAGCCAGGGGAAGGGTTGGTGTCCCGTGCCGTGGCATCAGCACCAGGCTCCGCATCTGTGTGCCAAGCATGCCGTTAATCGTTAACGAGCGGACCGGCCTGAGTAAACAAGCCCAATTAAACTCTCGGACATGCCGGGCACGGCCTCGCTCCGCAAACCTTCCTCCCTGTTACGCAGAGCAGGAGAATGGCGGCTTTTCATTGCGACTTTTCCGTTTAGTTACGGACTTCCGTTTGGATTCTTCATCTATCGTTAATAATTTATATATATATATATGCACTTTTGATTTAAATGTTCTTAAATTTTGTGAGTGAAATATTCTTGGTGAAATATTCTTAAAGGGAACATTATTTGGATTTCATTTGCTTAACCAGAAGACCGGTGAAATTTTTTATGTTTTTTGACGTTTATTGTGAACAGCAATCCACCAGGATTTGTTGGAGGTGTCCAGGCTGAGAGCCCCAACACAAGGACTACTCCTGACCTTTGTACCACTAGATTTTGGGGGTCATTGCCTCAACAACTGTGCCACCTAGTGGTCATAACCGGAATCGATTCACAGCAGTCACATGGAGAAGGGTTGCAATTCTAAGTGGGAGGCTGATGACTTTCCTTTTTGTTTTGCAGAATTCCATGAAGGTGATGTTCAAGTGTTTGTGGAAGAACTGTGAAAAGGTCCTCAGCACCTCGTCAGGGATACAGAGGCACATCCGCACCGTCCACCTGGGGTGAGGCTCTCTGCTTTTCCAGTGCCCCGGTAGCAGCCTAGTTTAAGTGGGAGAATTTTGGTGCGGTGGTGAGTTTTTGCTCGGTCTCTATCCTGCTGCTACCCTCCTCCAGCGAGTGCCTTGAGAAATGAAGCTGAACACTGACGCCACCTGCTGGCCAAAGTGTGATCTGACGGAAAATGGACTATTCGTCAGATTCGTTGCCACCAGATGCCTCCTTTTAACCAACAGCTGGTGGAGTCCAGTGCAGGTGTGGTCCCTGCGGTCTTCCTAGAATTCTCAGTACAGAGTGTCTTCTTGCCCCACCCCTAGGCGGAACGGCGACTCAGACTACAGCGATGGAGAGGAGGACTTTTACTACTCAGAGATCGAGGTGAACATGGACACACTGTCGGACGGGCTGTCCAGCCTGACGCCCACCTCCCCCACCGCTGCCACGGCCCCGCCCATCTTCCCGGTGCCCGAGCTACCCCACTCTGAGCCGGCCCACATCGCCCTGCGGGCCATGCCCTGCCCCACCCCACTCAGCCAATCAGCTCCCTCCACGCTCTGCCACATTCGCACTGACCACGCCTACCAGGTAATGGGCTCCCCCACCAGAGAGGGTACAGTTTAATCTTGGGTTTTATGTTTCACAGATTCTGTTAGTTGGCTTTTTAAACCTCATTTAGTTGATCCTCTGATTTCTTTGCCATAAAAAGGAACAGAAATTTCATTTAACATTTTTTCCTTATTCTTTGGCATATTTATTACTGTATTCAAAGCAGCTGTTCGCCTTTTGGCTGATTCGGCTTATTAATGTGCACTTTTAATTTAAAGCAACTTCCCAAATAACAGAATACAAAACCTCAAAGACAAATAAGACCCTGGGTTGCTGGTACCCCAGCCTGGTGATCTTATTACCCCACTGAGCAAGAATGAAATCTTTCTATCATAGGTTGTTTATGTTTAAGATAATTTAAGAGTTTTAGCATCATTTGCAAAGAGGACAGTGTCCAGTAGAATTTTTAACACTGTGGGTTTATACAAATGTGCATAATGGTCCTTAGTGTCTGTCTCAAGCCATCAGGGGGCTTGAAAATCACAGGTAGTTAAAAGTGAAACTGTGATGTTTAAGTTGCTCCAGGGTAAAATAAAAATCACCTCTGCTTTTCGAGGTCATGTTTAAGTTTTATTGTGATTTTATTCTGTCCTTTCCAGCTTCCTTCACTGACCTCACCATTTAGCATGGCGAGCTTTGCGGTGCCCGTCCGTCTCGATGCCCGTTAATATGGCCAGCACCCATTACCGCTGCATTTACATTCATGCGAAGCCAACGGATTGGCCCGTCCTGATTGGTGCTCCGTTTACCGCGAGAAGTCTCGGAATTTGCAGCATGTCTCTATAGCAACCTACTCGCGTAGGAGTGCGGCCGTGCCCGCGAGGCTCCTGCCCCCCCCAGCCCCCCCCCCCACCCGCCCGCCCGCGCTCACGCCAGCCTGCGCTGTGTTTTTCAGGCAGCTGTTCCCCTGAGCACCCCCGCACGCCCCCGCTTCGTGCACGGCGAGAGCGGAGTCAGTATTTCCTGGCAGCCCCCCTCCGTGGTATTTAAAGGGTTACCGGTGAGCTGACCGAGCCCCAGACCTTCTTCCTTCTTGTCCTGGGAGCGTGTTGCCCTGGTTCCTCCCGATCTCTAGAACCCCGCTTTTCCATCACCCCGGCAATACACAGGCCGCTTCCAGCAGAACCTGGCAGTGTTGCATATGCAAGCAGATGTCCAATCATGTGTTACATGTGTGTTTGGCTAAAGGGTCTGGCTGAAGGAGGGTTAAAACTTACTGGTGATCCTTTAATGCCCCAAAACATCAATAGTGATGCCCCGCCCCTCAGACTTTACCCCTGAGTGCTTGTTTGCACATAACAGACTCTTTGAAGGCCACTCCCCCTGTCAAGTCTCTGTGGGCAGATGTTAACCCCTCCCCCCTCGTCACTCTTAAACATAAAAAAAGAACATTGTGCTTGCCACTGCTCTCTTGCATCTCTTCCTGTTTCCTGCCACGGGAACCTGATCTGAACAAAAGGTGTGAAGGGCAAACCTGGCTTCTTGTTGTTCACCTTCAAGACGTGGTTTTGGGTTTTAACAAATATGTATTCTTCCTCGCTATTCTATGTGCTTGTGATTGTGTGTGTGTGTGTGTGTGTGTGCACGCGTGTGCGCGGAGGTGGGATCCACTTACGTGATGAAGTGCACTGTGCAAACTCCACACCTGTTTCGACGTCAGATTTCTGTGGGCCTGTCTCTTATGGCCTCCGTGTTCACCCCCCAGGGCCCGGCCGGCCCGATCCGGCCCATGGGCATCGGTGAAAAGCGGCACCCGGTCCAGCACGCCACTGTCACAAAGAGCCACCCGACCGCCGTTGCTGCACCCAAGCCCTCGACAGGAAGCAGGTACAGGTTCCTAACAGAGTGCCCCCATGGGCTCAGACCCTCCTGATTAGACCGCAATGAGGAGAGGTGGCTTCAGGGGTTCTGATAGTGAATAAATTTGTAGCTTTCCAGGCATCATGCAGGGACTTTAGTGAGCAGTGAAACTCCGCCCCCCGGGTCTTATTGGGTGCTTCTCTGGGACTCTTACAGGAAGCCACGCGGCGAGGCCAAAAAGTGCCGTAAGGTGTACGGCATGGAGAAGAAGGAAATGTGGTGCACGGCCTGCCGGTGGAAGAAGGCCTGCCAGCGCTTTACAGACTGAGCCGGGCCCCGGGGCCAGCCAGAGAGGCACCGGGCCAGACCCACAGAGCCCTGCGACCCCGCACTTCTGCCCCTCCCTCCTCCACATCCTGCTGGAGGAGACGTGATTAAACCCCAGTGCCCCGCCTCCACCCTGACACTTTGTGTGCCACACCACTAGGGGGCAAGCTTTCTCTGGCCAAGGAATACAGGAGGCATACACTTAACAGAAAAAAAAAAAAAAACAAAAAACAGATTAAAAAAACAACAACAAAACAAAAATTTGAGAAAAAAAATGGCATATTTGCTTGAGCAGCATTGCTTTTACATGTCGACAATTCTGGGGAATGTAAATGCAAAAGAAAAAACCCTACCTGACTCGGATGATTAATCTGCAATCTGCTGGTGTGGATTTTCTGATTGTTCATGTCATCACCAAAAGACATTACTGGTGAAGATTTTCAATAAGCTCTTTTTGGATTCAGAAAAGTCCTCCTCTTCCTGGTTGTATGATTAATTAAGCTACTTTTTCATTTATGGTCAGAAATTTGCATCTGTAGTATGACACCTTAAAGCTTATGTAAGGGTCTCTCCACAGGGGAGTGATTGTTTGAGCTGTTTCTTACCTTGAAAACTGTTGGTATATATGCACAGTTGTAGCCCCATATTGTCAGATACCTGGCATAGACTGTTCATTGTAACTGTTATCACTACCAATTTCAGTAGGACATTCCAGGTCTATACCTATCCACCATTTCTCGATGTTACAAACTTCCTGATTCTGAGCTTTTTTAACAATTTAATTTTTATATGGCGAAGACCGCAACACACTACAGTTATAGCACAAGATTTGGCCTCGAATATACTTTCCTGACTTCGGATATTATTTTGTGCTGTTTTTTTTTTTTTTTTTTTTAAGTTTTTTTCGAATGATGATCATACAAAGTGCTGATCTTAAATTAATCCGCAGGAGCGGGTTTCACTTCTGGGGGGACCGTGGTGGACGGAAGGGAATACACCCCCAATATTTAATTTGGTTTATTTCACTCTCCCTCCTAATAAATAGACCTTAGTATTCAAATTAAGTCCTGGCAATATCAAGCTGTCTTGGATTGATGTATACCAACAGTTTTGACGGAAAGAGACAACTGTGGGTCTTTATCTTCAGGGAAGCGCCCTGTGAAAAACGTCGAGTTTATTTCTTTTTTTTTAAATAATTACTCGCTAAAATAATTTTCGTCAACTTAGCCGTACTTCTACCAAAGGAAAAGTCGAACGCGTTCTCTGCTTAAATTCTGAGTTCCTAAATTGTGACGAACGTTTTACATTCCGCCCAGGAATACGTTATCGACACGTTAAAGCTCCGGTCCGAAAGCTGAACTCAGAAGGTTAAAATTTCGCTTTTTTGGGAAGCAAATAATATATATATTTTTTAAAAAAAGCAAAGCTTTCAGATCTTTTCCTGCTTTCTGTATCACCAAATAAAAGTTAAGCTTTCAGACCCGAAAACTGTTTTAAGGAAAAGTCATATATATTTTTCTTTTTTTCTATACCTCTTATGTAGATTTGCACCTTTTCATAATTTTCACTGAGTTCTTCAAATAACTGCTAGTTCGCCTGTGACTTGCGGCATATGTACAGTAGTGAAACCTGTTGTTAAGCTGAACGCCGAGCTCTCGCATTGTAATAATCAAAGGAACGGAGTCGTTTTGCTAACTTTCTGAAATACAAGGTGATTTTTTTGTCTGAATACGGATACGGAAAGCCAAGTTAGAGACTGCTGTATTTTTGATAATATGGTATTTTTGTAACATTATGCAGATGCAGTATTATGATAGTAAATGGATTATTTTTTCCTCGCAGAGCGTCATTGTAGGAGATTGTTAAACGTCGTGCTTTTCGGGGGCCATTCCTTCGTCTGTCGGGAGCCGGTTTTTTTTTTCTTTTTTTTTAAAAATGAAGAAAAACTTCTGGCGGGATTGTCACCATTCGCTGACTGGATTTGGAAATAGCTCGTTCCGCCACTGAATGGGGCATCCTTTGCTTAGCGGCACTGTAACACGTCTATACAGTTACAGAAACCTGTTAATTAGTTTTTTTTATCGAAATCTATGCATTATTATCAAAGGGATTATTTGCTTCCCATAAAGATGGCTTGGTTTGATATTTGACTCCGTATATGCGCGGGTACCATAATCAGCCGTTTGATCTCATCAGCCCAAGTGTAGTATCTGCTTGAACTCGATCTTTGGCGGCGTCGCCTTTCTGGCGCGGCTTCAACTTTGTGTTTAATGACTCAGTTACTCGCATGTAATTATTTGCCGTATTTACGCCTAACAGTGTGCGTATGTGTGAGAGCCGATGTCGCTGCCTGTCCTGTACGGTCTCTTAGCTGTGAGTACCGGCGGCGCAGAGGGTGCGCGCCGGCCCTTTGGCGCGCCCGTCGCCGTCTCAACACTGGATGGGTGCTGACAACCATAAGACAAAGTCTGGGCATCGCTCTTCTTTTCCTGTTTTGTTTTGTCTGAGAAAGGGAAGAGTGGTGCTGGGTGGGGATTAAAATCCGATTTAAGCCCAGCAGCGGGGCCCGTAGCCGGCCCCCATCTCCCCTACGCACACACACAGCAAGCTGTGTTACGAGTCCAGTCATCGTTGGAAAATTCACCAAGTGCCAATGGGCTAAGCAAAATATATATATATATATATATATATATATATATATATATAACGTAAAATAACTAATTGAATTGCACTAACTTGTACTGCACAAAGAAATGTTTTGTATGTGGAGTTTTTATATACAGCATTTGAAGAAACTAGTTCCGGTCGTCGCTGCCTTTTTATAAAGAAAAAAAATGTTTTCTGGGTATTTTTTATTGTTTTGCTTTTTAGGGCAGCAAACTGGTGTCAGAACGGTGTTGCTTATACAGAAATTGAGCTTTGTTTATAAAAGGAAGTTGTTTATGCAAGATGCCAATTCTGGTCCCTAAAGCCAGCGCTTCAATGCTTTGTCACCGCGATCTGTCCCGACCTTGGCAGGGGTTGCGTTCACACTTTGCTCTGGTTTCGTGAGTGTGGTGGAAAGGTGTTTTCTCCTTAAGCTGTGCGTTTCCTCGGGAGAGTTTCAGTGTTGTAGACCATTTCGGATATCCTATATATATTTTTAACCTGTTAAATGAAAAAATGTGTCTGGAAATCTACACAAGGGAAAGACGAGCTGGTTGAAACAAAGATTCGTCCCAAAGAGGATTTGATGCATGGGGGAAATGAGCGGGTTCGTTTAGAGGCAGTGACGATTCGCGATTAAAACGTATTTCTTACGGAGATAAAGAAAACCGTGATAAAATTGCTTGTTTTTCTTTTTTATTTTGTAATATAAAATGGAAAGTTTTAAAGATTTTTGCAGATTTTTTAAAAAGCAGTTAAAAAGTTAAAGTGAAGATAACTTGTAAATATTCAATGTATATTTTGGGATGGGGTGGAAAAAACAGTGATGAATGTATAAAAAAAACAACAAAAAAGAACTTTTCTATCTCGTTTGTGCTTTTTGATGTTTCTGTGAATGTTTTGTAGGCCTTTGTTACATTACTTTCTGCTGCGTTTTTCTTTTGGCTTTACTGTGGTTTTTAATTATCAAAATCACGAACACGCCCTCTATCCCTCTAACCTATATTACCCTGTCAGTCCTGTCTGTTGGCCTGAGCACACATATTATGGTGGTGCTTTGGGTCCGTGCTGTTCCGTGTAAAGATATATGCGTTACCTTCCTCTCTTCTAAATTGTTTTTGTTGTTATTGACAGGCAGGACCAATTTAGATTTTTTTGTATGTGCTCCCCCTTTCAAAGGGCTGTGCGTGTCCGGCCCTGGACATTCCAGTGGGTCGGTTGCACGTGTCATTGCGTTTCCCCTGCACCCCTTCCTCTTTCTTAATGCAGCGTGCGGCCATAATCGCGCTTTTGGCGCCCTCTAAAGCCCAGTCAGGATATTAAGCTAACCAAACCAAACCGGTGCGCACCCATCAGAAGACGTGGTTCACGTTTGGTTCATGTTTTATCTGTTTTAATTTGCATAACAACACAAAAGCAAAGCCAATGGACTTATACTGATTTTTTATGGCAGCTCCATTGAGCGATCTTGAATCTGTGCTTTTGTCGTTTCTGGTTTAAGTGCTTTGTGTTATTACATTGTTTCTTTTCTCAGAGTTGTGCTGTCAGTGTTTTGAGTCTCGGACTCATGAGAAACTGACGTCGTGCTGTGATTGTACTAAAATGGCCGATTGTCGTTGGATGGGTCTGCATATCCGATACCACTTCCGTGCTGTCAGGTTCTCTGACGACTTCACTGGACTGTATTTTTGTTTTGATGGGGCCATCGGTACAGGAGGAAGCGAAGGATCTTCTTTGTGACAGCCAAAAACGTAGAACCTGAATTTTCTTCC
Source organism: Petrocephalus schoutedeni (assembly GCA_026780765.1). Classification (NCBI taxonomy): domain Eukaryota; kingdom Metazoa; phylum Chordata; class Actinopteri; order Osteoglossiformes; family Mormyridae; genus Petrocephalus; species Petrocephalus schoutedeni. Next base: position 19,589,419 of record JAODKL010000038.1, on the reverse strand, counting down.
AATTGGATAATCACATGGTTTTTAAATAAACTTGTGTGGAAATTTTTTTTGTTGGTGTCCGTTCAATTCATGGGGAGGGGGTGTAAATTGCACAAAGTATTCTGATGACTCTCCAGATACTGGAAGTTAACAAACAAGAGAACAGCGGTGTTTGAAAAATCGAAACGCAAAACCAAATGGCGCCTGTTTAATCTTGCTTGGTGACGGTACTGGAGTAGCGTCTGCCTTCTTACGGTTGAACGAGAGCCTGGGTTTGCATACTACCAATATCGCGTCACGTCACAGTTGAATTGCTGGGACGGTGCAGGTTTTCTTTCTATTTCCCCGCACAATGTGTTAGGAAGACAGGTCGCTGTTACCCTGTTATTACGGGACTCCTTCCAAGCCCCAATACTTATCACAAGGACTCGGGATGCCAAAAGCAACAACGATCTACAGTCTTACCTTTTGACATGTTAAGACAAACCAGAGTCGCATATAATATGCACAGAGACAGCTGTCAAATATAAAGGTCACAACTCACTATATTGGTTTTTTTTTTACTTCTCTATTTGTTTATTTTCTGCCACCTGTTAAAAGCTTTCATAATGGCTGTGTGTCGTTCAAGTGTGACTCAAAACCACGGAGAAATAGTCACCTCTGACAAGTCCTTATTGCGGAACAGCTGGCGGCTGCAATGCGCGCTTCGACGGGGGTGTAAAGGAGAAGGGCGTGCTGGGAAGGGACGGGGAATTTTGGAAAGCCGGCGTCGAGGCAGGCAGACCTCCTCCAGGAAGCGTTACCACCACGATCACCCAGAGGCTTTAACCTCGTTAAGGTGTGTTGGGGGAATTTGATGCGTTAATTAATTATCAGCGTTTTATCAGAATATCAGCGTTTTTTTAGAAAAGTTTTCTAGAGGCTCACCATTCTCGTATATTGTTCACGCCGATTTCATGCAGGGAACGTTACCTAACCTGTCCTAATAAGTCTTGCCCTGGGTATGACGGTGACGGTTAGCACGTGACTTGGGGATAGCAGGGGTGTCGTTAGAGATTATGCCCCCCCTCAATCCAGACCAATCCTTTGATGCTCCACATTTTTTGGGGGCCTTAGAATCGCCCTAACTGCCCTCCCCCCTCTATGGCGCCCCTGTGGACGGGAATAAGAAATTTAGGTCTGAGGTTATCAAACAGTTCTGGACACAAAGAAAGGACAGCCATTCTAGCCCGATCCAGGGCACACCTTGGGCGTTGTTAGGTCTGATCACTGGGGGATATAGCCCCAAGTATTTTAGCACCAATGCCAATCTTCCTAAAAAAACTCAAGCCCCAGGTAAATTTCACGTAGGATCTAGTCGTTTCAATAGCTAGAAAGGGCCCCGGGGGGACACAATCTTGGAATAGCTAAATCTGAGCTCCTGCATCGCGATCTGGATGCCGGCGCTTGTATTTATATAGGCCTAGGCCTAAGTATGCCTGTTTTCGTTACTCTGAGAATGGATCGAATTCGCCTTACAGGGTAAGTTTATTGAGAGCAAAAGAAAAACACGAGAAAGAGAGCGACTCGTTTTTCAGCAGCAATTTCCAATTTATTGAGACTGATTGGTTTTGCGAATAATAGTCAAGCTAATCCCACTAACATGAAGTTAAGAAGAGACGCGGACACACCACAGGTGCGCCATCAAAACTACAGGCGTTTCATGTTTCAACTAGAAAAAATGTGATGATCAGTACTATCATACGTATACAGAAAAAACAGTACAACGCACCGTTATCTTCATCCACTAATTGCGATAACTAAATCGGTTTTCAATTATTCAACACTTCTTCATCGCAAACACAGGTTGATAATCATTATAAAGTCAGTATCATAATGAACTGTATTCCCCACAGAGAACTATCATCGCTTCAAGCGTGATCCTTTCCAACCAAGGACTTCTTGAAACGTTTTGGAAAAAAATAAATAATATATCATTTATATATAATCATTTATATATAATGTGAAGGTATACACACAACACTCTTAGTAAATAACAGAATCTAAAATTAAAAGAAGGAATTTGAAATATATAGCATAATCTAGAAATAACCATACCTATGGCTTCATAATTTGCACATACGTACTGAATCAAGCTATACGGGTAAAGATCTGAACTTAATTTCTTATTAAATACTCTTTCCGTCTGTAATATTGCAAATAGTTCCAGTTTGCATTATGTGAGACCAACCAGTGGTGTGCAGAGGGTCCAGCGGAGCTTTGGTTTAACTGAGGAACAGGAGTGCGCCACTGAGAGCCTGGCGAGCGGGCGGTGGCCCGGCCCGGCGCGCCCGTCGGTACCGTTACGGCCCGATCTCCCGGTATTCCTTTGGAGAGCCAGTCTGACTCGATCGCCGCCTTGTAAACAAACACCTGGCCGGCTTCCATGTTTTTGCAGCAACCAATTACACCACCACGTCCGATATCGTTCGGTACAGGGAAGGGAAAAAAATCCTTACATATTGAGAAGGAATATATCCAGGCACATCTCTTGGGCTGAAACAATCATTCCTGAATAACAAGGGATTCCATCATTTAGTTTAAAACTCTGTAATATGGCCAGCTAGTCTGCATGTAGGTTTTTAGATACAACGAACAATACAGAGGTAAATGGAAACATTATTCTGCATGATTTTGGACGGTCAAAGCACCAGTGGTAGACTAATAATAATTATATTATTCATAATGTTAATAATGATTTCTATAAAAAATACTAGCTGTACACTAATTTATATATTTTATTTTTATCATCAGCAATAAAACATTTTGTGGAATTGTGTAACGTTTTCCCCGATATATTTATGTCGATTATAAACGATGTACGAACAATAAATAGTTAAAAAAAAATCCCAGTGCCGAGTGTAAATATGTATTAAGACTGAGGATCCGAGTTTCACATTGACCAGGCAGGGCGGTACAGGAGCTCGTCGGCGGGAGCTGCGTGGATAAGGCCGGGATCACGTCTCTTTATCCGGCTCTGGTTGTGCCTTGCGCCATTGCTCCAAGATCCTCGCCTTCCTCCTCGCAAAATAAGAAACGCAATCCGAAACAACAGTCGCTCATATGAACCCGTCTCCGCTCGCAGTTGGCATCTTATCGCATGCTTAACGCATATAGCGTGAACTGTAAAAATCCGGAAAACAAAGCAAAATGAAGTTCAAAGCTTTGAACCTGCACACCATCTGGTCAAACAAAAGCACTTAATGTATACAACGTATGTTAGTTATTTTTGGTATAATATTCATTATTTAGTGTATGTTAGTAATATAGAAGCATGTGCGGTAGAAGCATACATCTTTCCGACAATACAGAACCAATAAGTTAGCATTTCAAAAAAGAAAAAAAAATCCTCTCTTTGCAAAACAAATACAAATACAAAAATAATAATTACAACAAAAAAGCATAGAACTGGCACAATTAAAAAGTTTGAAAGCCACGCGGCTTTGCTGTCCACAACAAAGGCAAAGTATAAAAGCTTTTCTTTTTTTACAGATACAAAATATTAAAATGAAACACGTAATAAAGCTTAGCATCCAGCACTTAATAAATCAGACCGGTCTCACTCCCAAGGTCAGATATCCTGGCACAAACAGAGAAGTGATCTCAAAAATAAAAAACTACACAACGATAACCATTTGTGCCTTTAGGACTGACTGAACCGAGAGGAAGGAATGTCTCATTAAAAAACAGTTATTCCATTTAAAACAACGTTCAATAAATAACCCCTGGACTGAAATCAACCGTCACTTTATAACAGGTCACTTAATGTATTACATTTCAAGCAAAGCAGCTTGTTTTTTTCCGTTTTTGTTTATGTTTTTGTGACTTTTTTTAAGAGAAAAGACATCAGTAAAGGTTTCACTCTGAAATAAAACGAGACAGCGTTGTTTTTCCCCATAAAAATACATAAACAGGTGCATATCTGAACAACAAACGCAAATATGAAAATTAAGTGAGTAAAAAAAGTGTACATCCGTGAATATTGGCGGTCTTTACAGAGGAGCAGCCCCCTTTTAGAGCGAACGGGAGAGAGACGGGAAGAACGGCTGAGCGTTAATTAAACTGGTCTTCATAGATAAAGGGCGCGGCGCCCACGTTTCACGCTCACTGCTGTGAGCCGGGGATCTCTGGAGGACTGCCGCTGATCTGACCCCCTCACATTAAAAAAGGGTGGAGTGTGAGACGTTAAAGGCATATTTAGTATTCCCAAACCCTCCCCAATTCACCGGCATGGAGACTGTGGTCCTTCTGGAAAGCAAAACAAACAGATTAAAAGCAGCCATCATCTTCCATCTAATGACCAGTGGCCACAGAACGAAAGAGCGCATGGTTATTACAGAGCTCTCAGATCTCCCCATCTCTCTTTCTGTCTCTCTCTTTTTTTCCCCATTCTCCTTTCCCCTGATATGCATCATACCAGCATAGGAGCAAAAAAAAGAAACTCCTCATATCTCTCACCGCTGATCTTCACTGCATAATATTTGTATTTACAAATGTATTTTTCCACGTTCCTTAATATTTAATAGAACCGCGAAATCTGGCAGATTCTGGCAGAGGAAAAAAACCGTTTACAAAGGCAAATCTGCAGAAATATAGATAACAGTCATTAGGACATTGTATCCTTAAGGTTGGCGTGGTAACCTAGTCCTCAGTGTAAATTAAAATAAATTGTAAACCACGGAATCTAGGAACTGATAGGAATCTGTTTGACGTTAAAGTGCAAATCTGGGGCAGTTTTCAGCAAGACAACGTGCGTAAAACTGCTGAAAATTACCAGACACCTACAGTTTTGCAATAGATACACACCCTCGTAACGGGGGACGGCTTACGGCCCGGCCGCCAGGCGGCGCGCGTCTCGATTTAAAAAGTAAAAGCGTCATCTCTCCGCGACCGGCGACGTCGGAGCCCGGCGTTCACAGAAGACACGTGAAAAGCCTCCGGTGCCGGCGCGACGCGAAATGCCAGGGCGACGCTCAGCATTACCTATCTGACTCTCCACGGAGCACGTCTTCGGAAAAAAAGGAAAACAGAAACGAAACGAACTGAAAGTAGCCAGCATCTCCACCGACGCAGATGAGATGTCGCACCTGGCGTGGTCTCTAACGTTGTGGGTCTTCTCCTTAGCCCCGGGGCTCTCTTATCCTACGAATTTGAGATTGCACCCAAAAAAGAACTGGACTAAGAGATCCAGGTGAAATCTTTGTCACTACCAGCGTGGTTCTCCCCTTCCTGTGCCGAGTCGCTCTCCTCCTTGTCATTGTCCAACATGGCGTCCCGGTGTGACATTCCTGAGTGGTTCTTCCACTTGCTGCCATCCTCGTCCCCGTCTACGTCCCCCATCAGCTCCCCGTCGGCCAGCATCTCCTCGTCGCCGTCGACGGGGTCGTCCGGAAAGCGGTGGTCCCCGGGGTACAGGTCCTCCTCGGGGGAGCCCTCCTCGCCCCCGTCTCCGCCCTGGTCCAGCAGCGCGGCCATGCCTCGCCCGGAGCAGTCGGCGCAGACGCCGTGCCGACGAGAACCGTGCTTGATGCCGACACTGGCAGCCGACATGAAGACGCGGCTGCACACCTTGCACACGTACTTTTTGTCCTTGCTGTGCACCTGGCAGGGTGGGGACAGGGCACATATATTCGTTCAGTGTACAACCCATTGTGCTGTAATATTTATTCATTGGTCTTTACTATTGAATTCCGTGTAGTACTTTCCCTTAATGCTTTTATATTTGTACTCTTTATTTATTATGTATTGTTACTGGGCATTACACTCTAAACGTTGTTTCTTTACCATTTAAATTGCCTTGTGCGGCCGCGAACCTGCATCAATCTGTCTGTCAGCATACCTGAACTGAAGATGGACAGACGCTGATAGAGCGTTTCGATACTTTTTAATATTTACAAAGGTGCTTTTCTGGGGAAGTCACAACGCCCACCGTTTTCTAGGTTCTTTTTTTTCTTGTGAAAATGGGCACAGGATTAGTTAGGAAAGTTTTTTTCTTTTCCCTTTGGTATGTCCCTGTTTTCATGGGGATGTCACCGCAGTATCCGCTTTTTAAATGTTCGTATGCGCAAAATGTACACATACAAACAGAGGAGTGTTATGAAAACTGATAAATGTGGTAACAAAGCAGTCATTATACTGCTTTACAAATACCTTCAAAATGCATTCATAAGGTATTATAAACCCAAATATATTTATAAAAAGGCATAACATAGTAATGAGTATTATGCATTATGAATGCTCTATGAAGCACTATAAACACCTTCATGATGCAGCACAAAGCATCCTTAATGCTTCCACTGACAAATTATAATAGATGACACTTTCATCTAGCATTCATAATGCATGGGAAACATACTTTCTGGATGTGTTACAATGAATTATAAGAACAGTTAATATGGGCTTCATATAAAGTGTTGCCGAAAATGTTTTGGCAGTTTTTCTTTTTTTTTTACTTAAGCTAACATTTAAAAAGATTTTTCCTTGGGACTTCCCCACAACATCCATTTTTATGTTCATGTATGCAAAATGTACATACACATAGTACAAGTGTTATAAAAACTGATAACTAACAAAACATATCGACACTTTTAGTTTTCTGAGCGGTGTAACATTTAAAGGTGGTGCCATTTCCTCATGCTATGTCCCCACATAGTAACTCTCTCAGCTGTTTTTTCCTGATACAGACGCAGGACTCGCAAAGCCGTAGGGCAATAACATGCCAAGTCAGCTCGGGAATCTACCACAGGTGGATTTAGGCGTCCGTGCATCTGCCTGGCTGGTCAAAAGGAGAAACGTACTCAAAAATAGGAAATAATCACGCAGAGAGGCAATTATAGGAGCCATCTCCAATCTTCCAGAAATAAAATAAAACTGGAATAATTAAAATCCATCCCGGGATATTTTTCTGCAGCCCCATTAAGCCTTCAGCGGATCGGATCCCTGCCTATATCGCGGCACCCCGGGAGAGTCCTAGCGATAGTAAGGCACACTGGGTCCCGTCATTACCGGCGCTCAGTGCGTACGGCCACCGCTCTCGGCAGCTAACAGCTTGGCGTGAGTGACACAGATGTGACTCGGGGCAATCAAGAAAGCGAGAGAGAGTCACAGAGGAAGTCAACCTGGTGCCCCGACTTATCAGCATATTGGGGGAAAACCCTACGGAAGTCAGTAGGGTTGGCTCAGAAGCTTGTGCGAATGCAGCAGGACGGGTCTATCCTCCAAACGAGGATAGAAGAGGCCCTGACAGGCAGTGCTGCTGTGTTTGGAAGGTCCCCGACATCCCTGGTTCTCCTCGGAGCTCTTTCTGCCTTTCTGGTGACGTTTCAGCAAAATCACGCCCACCTGAGTGTCTAGTTGCCCATACAGCCACAGGGTGACATCTTTTGTGACGAAGGAGTGCCTTCAATTTTTTACAAGCCAAAACATATTTTTCTCTCTCTTTTTTTTCTGTTAATCATGCGGCAGGTTAAGCGCTTGTGTCTGACCACACAGCATGGTCCTAGAGTGGAGACATATGAAACCTCATCATGACTCAGTCTGAAAAGGGTTAGTTGGATTCTTATAATGACAGCAGAACTGTAATAAGATAACTGAGTTCCCAACACAGAAAAAAAGGGGTTCCTACCACAGCAAATGTCCACAAACTGAAGTGTGGCCATGTACCTGTAAAACCCCTGAAGACCAGCAAACGTCATCATCACACAGCATTAACAGGCACGGCTATTGTGAGTGCGCAACACTGCCCTCTAGTGGCACTTCGCCGCACTGCACCTACCAGCGTGTGCCTCTTCATGTGCTCGCGTCTGGTGAACTTCTTGCCGCAGATTTCGCATGGGTACGGCCGCTCGCCGGTGTGCGAGCGCATGTGCCTCTTCAGGATGCACTGGCGCATGGCGGAGAAGCTGCAGTACGGACACTTGAACTTCTTCCTGATGACGGTGAAATCG
>JAODKL010000038.1:19550340-19573555 GCA_026780765.1 Petrocephalus schoutedeni | reverse complement strand
CTCCACCCCCCTCGTTCTTTCGGCTGAGACTCAAACACAGGAAATGAGGCAGCATGGACACGCTCTCTCCACTCAAACAGCATGCTGGGTAGAGAGAATAAACCACTGACAGCCCCGATATAACAGACAGCCCAATAAAATATTGCATGATCGTTGTTGTTAATGGGCTGCGCGGCGGAGCGGCTTAGCCCAGAGTTCGCAAACATGGATCTCTCCCCCCAATAATAATAATAATCCTAATAATAATCTTTGCTGTGGGAATAGTAGTCCTGGCCGTTTATAATTACGTTAAATCATAATTATAATTATATAACCATCAATGGCGGCAGGGTTAATTTAATATGGTTTTAATATGAATAAGAATAATAACAACAATAATAATAGTAATTATTATTATTCGACTCTGTTTAAATGTTTGCGAGATGGATTATTATCCATCTCGCAATAATATCCATTATTATTATTGTTATAGTATATAGATTAAGTTCGTGTAGTGATATAAAATATTTTAAATAAATAAAAACGACGGAATTACTCCACGGATTCCTACATTTGCCTACACGGCTTTGTCCGCGCGTATGTGTGTGTAGGTGTCGTGCGGGATCATAGGCGTGGATAAGCGCCGGCCACTCCACCGTCCTCCCGGGAGTCATGCTTGAGCCACGCCCCCTGGTGGCGGGAGAGTGCGAAACTCTCAGGCCAGCTAGCGTTGAAAACCAGTCAGGAAACAACTGTGTGGTATGAAGAGTATATGTGTATTTTTATACTTTTATTGCATATATGTGTATATATGCACACATATGCGTACAGACATAGCATATACACTGTGATGTGATCTGAGACCTGTTATCTGCTCCGTGAAGGCTTCGCTGCCCCGACCCCGGGCTGGGCTAAGCGAAGCTGGTTTTGTGGGTGAATGCCACAGGCCATCATTTAGGGACCTAACCCCTTTTCCTGCACCAGTGTAATGCTGGTGTTTGTGATCAATGTTGCAGCCTGGGTCGGTATCAGAGACGATCTGCTTTACGTGCAGATTGGGAGGGCAATGGCCCAGCGGGAGGGGGGGTGTGGAGGGCGGGGTGTTGACAGCATAGCGTAGCAGCGGAAGAGCAACGCCCAGCTGGCCTGAGTCTGTGCTGCCGGGCTCGGCTCACGTCGGCCTGGGTGCATCATGGGCGTTTTCCCCCACTTCCTTTATTGGCCAGGAGTGGCCCCCCCCTCGAACCCCCCCACTCAGAGCAATGCAAATATACTCATCCTGACCTTTCTGCAAGCATTTCGTTACAAATGCATAAAATGTTATCCAGTCCTTGACCTTTAATCTTATTAAGACTTTTTAAGATGTTGTTCTGCAGTCACAGATAAAAAAAAAAAACAGGCCTTGTGCTTTAATTTAACTTTTTGTCCCGATTGGCTGAGGTCTCAGTCCCAGGCTGCCTCATCTAGCGCGGTCTCTTAAAAAGCTGGAAAGGACGCTGACTTGGTACCCAGCGTGGGTAAGATGTGAGGTCAGGGGAGGGCGGATGGGTTTCGGGGGGGGTGGGGGACTACGGGCACGAGACGAGGTGCTTTCGTGATAAATGGAGGCTCGCGTGCGGCTGGCACTGAAAAATCAGCTATTTAGGACAATGTAAAAATAAATTACAGGCTCGCCGTACCGTATACGTGTGGCTAAGGTGGGAACTGACCACAGATGGGGGGGGGGGGGTTTGAAAAGGAGCACTTTGACTGGGTGCCATCCTGTAGGTGGAATTGTGCGGGGGCGGAGCTTCATACCCAACCAGGAAGTAAGAGTGGCGGTGTCCGTGTGCCGCACATGCTCCTCTCGGCATCCATGTGGACGCGGGCGGCCACGTGCTGTCCGTGCGGATGGCGGACAGAGGGCGACATGCGGTAAAGATTAGTGGTGGGCGAATCGATCCGGGGTATTTATATAATCGATATTATATGATATCGTATCGGTATCGATATCGGCGATACTGACCATGTATTTACTTGGTATCGGATCGATATTAGATTTTGCAGTATCGCCCAGCATTAGTAATGGTCGCAAACGAGATGAGGGGCGAAGGCGACCTGAATCATTACTTTTCCTGAAAAAGGAGGAAGAGAGAGAGAGAAGAAGGGGACCTGGGAGCCCCCCCCCCCCAGAGTATTTCACATCTCTGATAAGCCTATAGCAAATCTGCTTGGGCTGGACATGGAGAGTTGCTGTCTTACTCCCGGACGTGAAACCTTTGTACAGCTGGCATTTTATTTAATAAACCTAGTATTATGTAGCCAAGCAGAGGGTCTGGAGGAGGGGGGGATCCTTGCTTCCCCTCCTTGACCTCAGAGGGAGCTTCCCTGTCACATGCCGTTTCATCGTCATGGCTAGACAATGCCCCCGTTCCCGTCCCACAATGCCTAGCGGCCTTCTGGAGAATCCCACGGACGGGTTCTCTACTTCAAAAAAGGCAAGGGCCTCTCTTGCAAAACTCTGTGGGACAACTCCCCCTCCCCCCAGTCGGTGCAGAATTGCCCATAAACCCTGTTTCCTCACCCGCGACAACGTAATTTACTGCATACGGTTTAAAAAAATAACTTCCCCTATAGTCGTGATGGAAAACACCCCAAAGCATGCTAACAGGCCGCCTCGTCCCCGAGGCCGAGGCCTTGTGTTTGAGGGTCGGCCCCCTCCCATTCGCCGCTCCGGGTCGGAACACTATGCCTCTTGTTTTAACAAAGTGCAGGAAAACCACCGGGATGCCAACTCAAAATAACGCTTTCTATTCTATGTGGCGGACTGTGGGGGGCCTCTCCCAGTGTTCTAATAAATGGGGAAGAGGATGGCCTCTTGGCTGATTTACCCTGCGGTGACAATGGGGAACCAAAAGTATTACATGGCCGTGGCCTTCATTCCCCCCTCTCGCAATCAGCTGATATCAAACACCACGCCGGGGAAGAGAACCAGTGCTTAGGCGTAACATTTCTGACCGGGGAGTCACTTTTCCCTATGATTTCACCAGCACTCTATTCAGGGAAAAACTCCTACTCCAGAAAAAGGCACCAATGGCCACTACCCGCCTGGAACCGATTGTGCAGCCAAATGCGAGACCTCTAAAGACCACATGGTGGCGCCATCTTTGGACTGCGAGGTAACAGTCCACCGATTTGCACAACGATGCCCAGGAAATGAGTCTTAAAGTGTGCAGAGAAAAGGGCTTATAATTTGAAAGGATCTATTTCCCTTTTTCTTCGGTACTTTGGTATCGTAGGCATGAAAACAGCAGGAGGGCATTATGGGATGCAAGAATTCAGCATCTGTACTAGAAGGCCAGCTGCAAGAAAAACTGATGGTTCAAAACATGAAGAGAATGGCAGACAAAGAGGCTAAAATCTGGCCGAGAACCATAATTATGTGCCCATTTAGTCAAAAAGTCGGAGTATTTTTACCGTTAGCTTGAAACATATGATGCAAGCTATATAGAGTTGAACGACTGAGATGAAATATTCTTTTTGCTGGTCATATATTAGTCATTTATATAAATTATGTAAAACAGCCTATATAATATATATATATATATATATATATATATACATATATATATACACATACAGAAATGTACATTGATAATTGCTTATTTATCCATCTCAAACCTCACTCGAGTAACCTGGCACGCAAGCGCGTGCAGAAAAGCATGAGCAGGGGATGGGTAACATGAGCAGAGTGCTGTGTCCTCGTGGATGGCGTGTCACTTGTGGAAGGGGCAGCTCACGCGCATTCAGTGGGCCAGGAGCCAAGGCCACATTCGGGCCCAACGTGGGAGATTCTGGACCGAGGATGGGGAAGATTCCGGGACGGGCGTCTGTCCGCCTTTGCTCTCGAACACCCGAGGCCCGGGGGCGAACCAGCCAGAAATACCCCGAGTGTACCTTTGGGGGGGGGGGGGGGGGGGGGGGGGGGGGGGGGGGGGGCGTGGCAGGCAGTGGGAGCTCAGGCACTCCTGCATGGCAGAGTCGGTAGGGGTTGGACGCGAGTCGTCCAATAGAGTTATGGTCACTGGCAGAGAGCTGCAGAGGCCTTAAGGAAAATAAACGTGGACTGTCACAATTCAGCTCTGGTATGGCACATTAAAAATAACTACCCAGCTAGGAAATTTACACCTTCCAATGTTTCCATGACAGTGAACACAGGGGGTAGAAGCTAGTGGAGCACAGCTTGTTAGGGCAGTCTTGAACGGACCATACCTACAAAGCCTGGTAGGCATCCATAGCTACCCAACACTTGTCAAGGCAGGTCAGGCCGGGATGGGAAGCAGAAACGCTGCCGCAGCGGTTAATTTCTGCCGCATTTATGGAGTGGATAGACAACGGACACGTGAGCCGGCTTTTGCAAGCTGTCAGATTCGCGGATTAACCTTCACCAGCTCCCATTTTTAACCAGCTAGTAATCCTTGCCTTGCAGTTCGGCGACGGCGCAGCGATGACTAGAACTCCAGTTCCACAAACGCGATAATTTCTCTGACGAACTGCCGTTCCCATCCTTCTGATAATCTTCCCGAGACAAAGAAGGGTGCGTGGGAGGTAGAGATGCAGGCGGAGAGTCAGGCAGAGCCGGGAGCCAGCTTTGGCCAGCCCACAGCCAGACGCGGAGCTAGAAATGGCAGCGAGCGAGGCTAATGGGCGGTAGATGCGCAGAAACCTCATCGCGATGTGCTACCTGAGCCAAGCTAAGGCGAAACGTTTGAGAGCGAAGCTCAGTCACGCGCGGGGTGCGATCGCGAGGCCGTCGCCGCCCAGATGTCCGAGGCGGTGCGGAGAACGAACGAGAGCCGCCAGATTTTACGGTCCATCCGTATGGCATGAAGTGTTTGTTAGGATTTATCCAGTATGACAGCTAAAACCCTACGGGGGACCTCCTGAGAGCCGTACTTTCAGCCGAGATACTGAATGCACTTCCACAGAATTGGTGGGAAACGGGAAAGAAGCGAGACTCACCTGACTAGCCTGTGATCGCCCCTCATGTACTTTTAGGGCGTCGCCTCTTTAAAAGGTCACGATAAGATGCCCTTCACCGCCACTAGGCTCTGCCGCTGCCCTGTCCCCCAAAAACTCAGCCTACTCCATTGTCACAACATCTGAGGAAGACCTTCTATGACACGATGACACTGCCGGAGAATCTCGCATGTATGGACCAGATGAGTTCTCGTTAAATTTAGCACCTGCTGTATAGAAATCCCAAACATGTCATGTTTCACTTGGCATTGTTAAGTCACCGATTGTGATGATCATCTGACTGACTGTCTAGTGACTCAGTCGCCCTGTTTTGTGTTTGCCTCTGTGGAGAGAACCAAGGTGTCAACGTGCTTCTCAGATTCTCGCCATTTGAACTACAGGTCTACTGAGATGGGTGAGGAGATGATGGGCCTTTAATAGCACAGCAGATGCCAGACATGATGGAGAAGCAGGAGGTAAGTTTGGGTCATGCCGCATCACAGTCGGTCAACTGGTAGTGTTGGTACTCTGTTCATTGACCATAAGCTGAACTATCCATTCATCTAACCATCTTCTGATGCAGGTCATGGAGAGCTTGAAGCCTGTCCCAGGCATCATCAGGCACAGGCCTAGTCTCTTCAGGGGCCCCCTGCATCTGTTGTGCAGTGACCATTAGTGGCCAACAGGGGGGCCCACATAAACATGTGATTTGAGTGGTGGAAAGCCCCACCACTGGGAACAGCTGGAAGAAACATGCAATACAAGGGGGGCATGGAATCCACGCAAAGTGGTGGCGGGGCTCTGAGCAGTGACCTCTGACCTGCATTGATTTGGGTGGCCGTGGCATGCACATGAGTGGGCCGTGTGGCCGTGCGGCATCACGCCTGCATATGGAGTGATATCTCGGGCGTGGGCCAGGTTCTGAGTTTCAGGACTGGGCTGTTTGGCCATCTGTGGTGTGTGTTTGTGGCTGTGAATCCTACAAATTGTCTATGAAATAAAAGGCATGTTGTGGTGAACACCTGTTCACATACATCTTCACACAGAATAATTTCAGTAAAAAAACAGAGACACATTGCCGCTCGACTTTATAAAATCGGCATATCATTAAAAATAATGCCTTTTTTTATTTAGCAATTAATAAATAGCCAACTTGGAGCTCTTCAGCCAGTGCTGCCTTGCTCTGTCTACCTCTGGGTGTTGCAGGAGTGTCTTTGAAGATGGATCATGTGGCACCAGGTCCATCTGCAAGGCAACGTACCCACAAATGATCGGCGGCAGCCGCTGTTATTTTGGAACGTCGTGAGGACTCATTCTGAAGGATGAAATCTGCTGGGAGACATTTGCAAAAGTATACCTAAGCTACGTCATAATTTTCGGGAGGTGATGGAAGGAGCGTTTCTCTAGTGGCAGTGGGGGATGGGGGTTTCATAACGAGGCAAGCACAAGTGTCAGCAGTCAGCAGTATGACAAAAACTGGCTTTTTATTCTTATTTAATCAGACAGCTACTTATGTGTAAATTCTCCTCCCTTTTATTTATGTAAGAAATTACCTATTATCCTGTTATACCAGCATGGTTCCTTCTGAAGTGATTGGACCATTTTGGACATACAGACAGCTTAATTAGTAAGCTAACTATAAAACTAGTGTACGAAAAATCACGGAACTTCTACTGAAAATTCAACAAACCTCAAAACTCATTGATAACGATAAAACTGAACAACAACGATAACAATATTTACAAACGCAAATGGCGAAAGATGACATGTGAAATGTCGACCTGTCACTCTGGTTTGCAATGAAATGCTTCTATGCCCCTGCATGCGACAGCATGGATGAATAATGCGAGTCGATGCGGCAGACAGCGTGTTACACGTCCGTCGTAGAGCATTAATGTCATTGGTGGTTTATCTTGTCTCATCAAGACGTCTCCCAATCACCATGCTGGGAAGCCTGGCATCTAGGTGGGTCTAAAACTTACTGCAAGTCTATCTGTCCAGTCAATGTTGTCCGGGTGGGCTCTGAAGAGACATCATTGAAGGATATTCACCAATAAGCTTTCATCTATTCACCGTTGAGACAAAGTGTACGCAAATCCTGCCTAGACTTCCAGAGAAGTGTCCGTGGGTGTCTATGGGCTGTGTTTATCCCGGCTACAAAGAGAAAATTAACGTATGTGCTGTCAAAAGCCACTTCCGGTGGAACAATCAGTGCTGTGGTTCAATCAATCTCAAGATAAAATTAATTTATATTGATACATCGACTAATTCAGTTCTTTTGGCAGTTTTGTGGAGGAAGTTGAGTTTCCCATGTAATCTTGGAGCCATTGCTTGTGGTTAGCAAGACAGGCTGGAGATGAGGGGGGTTGTTTCTTGGGGCTCTACCCATAAAGACACTTTGGGGGGCCCTGCTATGCTTCAGAAACGAAATAAATAGCTAGTGGGTAGAGTCAGAAGATGGGAGCTATCTAGCTGGTTATAGGATCATGCTGCACTTATTTAATATTTAGCGCAGCGACTGTTTGTGGCCAACAGGGGGCACAGACCTCGAAGGCCCCAAGAAAATGCGTGGTTTGAGTGGTACTAATAACCAACGCTGAAGTGAAACAGCAACGAATGAGTATCTGTCTCACATCCTAAGTAATGGTCAGACACAGCCCAGCACGAGCGGGTGTTAAGATAGTGAGGTAATTCGCCAATCAGGTGCTAACTGCTAGCTAGGTTTCTGAGTACTCAGACTGTATTATGACTGTATTGTTGCTGGGGTAGGTAACTATCTCCAGTAGTTAATAGTGGAAAGTGAATGTTCTGTGATAGCCCCCATCATCACTTCAATCAATGAAGTCAGGGTCATGTACAGGGGCGAGGCCACAGGCTCCAGCTGCAAGCTGATTGGCCCACACAGTGTCACCTCCTCTGTCACTCACCTGTTCAAATCATAGCATTGGTTAATGATAAGGTCCCTCTATATCACAGGTGTCAAACTCCAGTCCTGGAGGGCTGGTGCCCAGTGTAGTTTAGCTCTTTCCCTGTCCAACCACAAATGATTGAGCTGAAGAGCTGTGTGGTAATTAGCATAAGGAGCTACAAGGAGTTGAATCAGGTGTGTTAAATGAGGGTAAACCCAAAAATGTGCAGGGCTCCGGCCCTCCAGGACTGGAGTTTGACACCCCTGCTCTATATAAATTCAGGCCCCTCCACCTCAAAAATTCAATTGACCTTGAGTAAAGTACACCTTAAGAATTTGGTAACTGGACAAGATATAAGGGACATATTCTGAAAACACAAAGTAGTGCATTATACTTGGTGTTGCTCCAGACGCTGTTAAACAGTTCCAGAGATCGTGTGCGAAACAGATGCAAGCGAACATCATATTTAGATCTTTTCGTGGCTAAAAACGAACAGCGGTGGCACACAGGCGCGGCATCGTAACGAGAGAATGCCCGGAATGTTCTTGGGTGACGAATACACCGAGGGGCAAGAGCACGTGGTCTTTTAGGGGCTGATCGTGTTAACGTTTAGGGGACGGTGTGTAGTGCTCCATCCAAAACGCAGAGGCTGAAATGCGGCACATATAATCGAGGGCTTTACAGGGAGTCAGCGGCCTGGAAGACTCAGCCATTCCTGCACTGGTGGCTGTGGAGAGGCCACCCTTCTGCTTTGCAGAGCTGTTCATCTAATACTGGGTCATGGGGAGCCTGGCACCACTCCCAGTGGACACATGAGGAGAGGGAACACCTGGAATGGGATGCCTGTCCATCGCAGGGCACCGACTCACACAGCAGATGCAGTTTGAGGGATTTAGAGGCACCATTTCACACACACACACACACACACACACACACATACACAGAGCTGGCAGGAGGCGGGCATTGAACCCACAACCCTGGAAGTGTTAGGCTACTTCGCTACCTACTGCGCCCCCCCACTGCCTGGCAAAAGATCAGCTCCCAAAAATAACATTTCTCTGCTCCTTCAGCCGGTCCCGAGGAAGAAGCTGGGCGATAAAAATTTCTACTTATTTACCCATCTCACTGTACATCTCCATGGAGATTAACAATCCAATATATATAAGCACGGTTCTGTTTATATCCGGCTGTAACAATCGTCAGCTGTAGCTGCGGGGTAGTTTCCACGCGAAATCCTTGGGACATTCGCCACTGATGGTGGTAAATAATTAACGGTACAATGGGCCTGCTCGGCTTTAGACGAAATTCCACAGAATTTCACCAGCTATTGTTGCACAAGGCCACAGACACCGCTTTGTGAGTAAGCATCAGAAAGTCACATGTGAATAAACGCGGCGAGAGGGTGACGGTGTTATGGAAGTCACCGCGTTATCTGGTCTTCGTTGTTTGTTAGAAATCCCGCGAAGCGCCTTACGCCATCTAAAAAGTCCCGGTGGTGACCTGCGCCTCTCGGTGTCTCGCTCCTCGTTGGGAGGAAGTACACATGCTCTCTGGGGGCATCTCACCAGCCACCCCGGTCACAATCGCCGCTGGGATTCGCTGAACTTCAAACCAGATCCGACCAGAATAGCTAAAACAGTGCCTTTTAAAATTATTATTATTATTCGTCACATTTCCTTACTAAGGGATCAATAACGTTCTAATCCTACCTCATCAGTGACAGACTGTCAGGGTAAAGTGTCCGGAAATGACAGTGATAAACGATTTCGGCGGGGTGCCCCGGGAGATATCACGGAGCCATGGGTGCCAGATTTGGGCTCGCCACCCAAAGTCAGGGTGAGTGGTACTTTCTAACATGTATGGGGGGGGGAGTGTGGCAGAAGGCCAGTCTATCATAGGGGGTGTGAGAGAGAGTGTGTAGATGGGTGTCTGAGTGCGTCCGTGGCAGGGGCGTCGCCATGATCACACCCCGGCTGACTGTTCGAGTGGGTGGGCTTGGCGGAAAAAGGCCGTGGATTAGCAGAAGTGGGAGAGGAACCGCGGATAAGAAAGGGGACTGGCGGGGGGGTGGGTCGAGGGTAGCCCAGCTGCGAGTGGGGGTGGGCCGGAATGGCAGGGCTGCAGCGACTGGGGGTGGGAGGGGCTAATTAATGGGCAGGATGGCTAATAAGAGAGCACGGGGAGGGGCACT
Source organism: Petrocephalus schoutedeni (assembly GCA_026780765.1). NCBI lineage: Eukaryota > Metazoa > Chordata > Actinopteri > Osteoglossiformes > Mormyridae > Petrocephalus > Petrocephalus schoutedeni. Next base: position 19,563,478 of record JAODKL010000038.1, on the reverse strand, counting down.
TATCGGGCTCTGCATGAAACAGAAGCTTTCAAAGCTGTTTGTCCGGATGAGGCCAGCCAGACACCGTCCCGTCAGAAAGCAGTGCATTCTGGGACAGGCTGGTAAGTTTGGCATCGTGTTTGAGAGAAATTACTTCCCTTTTCTTAGTTGGATTGCAACCACGATCGGTCAAGGCCTGACAGACACCCTAGGCTTAACTTGTTAGCCTTGGGTAACTAGCTTAACCTCCAAAAGGCATAAGCATCCATCACAGTACCACCACGACCAAGGCGATCATCCTGGCTCTCAGGTCAGGCCCGACATGCTTCCCACCATTCGCCACCAAGTATCCATGCTCAGCTGCTCTCTTTCACCTTCGGCGTTCCCTCCTCCTTACCTCCCCTGCTGGCTCTCCTTGTTGCCTGTAACCCAGCTGACTGCCTCTCCTTTCCTGGAACATCGGGGAGTTACTCAAATAATGGAGCGGTAAAAAACCAGACCGTTACCTCACTCCACACATGTATACTCTACACTATAAAATTTATTAAATGTATTTATATGAATTACAATTGTTGAAGACATTTAGGTACTCCTGGGGGTTCTAGGGTAGTGTTTCCCAGTCCTGTCCTCGGGGGACCTACAGTTGGTCTACGTTTTTGCTCCATCTGAGCTCCCTGCCAGACAGTCCACATTTTTGCTCCCTCCCAGCTCCCGGTAGGGTCCAAACCACAGACTGCCTATGTGTCATGGAAGAGCGGATTGGGAAACATTGCTCTAGAGTAACCATACAAAGGTGGGGGGTAAAGCGCACCTTTCACATCACCCGTACTGTTTGTCCCATGTGACCTCTCTGGGGTCAGAGGTCAGACACAGAGAGTGGTAAACATTCAATTTACTGAAGTCTCTTCCGCCGTTAAATTGATGAATAGTCTGCCGTGTCTTTGTTAACCTTCGAATACCACACCTCTCACAACGAGACACAGGCATGCGGGGAGAACTGCCTTTTGCTCCATTTTCTAAAGCCTTTTTTATGCAAAAAAAAAGAGAGAGAAAAAAAAAACTCGATCCACAAGCTGCAGCCAGTCTTGAGGCTCCTTTATCGCTGCCCCTTTTCTGACGGTGGCAATTTGTTTGTTTTTCCTTTTTTTCCAGGGTGAGATTTGAAAGAGACGGAGGCCCAAGGACACAGGAGAAGTGAAGAAACAGAAGCAGAACTGGTGGTTAAACTGCCTCCCCCCCCACTCCCCCCCACTCTCGAACGTCATCCAGATGGCCTTTGGTCCTGTACGGCACCCGAGCCCGCCCCGTCCTCGGAGGCCCGAGTCAGTGCTCATCATTAAACCCAAACCACCTCCACACCCTCCTGCCCCTGCTCCTCACTAGCCCCCCCCCCCCCAATGCCCACTCACTGGCCGCTCCGCTCCGCGCTTCCGTGCCACGTGGGCTTCCGTGTCGATGGACTCGCTGTCTGGAAAGTGACTGCGGCTCGAAAACAAAGAGAACTGTGTGGCGCTAACCCCCCACAAAAGGGGCTTTTTCAACCTACTTTCTCATTTCCTGTATTTTTTTTTTTTGATGTTATAAAACCACATTTTTTAGGTACTGATGACCCGGTGGTATGTTTTTGGGGAGCAGGGATGCCGCGCGGCCTGCAAGATGGTGCGGGTAATGACTAAGAAGGCCTGTAAACCCAAGACTCCACGTTGCCCCCTACTGGCTCGAAAAGTGCTAATGCTTGTTCCCCCCCCCCAATCTGAGGACGGCCAAGCTTCCTGATCCAGCACCCCCTCCAGCGATCCCGCAGTTACTATAAAAGGTGCTGTACATCAGCTAGAGTCAGAACCTATATTTCAGTGGCCTGAGACTCAGAAAGAAATGTGTGTGTGGGGGGGGGGGGTGATGGTTGGTGTGGGGGGGGGAGAGGAGGACTCCCTCTAGACCTCCAGATCGGAGAGGAATTGAAGATTATAATTAGCTGGAAGGAGGAGGAGGCGAGGCAGAAGGCTGAGAGATTCATTAGGGCTGTGTGGGGGTGCACTGGCGCCGAAGGGGGGGGGGGAGCAGGGTGTGGCATCCAGTCAGCACACAGACAGGAAACGAGAGAATGGGGAAGTTACCCGCCCCCGCCAAGCCCTGCACATCTCAGGCACGGCCTCTCTATCGCAGAGCGAACCCCCGGGTGTGGTGACCTCGGTGGGGAAAATGATCACACGGCCCCAGGCGGTGTGGGTGTGTGTGTATGGGGGGGGTACAGCCCAGCTGACCCCCCCGACCCGAACTGCAGAAACATGCTCCTTGCCCTCCTGCATTTCACAAACACCGCTGCGCTCTTTTTGTTCAGTGTTTGCGTGTGCGAGGGAGGACACAGATCTAGCCTGCTGCTCTGATGTGTCCCCCCCCTTAGAAGCCAAGGTCTGCTCTCTGTCCTATTATCTGTCATTCAGAGCTGCAGCTCGCTTACGGACTGCCTTTAGAACAGCTTGGGCAGGAATCTTTAGGGATGTTGCAGAGGTCAAATGTTCTTTCTGTTCACTTCAGGCTTTGAACTGCTTCCACTTCTGAGCCTCCCTGAAATATGATATTCATTCTGTGGCTATACACATACACACACACACACACGTACGACGTTGTAATGTATAAGCTTGGTATATGTGTGTATAGAAAACACATATATCGTTTTGAGAAATGAAATGCTTAAGTGTTTATTAAGAAGGAACACTAAAAGGTTCCCGATGACGCTGAGAAACTGTGATAAATCCATTACAAATCAGCGCTCAGCCATACGAGAACGCTTGTATGTTCTATGGCATTGCGGTGCAGGTTAAACCTTGAGCTCGGGATCAATGGTTTTGATTCGGCTGTTTAGTCAGCAGAACTGCCCACGACAGCGTTTGTCGGAACCGCACTGTAACGCGGCGTCACGTCTTTTAAAAGGAGCGCCCGTTGCGATTATCATCAAATGCCTACCGGAGGAATAAGATCCATCCCGGGAGAAGGCGCGAGTCCATCACAGTACCGGCAATTTAGAGACGCGAAACGGATGTCATTGGATAGCGGGAAGAATACCGAATTCCGGGAGTAAATCTCCAATACCGGGAGTTACAGGCTGGGTGCCATTGAGATACTTACATGCAAATATAAATATAGAATTGTAATACACCGATGTGCCTAACTTTATTACGCAATCGATTACTCCTAATTCTAAGCGGCTCTAACAATCGGCATTTGTGGACAGGCTTAAGTGTAACTTCTATAGTTACACTTGAAATTACAGCACATGCGTACTGAAAGTGCGCCTGACAACCAAAAGGGCCGTAAAAAACGAAGTAATATTGGGCAAACAATGCACAACACGCATTAACGCGTTAAGAATCATTTAATTGATTTTAATGATTTAATACTGCATCTTGTCTCTAGTTTGCTTTACAAAATCGGTATCATTTAACCCAATGATGAACACTGAACCGGCCTGTTGCTTCCCAGAACTCGGTGTACTTTTCTTTGGAAGCCGCGCCCTCTAGTGGTGAAAATTATAGGGCGCCCACAAGCGGGAATAGGCGCAACGGCGAACGCACTTTTATTGTTGCCGAATGCTCCATTCGTCATGCAACTAAAACCCTGGTCCCAGAAATGTGAGGCGACAGCGCAAACCACTGCACCACCGTGTCACTCCCCTCTAAATACAAATTTTTAAATATCGATCTATAATACAGTTCCCCAATCCATATGTTTAGCCATAACTTTGCCCGGTAAGAGGGCAATAAAATACTTATCCATCTCCCAACCTATCTTGCTGTTTAGGGCACTGGAGCACTTTAGCTAGGGTAAAGCATCGACTGGATGCCAGTCCAATGTAAGGCGCACATACTGTGTGGGCAATTCAGTGGCACCAAGAAGTCCAAATGCATGTGTTTGGATTACGGGTGGAAACCGCGGTACCCAGAGGAAACTCGTGCGATCCAGGGAGAAGATGCACATGGAACGTAGGCGTAATTCACACCCCCCAACCCTGGAGGTGTGAGGCTATAGCGCGACCCACTGAGCGCCGCACCGGCCCGCGATTAAACACGGATACATTAAAGACAGGTTGATACCGGACCCATGTACTGCATAGGCAGATCGAGAAAATGAATGGACAAAATGTGGTTTAAATTCAGCTTGTTCTGTCGGTCAATTTAAATCATTTGGAGAAATAGTTATACTACTTGGTCATGATTATTTTTTGGTCACCCTTCTGTTGGATGATCATTGTAGATTTCAGTTCATACTAACAGGGTAGAGTAGCTATACAACTTCAATAGTAAGCCATGAATACCTTCTGAAGCGTATTTGTGTGACATGTTTTTTGTTGACTCTTTCCGTGTTGCAGTTCAAGAGCAGTTTTAGTAGAAGACATTGAGTAAAACAGTGGAGTGTTTAGAAAAGAACATTGGCCGAAGTAGTAGGCCGAGTAGTTGTAGTAGTAGTAGCTATAATAATAATAATAATAATAATAATAATAATAATAGCTATTTATTAAAACAAGTATTTGTGAAGGAGTTGCATCATAATGTCATCGTGCAGGTTCCTATACTAAGCCGTTGTCTTGGAAACTGATTTGCCTCAGTACCACATTGCGGATTTTAAGGAGCCCGGCGTCTGCCCGGCGTTTGTACGCCTTCGCTCGTGTTTATGCGCTCTGTCGCTATAAAATATAACCGGCAATAGCACTCCGCGTAATTCCGACGTTCCCCCCCACGCCAACTGCCTAACAGGTTCTTGTACAGATTTACAGCTGTGTACATAAGTCATCAAGAAAGTGATGACTGGGGGGCGATCTGCGAATAGCGGCCTCTTCTCCCAGCCTCGGACATGCAGGCGTATTCACACATTCCCCAGCCTCTCGTCTATCATATACTTGCTCAGTTTCAGGCTGGCACTTGAGTAATGTGTGATATTACTTAGATTGGTGCTTGTCTCCAAGGAAACGTCATCTTGCCCTCTCTTAGACAATGAGGGACCATTCTGTGCTGACTGCTAATGGTCCAAGGGGCGAGGAGAAATACCAGATAAAAAATCCAGATCAATAAATGCTCTCAATTAGCACTTGTACAACAAATATTAAGCAGTCTTGGGGTGAAGCTTCATTTTACCGTTTTGTCGCCAGATCAGTAACCACAAATCAGAGAGGAATGCTGGAATTTAATTGAAATTTCAATAGCCCGCTGGTTATCTTTGATAGAAATGATTGTGACAATTTGCACAATTGTAGGTGAAAGCCTTTTAATGACGTTTTTGAGAAGATCAATGTACACAGACCAAGATCCAATTGCTCCAGGCTTACGTAAGTTTTATTTTCGGTTATTGCCGTGTATATCTCCAGAACCTTCTGTCAGTATGATCCCAAGCCCAATGTCAAGGCAGCATTTGCGGGATCAGTGACGGCAGGACTGACAATGAAACAGAGCAAGCAAACAGGGCCTATGAGCCAAAATGGCCACCATACAGCTACCATGTTACATTCACAAAAAAATACTTCACCATACAGATGCATTTTATATAATACATTTTTTATGACAAACACACATCTGGTTTCATTTCGGGAATTGTCAAAATCCTTCCAGTCGCTTGTCTGGCAGTTGGGGGGTGGTTACCCTTTGGTATGAATGAAACAACGATTCTTGGGCTGACGAACCTGAGATTGACGGCATATCGTACCATTCTCAGGATGGACAGTCCTAGAATCGCTGCTCAGAGGCGCCCGACGAAGCTCGTCTGGGAGTTACTGCACTCGTGTCGGGGCTCGGATGGAGTCTGTCGACGATTGAACACGGTATCGCAGTGATAAACGCGAATCACAGCAGGCGAGCGTGTGCGAGACACACGTGTCGGACGTTTCCTGTGGCAGACGGTTAGTGGCACAATGTAAGAGAGAGACATGTCAAGCGTTACGAGAGAAGACCGTTAAAAAAATCAGCACCAAAAACCGACCAAATGAATTAAGGTCAAATATAGGCCTGCATTAATTTGGATAACATTGCGTAGTTCAGATACTGAGACTAATGTAAAAAGGATATTAAAACTGTGGTGCCATGTCTCTAACAATACCCTTTGTTCTTAATTACAATCTTGTTATATGATTTTGTTTGTAGTAACATATGTACAGCAGAGTGTGAATTATCACACAGCTTCAGCTCCAGTTCTCTGTGGTGTACTAAAGAGGCTTTACATTAACGTTAAGAATATTTTCTTCGTAGACTGACGATATAAAATAGATAAAAACTAAGGGGCTAAAATTACGAATCACCTGGAAGTAAGAATATACTCTTTCTGCTTAAATTAAATTAATTGCATTTGGGTTTGTAGTACAATGGAGAAAGCGCCGAATGACCTTTTTACCCGGCCTTCCTGCAATCTCTGTCGCTCGTAGGAAACACAGGAACTCCTAAAACCGTCGCCGATTTAACCAATAATAGTTCATTTATGTTTCAGCATTGCGACAAATACATGTTTCTTGTATTATTGTGAAAAGTGGGATCAGGATTTTGATTAAAAATACAATAATGTCAATTATGCAAGTGTGTAAGTTTTTAATTTGATGTACTGCAATTAATATTTTGGAATAGGGGAATAATGTGAATGTTTTATGCAACTTACAAGTGTATTTTAAAGTACATAAATAGACTGGATAGCTGTTAAAGAATAAAAGCAAAACGTTCACTCTGGGTTTCTTACAAAGAGTGGTCTTACTTGGAATTTTGTGATAAAACGTGCATATTTCACACCTATATCACAACAGGGATCTTTAATGCTTACTTTTGTATGACCTAAACAAAAGATGACCAGCAAGAACCAGGTGGCATTAGCACTTTGGAGCCACTGGAGATTTCCAGAGCCGGGGGCTTTGTTCACGGTTAAGAAGAACATTCTGGAGACTTAAAGTCACTCAGGCGCACGTTACATAATGAGGTTTAGCCAAGGCTGTCACGCTTTTTACTCTTTACACATATTGCCTTGTTTCATCCCATTCAAACAGCTGGAAGTTTTAAATCATCTCTTTATAGGAAACCGCCTTTCAGTAGCTGTTCCTCATTCTGGAACCTTCAACATCTTTGCTGAAAGCCGGGCTCCTCATCCTGATATCAAAAAGAATGAAAACTTTGCAGATATGCTCCCTTCAACAATACAGGAATATAGATATTGCCAGTAGAGACATACGGTGTCTGTGGAGCACAGCAGCTGTATAACAGCAATGTGGTGTGACTCGTGACAATCTGTAAGGCTGAGCACATGCTAATGTTAAGGCTTAATGGACATGTTGCAGCAAAAACTTCAGTAAAGATGCAACGCTCATCCATACTGTTAAAAATATACAATCACTAACCTCACAAACTTTTAAAAGAACACATTAAGACTTGTTTTAAAAGATAAATAGTTAAAAAAAATATATATACTCTCCTATGAGCATCCCAGCCTACCTCGGGAGATCAGAAGGACAGGGAGGAACGTCAGCAGAGATGCCTACGTCCAGGAGCAGAGTGGACGGTCAGGATGGTGCTCTCGACTGCGGTGGCCCGCCACTGATGGAGCGTCAGAGAGCGCGCGCAGTGTCAGTGAATGCCTCTCCTCGTCCGTGTGCCTCCGGCTTACGCGCTCTGCTCTTCCTGTTTGTCATTTGTACTGGCTTGTGGTAAACTTTCCATGACACCTTAGATATACCCACCAGAGTATAATGCTCATTCATGGCTGGACCAATCACAGGCCTCAGAGTTACTATATCGCTCTCTTACCTGGCTGTCTGCTCTGAGGGTATGTCTGACGACTGTGATCACATACAAAAGGTCGCCAGGCAATCATAGGCTTCTTTTGACGTATCTAGCTACATTAATTCAATTCCTATGTCACACCATCAACACAAACCATTTATAGTCATGCATTTTTAAATCCATAAATAGCCAGGCAGGGTACCATATACTTTGAGAAATTTTGGGATTTTACTTTTTGTAGAACTTCAAAACCCACAGCGATGTCCAAGCGTGCTTTCGGGTAGCCAGCTGGTTTGCACAGGAATACAGAAAGTGACGTCTCGCCCCCATTGCAGGAATCGCCAGCATCATTCGCTAAAGAAAAACTTCCCAGACTCCTAGACAGTCTCAGCATAAAAGATGACAAGGGGTGAAGGTTTTTTTTTATGTTTCTATGATCCTATCAATCACGAACCAGGTCAAAGCCGCCTGACAAAGTGCGTTAATAATGGAAAAATGATCAAAGATGTCAGAGCCAGTTTCCATGCGATGAGAACCACAATATCCTTCCTGTAGTCTTTAGCTGTGTTGAGTTTGAGCGCTCGCTGCATCGCCACCAAAGAGCCGACAGATAAAATCTGCCGACAGTGGTGTCGAGAAACTGCTTTTGGTGTAATTCGCCATGCTTTGGCTATCGGAATCATATCGGGGGTCAGAGTTTGACTAACACAGCAGAACGCGTGTGGAAAAGCTGATCGCTAAGCCTTGGGGAGAAGAACCCCCCCTGTCTCCATTAGGTCCACGTTTATACTCCTCACTCAATCCCTCTTCCTTCCATTAAAAGCTGGTAAAGCCATGACCCTATACCAGAGGAGCAGTTGGAAAATGGATGTATAGATGGATGTTTTGTGAGGAGAAATGTACCACTGATGTGCTGACGGCCATCGGCTGGCTATGGCGACAGAGGCGTCTGGCATACAGAGCGGCCACATCAGCCCGAAAGATCAGCGCCAACCACAACGAGGGCAGTCACAAGCTGGGTTTGGGGACGCGGTGACACAAGCCCCGCTATCTGTGTCAGTGAGGTTGGGGCCAGCAGCGCTGGGGACACCCGATAACGCCGACGCCCGGACCTTAGCTGCGAAGGCTGCCGCCAGTGTCAAGATCGGGGGATGGATTTAAGCTGGACGGGCTCAGCTAAAGGGCAGGGTTAAAAGAATCTTATTAAAAAAAAGAACATTAAAAATAGAAAGCGAAACGTGAAGGAGGAGCGAGACAGCAATTGACATTATTTGCCAGTGCCTCTTCTTGGGACTCGAACATTTCCCCTCATAGTGGTAAAGGTCAGGCGCCCGCGTCATTAGCAACGCGGCGAGGCGACGGCGAGGCACAGAACGTGCTGACTGTACCGAGGGATGGAGCCTCGCTGCAGGAAGCACCAGGCTCCCGCCATTCAAAGTGAAACTGACGATGGAAAATATCAAAGCTAACTCAGAAACGCAAAAAAGAGCGTAGAACAGATGTAATGACGATTACGCTGCAGACTGCTAATATTAGCACAGTGTAGACCTCACGCATGGTTTAATTATTCTGCAGATCCCGTGCATGAAGCAAAGCACAACTGGTGGCAAAAAACAGTGAAATCCAGGTGCAATTCTGCACACTTAAGGAACATTTAATGCAATTACTCTGTCAGACGGCTACTGAAATCGCATTTTTGGGTAGAACAAAACTAGGTGTGTGTGTGGGAAGGCCATCCCCAGAAGTAGCATAATCCCCGAAATGTCATTTCGCGTCGGAAGTGCTGGAGCTTGTCTGTCGAATTTCCCCTCTGGCATTTTGTCCGCCTGTTCGTTTATTATGCTGTCATTTCCATTAAGCGGTTTAAAGTATATAAAAAGGTGGAAGGAGTAAAAAAAATAAAAAGAAAATAAGCTACAAACACTGCAGAACACCTCCTGCAAAGGCAGATGAAAAAGCGTGGTGTTAACGATCCAATACATCACAATACATACTACAAACATCGTCACAATTAAGTAAGTGTGACATTGGGGGATTGCAACGTGTCTCAGACAATCCGCTAATTCCTGGTACTCCTGTGCCCTCATTGTTTAATTAGCAAACCCAACTGCTTAAAGGAAAAGTCTCGCCTGGTTTTTTCCCTCATAGGATTTCTGTTGGGTCTGGGCCATTGCTGGCCGGTGCGTACTTGTCATTTAGAGCAAATCGAAATATTTCCATAAGATGGATCGGTGGCTCTACAGAAATGTTATGAAAAACCATGGCATCTCCAGTAAAGGTCCTTTACAAACAGACAAACAGCGGCAGACAATTGTGTGATAATTTTAATGCAAAATAATTTGCAATCGACAAATAAATACACACATAAATAAATACGCGCATGAGCGTCAGAGACGCAAACATGAAAGGATGCCAGAGATAAAATGAGATTCCGTTAAGTAGCACGCAAATCCGTGGGCAGCGTCTAGATAAAACAATGTTCCGATTGGTCTTACAAGCCCACCCCATATTTGGTAAATATGGTGCAACAGATGCGAGAATAACAAGTCCGGGTCAGCTTCCTGCATGCAGGGGAAGAATAATGCACAAGAGGGGAAAAAACGGAGGGGAAAAGCTTTTTCTTAATATGACGGAAGCAAACCAAATGGTGCTTTGGGGGAGAAAAAAATGAAAAGTGCAAAGCTTTTTGCATGAGTGATTGTCATTGTCTTTTTTAAGCGCTTAAGCGGAACAGAACCGACGAATCACGACCCGACGGTTTGGTTGCGAACGATGGCCAGCGCGCCGCCAGGAGACTCCGGGGTAGCAAGGCTGATCTTGTCTTCCTCACTCCAGATCACAAGACCCATGTCAGATCGACAAAAGCGCACATTCGCACACCATTCAAAGCCGACTTGCATAAGGTAAACAGTACTATGAAGTGAAGGACACCCGAAGTCAGTCCTGTGGTTCAATTCCTTGAACACTGAAATATTTTAGATGGACCAGGCGCCTATGCGTCTGGGGAAATTGCAATAACCTCCCCGAGAATCACTTGAGAAAAGACTACCTGCGATCCAGGAACTAGTTTGGTCAGTATCGTAAACAAGATTTAACACACTCACACCCACATACTTTCCGAAGCGGTGGTCCTTGAACGCAGTAGTAGTTGCAACTTTCAGCTTTTTTTTTTTAATCTAGGCACATATTTCACACAATGGCACAATAAAACGTAACTAAATAGGAAGGTGAGGCGTGCCGGATCTCGAAGCCGTCCGGAAAAAGGGTCCGATGAATGATTCTTCCTTATAAGGGCGCATTTTTATGGAGCACATTTCAACCCGTTAAAAATATTTTAACAAAGCATACATATTTTGGAAATACGTACTCAAAAAACAACTATTCACAACTTTTATAATAAAACCAAAATATATGTACACTTCACATATTTTGATAATGTACAGTTGCCTCAGATGTAACAATGCCCACGTTTGGCCTTGAATCTAGACCAAGGGGCTGGTCCATCACATAATCCCCACTGACACCAGTGGTGGGGGGGGGGGCATCCCAGTCTGTCCCTGTCCCACTCTGCTCTTCAGTAACTGGGCTCGTCCATCTCGTCGTCGCTCCAGTCCAGCGGGGCGTCCGTGCCGAAGTAACGGTCCCCAAAATTTCCTTTCGGAATAATAAGAAAAATAAGGTCAATGTATATGGAAAAACGAATATTTCCAGCCAGCGCTGGGCAGTTTGTTGCGTGTGTGGGAGTTAAGCCCCGCGGCTCTCAGCATGAAGCTCCTGTCCATTTAATCCTCCTGAAGGCCGACACTGTACTTTACTGTGCCATCCTGTGCCCCACTGTGCCCCCCTCCCGCGTTGAGGGGGGGTTTAAATTGAACCCACACCCAACATGCCCTTAAAAGCATTACAAAGTATCAGAACTGCAGAAGGCAAGAGGGGCAAGAACAAAATAAAACAGGTGAAGTGAATAATTGAATAAAACAGGTGAAGCTTGTTTTAGTTAGTTTTATGCCATTGCCGATCACAACGACCTAGTGCACCATTTTAAAGGAAAACAGAGAGCTCACATGGTACTGTGTAAAAGTCTCAAGCCACCTGAGGAAATCAGGATTGGCAACTTAGGTTTGGTAACCAAAACTACACAATTCTACCCATCTAACAAGATATCAGCGCCTGTCCAGAAGAAATTCCTGTTACTGATCTTTTTACTATTTATTTTTATGCATTCTAATATTAGTGGTTTTAAATAAAATATTTTACTTATATTTAAGTAATTCATAAAATTAATATTCATATTCTTATTTTGACATATATTTAGCAGATATTTTTGGCCAAAGCACTGTACAAGCGAGGCATACTGTACATCTCAAGTGTAGATTTACTGCCCAGATAGTTTTATGACTTTTGCACAGAAAAAAAGTAAAACACATATAGAGCGACAGCCATTATGACTATTTAAAGGAGTGTTTTACATATTTAAAGCAGTCCAGTCCTCCGGGACCCACAGACAGTCCACGTTTTTGCTCCTGCCCAGTAGGCAAAAATGTGGACTGTCTGTGGGTCCCCGAGGACCAGGATGAGGAACGACGATTTGAAGAGAGGACTCCTCTGGGCCACACTCACCGATCCCGGGGATTATGTGGAAGAGGTCATTGACCTTCTTGTCGACGGCGGTGGTGATGATCTTGACCGAAGGGAAGGCGTATGCCACCGAATGCACCCCCATCTCCGCCATCAGCAGCGAGACCAGTAGGATCTTGTCCTCCTGCACGTCATGGTCCTGCAGAGGAGGCCGGGGACGTGGTCAAAGCCAGGTCACATGTCTATAGTGCTTCACAGCATGGGGGGGGGGGGGGCAAGCTCACGGGCACTCAATAGGGCCCCAGCGAGAAGGTACTGGAAGTATCGTAGGTTGTCTCTTTCTAATCAGGCTGTTTGAGAGGTAGGTCATTCTTCTGACTCCATTTTCCATTAGTCAGAGACCTGCTCTGATTGGCCGACGTACCATGTGTCAAGTACACTACTAACCAGCTACAGGGCTGAGTCTTGGAGACCCAGTGGTAAAGCAAGCATCTTATTTAGCAATGTTTTCCACCAGCTCAGGATCGCGGGGGTCCGGAGCCTGTCCCGGAAGCTATGGGTGCAAGACAGTGTACAACCCACAGCAGACCTTTGTAATAGTATTGCAGAAATTCTTAGTAAAACATATTTTTAAAAATTAAATATTAATACTGCATTTTACTTAGTGGTTGCTTTTATCCACAGTGAGGGGCAGGTGAGATAGATAATATCCCGTTATAATTAATGGATGGATATTGACATGTATGCATTGAGAGAAAACTTCCCTAAAGCTTCATACAACTTTAAACAGTGTTGCAAGTTTAGAAATGAACTGGAAGACAGAAGTAAATGACGGC
>JAODKL010000038.1:19514172-19550240 GCA_026780765.1 Petrocephalus schoutedeni | reverse complement strand
GGGGGGGGGGGGGGGGGGGGGGGGAGAGAGAGAGAGAGAGAGAGAGAGGGGAGCCTACCAGCAGAACGCGGATGGCCATCATGGCTGCTGCCCCTGTGGACACAGTGCAGTCCATCAGGATCACATGGTCCTCGCTGATGTCTTTGGGAAGGCGGAGGGAGTGCAGCTGTGTGTGTGTGTGGGGGGGGGGGGGGGGCCCAGAGCAGAAGGGGGGGTCAGTGGCACAGGCGGGGGCCGGAAGCACAGCAGCGACGAGGCCCGCGGGTTGGGGAGGGTTCTGCAGCCCTGGTCCCGGCAGCAGACGTACCAGATCAGATTTCAGCCCAGCTCTTTGTTAAGTTTCCCCCAGCAGCTAATTAACTTAATCGCTCCATTAGCAGAGGAGTGAATCCAAACTTTCCAGCTGGATCTTAATTTGTTTTCAATCTCAATTTGTATTAGTTAGGAATATGTTTACAGTCAAAAAGCTCATTTTTGATGTTTAAAATGAGCACCACTCCATTTGGGCTGGGCATGCATATAATGTTTCGGGTGGCATCGGCAAGCTACCTCCGGCTCTCCGGTGTCTTGGTTGGTCTGGATGAGGATCTTCCCGATGCGGACGTCCTTGCACACCGCCCGGAGAGCAGGCTCCATGGTCTCCCCCGCACGCAGGATGGAGACCCCAGTGATCTGGAGAATGGAGAGAGTGAGGAAAAGCGCAGGTACGCTCGGGTGGTCGGAGCGCACGCCTCCCCGGGTGCGAGGTGGATGCGCGGGGCACAGCGATGCAGGAGCATGATGCCCTGGCTGTGCTTTCAGCTTCTGGTTCAGGGTTATTACCACAATCATACAATTATTCCATAAGACCAGAACAACATGCATCTGCACACTGTTTCCTTATTTTACATCTTGTTCAGGTCTTAGGGCAAATTCTACCCATGTTACTAGGTTTTTAAATGTTAATTTATATATATTTTTAAACTGACTGTGTTATTGTGTTGTCATATAATTTACTATTTCCATAACTGTCCTTTGACATGTCTCATTGTTGTTGTTTACTGATGGTGCTATTTACAGCCAAACAGTTTTTGTTGAATACTCGTGTATCGTGCAGCCCCGATAAAGAATTCCTATTACGATAATTGGCAGTAAGTAGCTCAGCGGGCTAAGTCTCTGTGCCTGTGATCGCTTCGAGCCCCAGCCTTGGCAGAACAGTCACGTGTTCGTAGGACCTTGAGCAAGGCCCCTAACCTCTAGCTCCAGGGGAGCTGCACGTTTGCTGACCCTGCGCTGCGACCCCCAAGCTGCGGGGTAGGCGAAGAGAGCAATTTCAGTGTACCTGTACCCATACCTGTGGGAATGGCGAATAAAGGATTATTTATTTTATTTATCATTCAGCCATCCGGAGTGCGATGCTCACGACACTCACCCTCTTCCCGTGGAACGTCCTCCCCTCGTAGTCGTGTCCCTGGGGGGTCTTGACGACAAGGGGCTGGGGGCGCAGAGGTAGAGGTGTTGTAACGCAATGGGGGCAGCTGTATTGATGCAGGAGGGTCACAGGCCAGAGGAAAATAAAACACAAACCTCTCCATTTTACAGCGAAAGGTCCTGCCTGCGACCCAATTTTCACCCTACTTTGAACATAACCTAGAAGCACCGTGTCGTAGAGCAGGATATTCAGACCTCCCCACTATCACCGGCTTCTATAATAAGATGATCTTCCACCGCAACGAGCGTCTGGGCCCAGTCTCTGCCGTCAGGTTACGAAGTTTCCATGGCGGTGGATGGGCTGCAGTTCGCACGCGCACGCACACACACACACAGACACGCACGTACGCGCGCGCACAGCCTACCTGGGAGGGCAGGAAGGACAGGGCGTGCTCGATGAGCAGACGCATCAGCCTCTTCGAGTAGAAGATGAACTCGTCCCGGCTGGTGTCCTTATTCCTGCCAATGGGATGAGACCGAGCGGAAAGTTGGACGCCGTCCACCGAGAGTGTCTCTCGTCAGACGCCCCGCCCATCCCGTTAACTCTTCTAATGGATGCAGACTGTGGTTTTCTGAACGATGACGCGGCTCAAAATATTCAGTGATAGGAAGAGCAACAAGAATCTACCTTCATTGTCGCTGCACAAATACAGAGAAATGTTGACTGGAGCAAATCTGCAGACGCCAAGTTTAGGACAAAAATGTATAATGGTAGCAGTTACAGTAGCACTTATAGGCAAAATTATAAAGAATAAAGAGCTGTGGACCCACCGGACAGGGTGCTTTTCTATAAATAATAATACATATACATGCTACAGAATGCATTACGATTCAAATTGCAAGGAACCACACCACAGATAGTGACCTGAGAGATAGTGACCTGAGAGGGGGAGGTTGAAACATGGGGGAAGATGAGGGAGGACCAACAGGGGGTGCCAGAGCAGAGGAATTGACAGCAGGGTGGATGGGGAAGAGAAGGGCACAGACAACAGGTGTGAGGCAAAGAACTGGGGAAGTGTTACACAGGGAGCATGGGGGGGGGGGGTTCACTGACCTGATGATAGTGTGCATGCCCCGGACCTGGGGGGTGCTCTCCAGCACACTGAGGGTCTGGGGGAGGGGTTGGGCTTGGTGGGCCGAGGCAAGGGCTGCCCTGTAACCATAACAACCACGAAGGGACGGGACAGTCAGAGTCCGAGAGAGAGAGAGAGAGAGAGAGAGAGAGAGCAGTACAAAGTCTCACACACCCAAAGGGGGCACAATCTCAGTCTGCCCCCATGCATGCACGACAGGAAAAGTGGCTGCCATCTGGCACACCCAGCCTCCATTCTCGTCGACGAGGTGTGGCAGATGCGGACAAGCCAGAGAAAACAGAACGCAGCAAATCAGCAGGCAGGAGAGTTAGTGGACAGGTGCACTAGTCTGATTTCTGATACTAAATGGGAGTCACCCCCCCAAGAAAAGGGTGCTTTTAAACCCTTAAATGAATGACACCACCTCCTTCAGGATTTACACGGGGATGGCTGAAAGCTTTACGTACTGCAAGGTCCGAAACAGGGCCAAAACTGCACCGAGTTCACTGCCAACAACTCCCTATATAGACAACATGAAAAGAATTTTTGCAAAGCCGCTTTCAGCCATCACCGACGTAACATGAAAGAAGACTGAATCGCTTCGGAGTTAATTCTGCAAGGCAACATAAGCAAAGCTCAGTCAGAAAATGATTTTCCAACCATCGCCACTTATTTGACGAAGGATCGCAGTGTTATGACCAGATCATTAGTAATAATTTAGCTAGCTGACAAGGTCGTAGCTGTTCTGTTTATAGACTACCCCTCTGTGCCAAATACGCTGCGTCTATTAAAACGTCACCGAGTAACGGCTAATTTGGCACTGGCAGGAAACAGCACATTTCTGCCCACAATTTAATTATAAACTATAAAAACATTTCTACCTGTCCGATTTCTTGTTAACGCCACGGTTTGTTTTAAGGTCGTCAACGCAGCCTATATTTTACCATAATAGCTCAGCTGCATTTATAAATGGGCACTAGGCACAGGACGCATTTTTGTGGCCTGAATATACTGACGAATGTTTAAAACTGCACCCAATATGGGGAATGTGTAATAAAGTATAAATATAACAATTTTATTTACTAGTTATAAAGTTTTAACTATTATTATGTTTATTATGTCAAGAACTATAGAAGGTCAGTAAAGTTAAAATTCGGAGAAGTGTATTCTTTCAATAGGCCTACGCATTTCACAAAAAACACACCTGATGAGACTGACCTGACAACCGACGGATGGATAGATACTTTATTGATTTCAAAGCAAATGTAATGTAATTCCCTAAAAAGCATATCACAAGGTAAGCCTATTCATAAACGAATAAATAAGCACAAAACACCTAAAATTAACAGATGAGTGGCGTAAGAATTTTTGAGAAATACACTTAAGTAGGCTTACAACAGAAATGCACGCAGCTCGCCCACTAATGCTTAATATATGCGTTTGTTTCGCTGTTGGTCAGAGGCACATTACAGTATTACACGTCCACAGCAGACTTTCTGTGATCGGCTTATTGAAACCTGACTTATATTACTACTCCACTAAACTAATTTTTCTGAAACTGACATTGTTAGTTACCTCTGACGTCTTTGGGCATTGTTATCTTTGGTCTGGGTATAAAACCAGGACGTCATGCACGTTTATGGAACAGGAAACTTTTTAAAAGCTCCCCTTTTGCCGACCGTCAGACCAGCGAGTCCTTAAGAGTTATGCGATCTCTAGATGGCATCAATGCACCAAAACCACACCTCAAATCAAAAGTCATGAATTAAGCTTTGTCACACATTAAAAAAAAAAAACAAAAAGAAAAACAAAACACAAATTGTATGTAAAAATCCTCACATATCCCAGCGCAGCATCCTCTACGGAGAGCAGGTTTGACGGAAACATTGGCAGAATCATGGAAGGAGACGAGAACAACACGGAAGGAACAGACAGAGAAAACAAAAAAGGGGAAACGGGCACATTACACCAGATGAATGAGAATACAGATGTTTCACCATGCAAGGCAGCCCAGACTGTTGTGTTTGCACTCATCACTGCCTGTCGATTAAATGCGTTGAAAGCATAGAAGTGGGCGAAGGGGAAAGTCCCGATGGATGCCAATTCACACATCAGATACGCAGGCCGAGCCAGCTGCACTGTAGCGGGGTGGGGGGGAAGGTGCTCGCAGGCGGCGTGGTGAATGCTCTGCCGGCGTCTGAGCCGCCACGACGCCCCGTTATACATCCTGTGTCTAAAAAGCCATGTGGTCGAGACAACGGGGCTTACTTAATGGAAAGAAAGAAAGAAAAAAAAAGAACGCCGACCCTTCTCACTTTTGCTTGGGGTGGATACTGGAAAGTTCATGGTAAGAGAGACACTCGTCTCACAATGGTGCAAAAGCTACATCCGGGTGGAGGAGAGGTGCCACAGGTGGATATTTATAGACACAGAATGCATGAGGAGGAACGGAGCAGCCACATGGTGATTTGATTGAATTTTATTGACATAAGAAAGAAGGGATATTTTTATTAAAGTGTCAGCCTGCTGCAACCAGTGTTACGCACATTATCCAGAACTGCCCTGACGCCAGCTTATAATAATAATAATAATTATCATAGTAAATGCCCAAACATAAATATACTTCTTTATTTAGCAGAAAGTTATCTAAAGTGATGCAGATTTATTTATCTATTGAGAAAGCAGGGTCAGGCAGTTCCTGGAGCAATCGGGGATTAAGGGCCTTGCTCACAGGCCCAACAGTGAAACCACTTTGCTACCACCTGGGATTTGAACCAGCGACCTGCCGGTGACAGGCACAGCATCTTAACCCACTGAGCCACACGCCTCTTGAATTTGGGCAGAGTATAAGGAAAACAAAAGCACCGCATTTTGGAGGGAGCTGCAAATGTGTCTCTCTGCGGGGAGGGATCGAGCCCGGGGGCGGTGCAGCAGACTGGCCGACTGGTGGGTGGCGCAGGGCAAGAGGCAGAGCGGTAGAAGGGTGAGTTACTGTACCTGACGCTGAGCTCGCGCTGTGTGGACACAGTGAGAGAGCGGTCCAGGTAAGGCAAGGCCACAGGCAACACGGGAGACATAACAAAATAGGTGAACCTCCAATCCCGTCCATTAGTGCACACAGGGAGCAATGAACACGCATCAGCCGGAACGTTGGTTTCCCGAAAATGTACCGTGGAAAATTGTCGCCCGGTGTCTTGTATTAAGTCGGCTGGATTTTTTTTCCCTTGCACACTAAATATACTTGACATCAAACAGCCATTAAATCTTCCTGACATTTTAGAAATGAAGTTCATAATTATTACTTATGAGATCACGCATTAGTAGTAGATGGTCCCTAGCTGGAAATGATCTATTATCATCTGGGCTCCGAGTTTAATAAAGGTTGAAAGCCCCTTGTACAAAGCAAATAACTACGCAGACAGAGGGGTTTCAATTTAACCTCTCCTCCACTAGAGGGCGCAAGTACACTGGCAAGGAGTATTTGAGGCTTAATTTTGGGTGGGGAAGGAGAGGGAATTTTTATAACATTATGCAATTGCATATTGTGAAAGGGAAACAGCACAATTCCTGAATGGAGATGGGGGGAGGGAGGCTCAAACTCTGCACCTGAATATGTTTTGAAATATAATCTCTGTCCACATAAACTCCTAGTTCTGCCACTTCCTAGAACTCCATGACAATGACACAGGGCTGGTAATTGAGCGATTCATACCGGATTTTTACATCTAACCACCACTATTTACTGCCAGAACTACAACGAAATCCAGCCGCTCCAGCCGAGACACGAATTGAGAACAGAGCGGTGCAGAAACGCAACGTCTGTCTTTAATTGAAATGCTACGTCCAGCTTGGTTTGTTTGTGTGGTTTGGAAAGCAGACTTCACACATGCAAAGCATGCACGTTCCACCACCCAACACGTCATGCAGGCAAACGGCAAGCAAACTCTGCTCAGTTTGAGAAAGACGTCCGTCTTTCGGTGTCACGACCACCTCTTTGGCCAGAGGCTGCTGCTTGTTTAGCTAGAAGGAAAGCAAGCGGCGTCCCCTGACACTTCGGAACCTCTCCAGGACTAAATATTACCAATGCCAAAAAAAAATGCCACACAATCAAAATTTTGAGGCCCCACGCCAATGAACGAAAGCCCTAGACTGGAGAAAGTTTTACGAGGTCAGTCTTCTGCCACAACCATAAATGGCGGTCACATGTGCGGACGTATCTCACGATGCATTTGCATAAAGGCCTGTGAGCAAAAGGCCAGTTCGCAAAGCACCCAACGACACAAACAATAGGCTGTAGCACTAAATTAAACCCTTCATTTGCCATTCATATGCTTACAGGTTTATTTACCGACTGAAATGTAAACGATATTTTTCAAAATTCAAAACAGCCCAGGCTGTGACACACTTGATTCAACACAACAGCCCGCACCCCCATCACCCCCACCCCAAAGAAGCATAAAAGCGCGCTCACTTACTTCTTCCAGCTGGCTGTGCACGTGCTGGACAATCAAGTCGATGGCGACCATGTTGCCCCCACCTGCGAATAAAGGTCTCGAGTTTAGCCCCTGCCCTATCAGTCCATCGGGATGCTTGAAGTAATCTCTCTGAAGACCGACCTCCCCTTGACTTCCGCTAACAAATAATTAGCCTAGTGACAGCACCTGGAAGCCTGGAGACCCAAGGGGGATGGGAAGCTAGTGTGAGTATCATATGAGTATCTAGAACACTGAATGGGTGCTGGGTGAGGGGTCAACACCCTGATACTGTGAGGTAGACCAACAGAGCTGATACATTATTTTTGTTGTATGTTTGAAGCATGGTTTGCAGATATTTAGCAACCAATCAGAGTGATAGGATTGTCAAATGAGAGTCCTGGATACTAGATACTACTGTCTTTCACACTCGCAGTTGGCAACAACACGGTGACCCATGTGCAGTGACGCTACTTTACAGAAGCTGTTAAGGTATTATAATTATTATTAATGCAAATTTACATAGTCGTTATTGTCTCTGTCACTGACCTGTTATTTATGTGTAATATCTGTATTCTATAATCTAATCTGTATTTATAATAAATCTGTATTTTTAAATATTTTTATTCAGTTACATGTTGCAGGTGATGTTCCAAAATAAATTCCTGAGACATGTAGGTGCCCATGGTGAAATACAGTGAACATATGATAACATTCCAATGTGCCAGGAAATGACACTCCTGCTCACTGAAGACACCCGAGGCAATCAGGAAGCCTGTGATCACGCTCTCGGGATGGGCGTACGAGTGCGGCAGCCAAGGCGGCCTCACCGCGGGGCACCACGATGTCCGCCAGGCGCATGGTGGGCTCGATGTACTGCTCGAAGGCCGGCTTGACAAACTTGTTGTACTGCTTGATGACGCCGTCGATGTCGCGGCCACGCTCTGTGATGTCCCGCCGCAGCCGGCGCACCAGCCGGATGTCCGAGTCCGTGTCCACGAAGATCTTCATGTCAAGGAGCTGGGGGAAGAGTGGCGGGGATGCCTGCGGTCTGGGTTACTGCGGCGATGGGAGCGGGGAGGGCGAGGCAGCGGGGATGGAAAAGCCCTACCTTCAGGAGCTCCTTATCTGCAAAGGACATGATCCCCTCAAAGATGATTACGCTGGCTCCATATACTGTTTTCTAGAAAGTGGGAGACAAAGATGAGATGGCTTACACTACCAACGTTAGGTGCATCACTAATATCACTAAAGCCAGAAGAAATACAGCATTTGTAACTCTCCAAACATGGAAACTAATTTGACTTTGTCAGTGAAGTTGCATACATGTTCAGAAGAAAACATAATTTGTTGGCTACAGCTGCATTATACATATACTGTACATTACCTGCAAATTTGGCTGTTAACCAAACCTCAATGAATGAGGCTCAACTATAAGTTATTGTTTTTGTTTGCTCTGAGAATGGAAACCAAGCGTCACATGGTCCGTGTCCTCAGGAGAAACCCGTGGGGATGTTGCTGTAGTAACGGCAAACAAAGTCTGGCCATGCGCTCGCGAGCATGCAGGCCGCCTCACCCACTCCTTCTGCCGCCCGTGCGTGGTGAAGTCGTACACGGGAATCTTAACACTCTTCCCCTGCTTCAGCTTGCGCAGCGTCGCCACCAGCAGGTCAAAGTCGAATGCGTCCGGATGGTCAAAGTTGTAGTCGTTGCTGGCAGCTAGGACCTGCTGCTCGCGGGAGAGAACCTGCAGCGGAGAGTGGTGTAGGAGCCCCAAAAAGAGTCAGCGTCTGTACCGCCAAGGCCCGGAGGTGCATCTTCTCCCTATGAAGGTCAGCTGAAGTTAGCAGGACTAAATTTAGGTGCGATCGGGACACTCTGACCCCTTTCTGCGTCAAGCTGAGTGGTTGCTGTTTACACCTCTTCCAGGGCATTTGGCAACCCCATCATTACTTCCCCGCCACCCCCCCTCCCCACCTGCAATTGGCCAATGAAAGGGGCTTTATAATTATCAGTGTAATGAAAATCCTACAGCACCTGGCAGGGCCATAGACTGGAGTCTGATGACTGAGACTGCGTCAACCAGGCTTTGGTACCGGGTAAGCTTATTTACTGAGACGAACAGGACTTTAGGTCTCCCCAATCACCAGACCCCAAGGCTGCTCAGCGAGAGTCTGGCTTGGCCACTGCTCTGAGTCATGTCATAATTCATGGGGTTTTCAGGGGAAACTGTCCAAATAAAATGCCACTGATACAGAAGAACAGTTGCTATGATAACTTTCAAAGGACCCTGACCACAATCTACAACAAGGCACCTCAGCTCGCAGGAAAATCTCGAATCAGTCAGGCACAGATGCTGGAACATTGTGTAATGGCAAGTGTTGCTAAGAGATGGGGTTTCTTTGACAACGTCCCACCCCCAAACTTATCATTCAGGAATCCCATTATCTTCCCCTGCCCATGAGGAGACTCGGCAAATTTGTGGGTTTTAAACAGGCCAGGAGTGTCTGGGTGACCTGGTTTTTGGGAAAGAGAAGAACTGGGGGAGGCCACATCAAGCGATCAGATCTGGCAGCTCTGAACAGGCCAATGTTATCCTGAGGAGAACCTCTACATCATGGCTGGCCCATTTAAGTTGGCTCCCTTCCTGCCCTGCCCCATCTACCCGGCAACATCTCTCTCAGTTTCACCTTATAGAAGGAGTCCATGGACAGGAGCACCACCCAGGGCACATCCAGAGCCTCAATGATCTTCCTGGCCACCGTGGTCTTTCCAGAGGCACTGCCGCCGCAAAGTCCTGTAATGGGGCGGCAAGAGAATCGAATCAAGGTAGACTAAGCAACATCAACATCAACATCAGGGAAACAGTTAAGGGGTGCCAACGGGCAAACGGCCAAGGGGCGCCAACGGACAAACGGCCAAAGGGCGCCACCGGACAAATGGTCAAGGGATGACAACGGACAAACGGTCAAGGGGCGCCAACGGACAGATGGCCAAAGGGCACCACCGGACAAATGGTCAAGGGATGACAACGGACAAGCGGTCAAGGGGCGCCAACAGGCAAATGGCCAATGGATGCCATCGGGAAGATGGGAAATGTTTCGGGCACATTCACACGTTGAACTTTCTCCACCATACATTTTGGTTAATAAGCTTTGATTCACCTGTACTGGAAAATAAATGGATGACTGGATAATTTGTTACCACCAGCAGTGTATGTCTGAGTCCTAGTAGTAACGCTTCAGCATGCCTACACACACAGAGAGGCGCTGAGGTGACCTACCGATGACAAAGGCTTCTTTGGACTGCGTGCCGTGCTCGTTGTACCAGGGTGGCCGTCCTGCCGTGTAGATCGTCCGCTTGCTGGTTCGCAAGAGGGGGGGCTCGGACTTGCACTGGCTAGTTGTGCGTTTCCGCGGGGACAGTCCCGTGCTGACGGGGGGCAAGAGCCTGTCTAAGGAATCCTCACTGCTGCCGCTGGAAAAGACCAGAATTAAGGAGGCCCCATTAGACCCCCCAATCTCATTGTGTAGGCCGACACCTCAGCCACACGGCGTCTCTGGCTTGGTTGAGTCGCCTCAGTGTACAAGCTGCCCATATTACTGCCAGGTTTAAGCTTCGGACACCTTGTGCTATGCAGGACATGCTGCTCCTGTCTATGTACTCGTGCCACCTAAATATACTTCACTGGTAAGACATTATTCAGCAGTTCTGATATTATTTAGTACCAAATACAGGGAGGAAAAAGCTTAGGATTTGGGGTTCGTTTTCAAGGGTAGTTTCCTGAGATAAATCAGATTTTGAAGAATAGGACACACCGCAGTCCATGTTTTTACCCCAGTAACACAGCAACATAGAAATTCACTACACCTACCATGTGGAGAAGTACACTACTGCACAAAATGTCTATGATTCAGCTGGAAAGAGTGTTGTCAAAAACAAACATCGGCATTTGCATCCTTGGGAAGCCCTTCCCAAATCTCAACGTCTGGTCACTTCAGCTGACTAAAACATGGCATGAGATTTGCATGCACAGGACAGTCATGTGAGGCTGATTTCTGGTCCCAGCATATGGCAAGATGCAGCAGTTAATCATCTCAGGAATGAACAACAGGCTAGCTAACATGCATGGAGGGAAAAATCTGTCAAGGTAAAGCTAAAATTTGAAACAAAACCAGTGTAAGGATGCCATTGCAGACATCGCAGCTTGTGCCCTCGAGCTGAAGAATCAATCAAAACAACTCAATTATTGATGTAACACCAATAATATTACATGGAGGGTGTCTTTAATAATCAAAATAGCTACATTAACCACTATAGGCCATATTAATGCTTATCATTAAGGCTGCAGTTCCGAGACCCAAAGTCCATACAGAAGTCGGCAAGCTTTATCTAAACACTTAATGTACCACAGACCGAACGGTTAAACCCAGGAAAATGAAAAGACAGACACTTACAAATGTAAGACCCTGGAACTCCACACTTCAGGAAATATTGACCAGACAAAGCGGGACATGTTTAGAGAAAGTTCTGGGGTCTGCTCAAGCACCTGGAAGCACTCTAAGACCAACGCTGCGTAATTATACTCTGTCTGATTTCTTTACTGCCCCTAAATACCTGTAGGAGACGTGCTCAAGGGTCAAAGGTTAACAGAGCCTCTCCTATCTCAGACTGATTGGTCAGTGCTGAAGACAAAGGGTGGGAGGGGGGGGGGGTGTTGGGAGGAGACAAGTAAACTGAAAGTGTGCATTCAGCATTTACAAGCAATAGTTCAGCAGGAGCGTAGCTAGGAGAACGATTAGCCTGCATGTTACGGCTTGCCTACGAGTCTCGCCACTTCGGAATGGCACCATGGCACCGGTTCTACAGCTCAGAATGACGATGCTAAATGACAACTAGGACCCAAAGAGCACATTTGCTTCTGGGCTGATAATGCGCTGGACAAAACACAAAGTGACACAAAGTAACAACTACAAAAAACAGACTTTCAGTTGAAAGTTATCTTTATATAGTGCCTTTCACAAGACAGTTGCCCCATGGCATTTGACAACAGCCTGTGGCAATAGATTATTACACCATTTATCCAAAAAATGGTGTGTGAAACAGGGAAATGTGTTATATGTTATTAATACTACTACTTATAATAATAATAACATCAGAAGTAGTACTAGTAGCAGTAGTAATAATAAATAATAATAATAATAATAATAATAATAATAATAATAATGATAATGAAGCAAAAAAAAACTTCACAATTTGTATTTCTCTTTTGCAGTTTAAGATTTAATTGTTTTTAAGCAGATCTTTTTAACATTAAATTCATTCATTACATTAAACAATCAAAAACTCCTGACAGCAGCAGCCTCCTGTAAGAACTCCAAGCGGCCAAAGGAAGCGAGGGGTCGGGGGCGGGGGCTTACCTGCCGTCCGAGCGCAGCGCCCAGCAGCCAGATATCCGCGCCCCGGAGTATGCCGGAAGGCTGTTCATGATCAGCGGCCGGCAGGCGATCTGCACCCGCGATTCCGCGCAAGTAACGCGCTGCACCGCACCGATACAACAGCAGCACTGAAAGCCCCTCCCCTACCCTGGCCCGGGGGGAAAGACAGAGAGGGAGACCTGAAACGAAACTATGCCTGGCTTTGCGGCTCTAAGAGAAAAGTTTCAGTTTCCTGGAGAGGGATAGCATGGGCAGAGTGAGGAATGAAAGCATGGCGGGCTCTCCGTCGCCGTGGCGGCCAGCGGACAGAAAGGGACAAGCATGCCCGTGGACTCTGTTTGTTAGGTGTTATTAATAGCAGGGTGTTCGTAAGCGACCCTCCCCTCCACTCCCAGTGACACACGCACGCGCGCACAAACACACACACGTGCACGCAAGGCGCAAGTCCCTGGCTGATCCCATTTTGGCACTGTCCAGTCATCTGGCTGTGACATTCAGTACGACAGTGGTTCACTAGAGCAGCCGGGGAGGGGCGGGACATAGACTGTTTGGACGTGAGGTCCTTACCACCCCCACCCGCCCCCCACAATAAAAGGGGTTTGTGCCACGGCTTGTCCATTTTCCAGGTGGGAAACACATGAGCACAGTACCAAAAACAAAAACATACATAAGGAGCATGCTCAGACAGGCAGACAGGGCTGAGGCGGCGTTGCCAATAGCAACATGCATCAAGGGACGCCAGGATAAGAGGAAAATACGGCTATACTGCCTGATAGCACTGTCCCCCAACATCTCCCCGAATCCCATCACAGGGACACATGAGCATAAATACCATGATGAAACACGACTGCACTCCCCCCGCGGGGTTAGTCTCAGTACAACACCTCCAGGGCAAGCCTAAGGGCGGGCAAACCGCAGAGTCCCCAAACAGACCGAGGCCAGCGAACCAGGCGAAGTGTGCGATATAATCATCCCCTTTCCTGCCAAGGACTCCACAGACGCTCCAGCGCTCGCTAGATTTCACCTCAGTGTCTGGCAAAGCAAAGGCACGTGTTCAAAGTTACAGCAGGCCGGGGTGTCGAATAACACACCACACTGGCAGGATACCTGAGGCCTGTCGTGTGCATGTAGCAGAATAACCAGCAAACTATTAAAAAATAATAATAACAAAAACTGAGAATACAGACACTCATCACTACAAGTGAGGCACGTCCCAGAGGCCCATTAAAGATTAAAACTAACACAAATAAAATAGTTAAACCGTCAAACTCATTCATGCTGCTCTGCCCTGGAACCGGCATTATGCAACAGTTAGTGCTGACAGGTTTTACAGCAGCTGTGCACATAGGTGTCAGATTCAAGCTCCCAAAATAGGACTCTGAATCCAGGTTGCGCTTCATTCACCTCATGTGGCACAAGTTAAATGAACGCTCTCACTGCGGCCCAGCGTGGAAGTTACGTGTTCAAGTTCGGACATTTCTTAGCCAAATGATCCCAGTCAAAACAGAGAGGTGAGCCACAAATGTAAAAAATGCACTTCCCACCTTCCAGTATTAACATTCAAAATAGCAGGCAAAGTGTTTTACATATACAACAAACTTATTACTTATTAGGCTATCGCAATGCTTTTTTATCAGGTATCCCCAATACACTGGACAAACAGACATTTTGTTGAAGAACATAAGTGCCCTTTGAAGCGGAAATTGCACATGGTCCTATATGTTTTGTGAACTCCTGGTGAATTTTACTATATGCTGTAAAAAGATCATACCCCTACCTGGTTAGATGTTAGTATGGACTTAGTATGGACTGCAGCAAACTGATTAGACTTTGTCCACCCTCCCCTGTTTCACACCATCAATTGTTAAGCACTTTAAATCCTGTGAAAACCCCCTATTGTCAAAGGCTGTCTGTATGCTGCATCGCGGTCCTGGGGGAATGTTATTTCATATCACTGTTTACCAGTATAAGAGAGGTATGACAGTAGGGCTGAACGATTTATCGATTTCAAAAGGAAATCGCGATTTTAAGCAATGCGATTAGCAAATTTAGGATATGCATTATTCAACACGTCTAACCCAGGGTTTAAAACTATCCTGAGAGTTTTGCAAATTCATTCTGTCCAATCAGAAATGCCGTGCTCCTCGCGTGCCAATCATGCTCACCAATCAGAAGTGGCCCAAAGTGACTGCGTATACGCCCACAAACAACAGACACATGAACCCCAAAGAAAACGTCACATACGCAGTGCAAAATTGGTTCCGCTGCTGAGCTGTAAGTGAATTACCTACCTATTTAATGTTCAGAGATTGTTCACAGAAAAGTCCTGTTATTAGGGGTCCAGGCAGCGTCAGCTGCAAGATCCCTAATGTTTATATTACTGGAATTGCTTTATTTTCATTACTTTATTTAACGCAACACAGTTGCGGCTTATGTGATAGGTTTATTCGTCATTGTTCTCTGCTAATTTGACCCTTGCGTACATGGGACTTTCCGGAAGCACTTTACTAAGGGTAAAAAGGCCGTCGAGCGCTGTTTGCAAACGCGGCACTTAAAATGTGCATGTAAAATTGCAATCACTTTATCATGTTCGGGTTGCTAGAGAATTGTTCTATGGTTAGATGTATGTTCTATATCATTATTTTTTTAGAATAAATACATTTTTGATTCAATACACATTTCCATTCTTATCTTTGGATCAATGTATTGTGCAGTTCAGACTTGAATGTACAGTTGTGCTCAATTACTGTTTTTTTATATACATGAAGTGAATACTGAACCGAGTTAAAAAAAATCGCTAATCAAATTGCAATCGCAATATCTGTCAGACAAATCGCAATTAAATATTTTCTTAAAATCGTTCAGCCCTATGTGACAGTAAAGCCCACTTGACTCAAAACTGACATTAAACATCCCTGTACTTTATTTACCTTACTGTACAGAGAAATTAATGCTTAGGTTTTGCATTTTTTGCCCAAATACCATAATAATAGAAACCACATTTTAACCAGCCATGGACGACCTACTTAATCAGATAAAGGTCCTAAACATATCCTCAATATACTAGTATTAGTTGTTATCGTAGGAGTTTATGGAGGGGAAAAGGGCGATTAAAAATCTAATTTTAATCACGAGCCACTGGATAGGGATAACATCACTTAATCACGTGTGCATGACAACTGCGGCCCGGCGCGCTCCCGATCGGCGTGCCCGCGCCTGGCGGCCCAGGTTCGCCTTCACTTATGCCGCTGCCCCCTCTTGTGGCGCAGCAGGTACCGAGAATGTGTGGGACGTTTCGCCGAGTTTATCCAAGTACCACAAGGGTAGGACCTCTTTCCAAGAATAAAGAAATTATATATAAAATAAAGAGGTCGTTTTTTTGTACTAAGTACTGAAATTCTGATGTGCGTTCCGCCATAAGGTTCGGTCCGGTGGTGACGAGCGACACTGCACGTCGCTTCCCCACGACCTTTCTGCAGCGAGGTGGCTGTATTTGGGATTTGGTCGTAGCATTATTACAGGCAGCTTATTTCTCGCCTGTGACGGGTAAGGAAACAGTCGGGGCGCGGGGGAAGACCCGCCGCCGGACGGTGTATTTTTAGGAGGCTGTGTCACTCTGTTGGTGGATAATTTTACATTTGGGACGCCGCAGATTCCGCTCGCCATCGGCGAATGTCGCGTGGCGCATCGGCACCACGTTTCGCCGGCGCTTCCTGCCCGCCTCTCACCGTTACCATGTTCAGACCGGGCGGCCGTCACATGTGAACCACGGATATTAAAGTCCGGCCCCATAAAGGCTCCGCCGCAGCAGCGTTTGGCGGAAAGGCGGGACTCACCTGTCGGATCGGGAGGAAGCCTTCTCCACACGCTCCATCTCGGCGGAGGCTCTCCCTTCCGCGCACACGGCAGACATAGCTGTCCTCCTTTCCTGACAATCAGCTGTCGCGGCCTCCCGCGATGCATGCCGGGAGATGTAGTTCTACAATCAGCCGCCTGGGCGACCCGCGATGCGTGCTGGGAGATGCAGTTCCACAGATCCTATATATTATGACTGTTTTCGGTGAATCTGTCCAGTTGAGTTAATTAGCCTAAAAGATTTCTTCAGAATCGGTCACTAACTCGCTCACTCCCGCCTCTTATATTTGCTGACAAATAATACATGGACAGCACGAGTTTATGTGACTGAAACCCGAGACACTTCTCTGCCATTTACGTGTTAATGGAGGACCTCGGGTTGGGTCAGGTCAGATCAGGTTGGGGAGCATGCACCTGCAGGACGTTGCCGTACCCACCATATGACGAAATACCTTGGAATCCCAGTTGGCAACCCCCCAGGTTGACACACGGTCCAGTCCCACCCTCCGGAAATGGCTGCGGCCATGTGTTATGTGGGCGTCCCCTTG
This sequence comes from Petrocephalus schoutedeni, assembly GCA_026780765.1. Lineage (NCBI taxonomy): Eukaryota > Metazoa > Chordata > Actinopteri > Osteoglossiformes > Mormyridae > Petrocephalus > Petrocephalus schoutedeni. The sequence goes on along the minus strand of JAODKL010000038.1, from coordinate 19,533,384 downwards.
GCTTGTTTATCGGGAGCGCCATACACCCCTTTCCAATGACCTCATGACCCCCCATGCTCTCCCAATCCGTCTACTGACTTCATAGGAAGAGTCACCAGAGACATGAATGTTGCGGCTGAGGTAAGTGAACCTCTCCATGCGGTCGAAATCCTCTTCACAAGCAGTGAACTCACTGCTGATGGCTGTGCCCAAGAGGTCATTAAAGGCCTGAATATTGGTTTTTATCCAGGACATTCAGATTCCTCACCAAAGCACCGTCGGCGATGTTAATTGAGTATATCTGAATGTTACTTCACCATCAGATGCCCCAAAGCTGCTGGACTCCATGACCCTGCCCAACACCCAGTCCATGCAAACACTGAACAGACTAGAAGCAAGAACACACCCCTGACAAACCCCAGAATCAACTGGGAAGAAAGAAGAGATCCTCCCTGCAATCCGCACAGCACTCCCAGTAACAGTTTACTGGCCAGCCATAATGTCCAGCAACTTGGGGGGGGGGGGGGTGAGGGGGATCCCGCAAACTCGCAGGATGCCCCATGGGGCAGCCCTTATCAATTTAATAAAATTATTAATTATACATGTAACTTGGATATAACCGTACTATAATTATTATAACAGTATAAATTATTAAATTGAGTGGCAAACCAATAAAATACTTTTAAAAAGTTTGCTAAAGTTCTGCCAAAAATTGTCAAAATATGCATGCACAAAAAAGACGCAACACAGTCAACGTTTTTATTAATTATATGAAGAGTACCAATGCACAGTAAATACAACAATCTGTAAAATATTACTTATATATTAATGGTCTGAATATCCCACGTTAAATAGCCTTGAGTAGGATGGGTTACAGAGAAATCAACCCTAAAACTGTAAAACGATGTACTCTCTGGCCCCAGGCTTCATAAAAACGTTTTCTGAGTTTGTAAATCTTGCAGATTCATTCTTTATTGGTTATATCGATTGTAACAGTTTCTTTGACAGGACCGTCTTTGCTTATATGTAGATATTTTTAATCAGAAACAAAATGTCCAAGGAAAAAATTAAAATAAGAGCATGGAAAATGGAGGCTACTGAGGTTCTTCAATCACAGAGTCCGGGTCCTCAGACGCACCAGAAACAGTAATTCAAGCATATTTCATAGGATAGTAAATGAACGAGACATAAAACAGGCCCTGTCCCTGCTATACTCCACTTAAGAGTTAATGAAAAAGCACATTTTCTACGTGGATATCTGAATGGACAGAGCTAAAATAAATGCAGCTGATATACGGGGGAAACAACTTAACTGAATAAGCGCCCAACGTGCCTGACCGTGTAAAGATTAAAGAGCCAGGCGGGACACAATCCCCCCTGCTGTACTAGTGCCTCTCATTCTGATTTTTGGCTTCACTGAAAACCACAGCATAATACACCTATTGCAGTATCTCTAAGGTAATATTACCGTTTTATGCTTCGAAATATGCGCCACAGGTGGCTTCGGGAAGACGCGTTATTTAGGCCGCAGCGCTCTCAGAGAAGTAGCGTGAAACGTGAGTCATTAGCAATCACATTGAAAAGGCCAGTAAGAAAACGAAGACACATAAACCCAACAGCGTAATGCTACTTCAAAAAGTACAATCCACAAAAACAGGAGTGCTTTTAAAATGATTCCTCTCACCATTCAGACTTGACAGACTGTAAGGAAAATGGATGAGAATTCCTAGCTAATCTACTTCCGCATGTGCCTGTCAAAAATCAACCCAATGGTAAGGTCAGCTAAGCAGGCCGATTAAGCGATTAACAAGGCTACACTACAAGGATCATATATTAATAATTACGCTTTCGGTTAAGGAATATAATCGCTCCCAAAACATCTGGATAACAAAATGCTGGATAAAGTACAGATGCTAAAATCAACATAGGTTTAAGGGATACAGGCCTACAGAAAGGTAACGATCCAACTTTAAATTCAATTTTAATGTTTGGTAAAGCTATATAGCTGATCATTTTAAACTGCATCTGCAATATTTAACCAGCTTTCTAAACTCTTCTGTAATGTCATTCTTTGTAACAAGAGTGATATATAATCAAATCAGATATATTTTTTCATCTACGAAATATGTCCACAAGACATGTTCTTCGGTCAAGACCAGTTGTGTCAACATTATACTTTGTGTCACAACATTGTTTTTTTAGTCTGAAAGGTTATAAAAGTAATTTTTTATTTCTTTGTTATGGCTTTTCATGAAAATGACTCAGCCTTTTCAAAGATTCAAAAAAACGACTAGGGACAGAAACCCCCAGCCTAGTCATGCCCAAGCTGTGGGTCAGTAACATTAGGGACATGTGCCTTCCTGAACATGGAAATTAACCAACTCCATCAGTGCTCATGAGGTGAATAGTGAACACAGCATTAAAGTGCATCTTCTAACCGGTTATAACTGCTCGTAACAGCCAGGGGAAGGCACAACGCACAGTGGCTATCTACAGGTCTAAACCTGAAACGCCACAAGGATTCTAGCCTGGGGCCCTGTAATGCATAGGCTTACCCAGGCAGAAGCCCAGGGGCTTCCAATAAATCGGTGCTTCATTTATATTAATGTGCCTCTGGCTGTAACCCCGTCAACTGGTATCATTGGTGTTGTGTGCTGAATGGATGCTTCAACGTGAAAATGCCGAAAGGAATTCTCTACATTCTCACTGGAGGCACCCTGTCCAAACACACTTAGCAGATGCCAAATCCACAAAAGGTCCTGCAGTAACAGCCTTCCACTTTATTATATGGGTAGCTTTGTTCTCATTTAGCCAGAGGTGGGTAATCCAGGTCCAAAAAGTAAAAAAATCCAGACCAGGATTTTGTTTCAACCAACCAGTTGCGCGCTCTGTGACTGAGACTCGTAATACACAACTGGTTGGTTGAAATAAAATCCTGGTCTGGATTTTAACTCTTTGGACCTGGATTACCCACCTCTGCATTTAGCTACTCCAATGTTATTATAAGGGGGAAAGAAAAGCTACTGCCAGAACACCTTTGTTGCAAGTTCAAATATAATTAGATTTCACTTGATGATGAAAATAAGCTAATTTAAGCTAATTGTGCGTTTCATTTAATTAATTGCCATTTATTTGAGAAACTATATTTTTCAATATTGTAAATATCCAGCTACAACAGTTATGGTAATTTAAAAATAAATTTTAATTATTATTACTGCTATTAATAATATATTAGTTACCATTTTAGACTTTTAACTTTAAAGATTTTAATTTTTGGAAGATAAAATTTCATTTTAAAAGTACTTCTCTAAAGGCCTTATCCTTTGGAAGGATGACTTGTGCAAAAATATTTTTTATCTAATCCAATTATTTAATATGTATTACCTATTATCTATACTTGCTGCATTTCACCTAAGTGCCATTTGTGGGAACTATAGAGAAATCAATATTTCTCCAGTTCAAAAAAAATATATATAGCATTTTCTCATTTTCTGTGCAGATAACTCCAGGATTTAAAGTCTTAACGACATTCAAGCTTCAAAGCTGTAACTATTGAACTACTGTTTAAGAACAAAGGATATGCGAGTCATTCACAGCTTACGTGTCCGGACTTTGTGCTGACATAAAAAAAAAAAACACAAAAAAGTCATACCGTTGCTATCCCAAATGCTATCCGTTATTTTGTGATACCTAGCGATAACAAACGCCTCAATATTCAGCTGCCACAGTCAAACAGAAGGAGACGGCAACAAGGACACCAGACATGAAAAGTGGAATGGAACGCGCGCAGACGCTTTGACCCCTCCGCTCACGGAAATGAGCCGCCAGCTTATGCCAGGATGTCAGTTTAGCTTAGTTTAACTAACTCCTCTGAAAAAACACAACATGGAACTACTGCGTGAACAGGTATAGTCAAGATAAATATTTAAAATACACTGAAGTCTTACGGCTTAAAAAAAAGTTATATAAAAGGGATTTTTTTTTTGACTGGCTACAATGTACCCCTTTTGTGAGTAGTGTAAGAATTTAAATAAGGCCTAGGAATGGAATGGTAAAGAGTATTATATATATCAGTAGACACTGTATATATTTATATGCAAGGTTAAAATCACTAGGTCAATCTGAAGTTAATGTAAGCTCAAATCCCCCACAATCCTTTGCTTCTGCCCTTAAGCAGCATCCTTCAGAGCATCCTCGGACTCGTCTTGCACAGCGCGTCGATGGACTGCTGTGTGGGTGCCTTCTGCCAATTTACTCGGTGCTCAGCACCTTCTTGGATGTGGCCCGTCTCCTGGCTGGGGGAGAAACGTCTCTGTTTTGGGTGCCCCCCCCAGCTGACACAGCGGGGGTGGGGCTGGGGCTCTGAGTCTCTGATGCGACGGGCTCCTCCTCGTCCTTCTGGGCGGCGCCGGGCGGCCGCTCCTTGGGTCTGCGGCCCCTCTTCTTCCCGGTGCTGCTGCAGCCGCCACCCTGGGGGTCCGTCTTCAGCCCGTTCTGAGGCTCCTTCCTCTTGATGCCGGCCATCTCGTGGCTGGCCGCCCGGAACCAGTTCTGCGGGCCGGAAGCGAGAAAAGGATGCAGCCAGGGTGACCAGGAGAACACTGCTGGATGCATTGCTGCCACTAGGGGAGCTGTGGGGCCCAGCAGATTAGGACGCCGTGCCTATCATCTGAAGGTTTGCTGGTCCAAATCCCAGGTTTGGGTGATTTCACCACTGAGTCTCTGAGCAAGGTCCTTAACCCCCAATTAATGACCCTACTTTCTCATACCTTCGCTTTGGAGAAAAGTGTTGACTAAATAAATTAAATGTAAAGCTCTCCTTAAAATTCATGGCAAACACTGCACCGACAAAAAAAAAAAACAGGATTAAGAGATCCAGTGTTATCCTTTCTTCATTAAACCTTGAAGTGTCTCTGAGGAGCTCCAGCGATGCTTGGAGCAGGAGATAGAGCATAAAATTGGTAACAGTGACGGGGAGCTACACTAAGCCGGCCAATCAAGGTGAAAGGAGACACTGATACCAGAGCCGAGCCGCTGCTCTCGCTGTAAACAACCTGCTCAGAGAACTCAGGCGGCCTGGAAATTAAGCTGCTGATTTAATCACCCCTGACTTTCCAAACAACTAGGTGGCTCTTCTCACACAGACCTCAATACGGCACTGATGTCATATTTAACTGCCCCATTTGAGCAGCAAGCAGCCAACCGAAGGTTCAGGTCTGGTCCGAGTCAGGCCTGCTGTTGTTCCCTAGAGTAGGACGTTGATCTGATTGGGGTCTGCTGTTGTACCCGAGAGTAAGATGTTGATCTGACTGGGGCCTATCGTTGTACCCTAGAGTAGGATGTTGATCTGAGTGGGGTCTGCTGTTGTACCCTAGAGTAGGATGTTGATCTGAGTGGGGTCTGCTGTTGTACCCTAGAGTTGGACATCGATCTGATTGGGGTCTGCCGTTGTACCCTTGAGTGGGTTACTGAGTAGGACATACTGGAGGCGCATACCTGAGAGTGTGTCTTGTTTATGTGGTATTTCACGCCGCTCTCTGAGCTGAACTCCTTCTGGCACAGCAGACAGTGGTACTTTCCCGCAACACCATCACCCTGCAAGCGGAGGAATGACACCTTTAGCCGACCCGCGGCGTCCTCACAAACATATCAGAGGAGACGTGATGTGGGGAACGCGTTTGATGGAAGGTCATACCTTGTTGCAGTTTGCTAAATGAGCCTTGAGTCCCGACACGCTTGAATACACCGCTTCACAGTTCTGTGACAGAATGAGGAAACGTGAGGACGAGTCGTCAAGACACTCGTCACAGCAACGGGTGTCCCCACGACCACGTCCTCGGAAAGCAGAGGAGAGCGGCCTTACTGAGTTCGGGCAACACAGGAAACCCTTCTCCTTGACTTCGTTCTTCCAAATGTCCAACATCCGGGGGCTGAATTTTGGAAGTCCGGGGCGAGTGTAGTTAAGCTGAGGGGGAAAGCGACATGGTGATATGTAGCACTGTCATGCAGGGGATCAAAAACCCACAAAGTAAAACGCGTCACTCTGGTGTGACGACCGGGACAGTCCTCACCCTCTTGATGTCCGGGACGAGGTCGTCCTTGTTGCGCCGTTTTGCTCCCCATTCCTTGGCAAGCTCATCCTCAGCGATCTCCTGTAGGTGGAAGACAGCCACTTGGGCGGAGCGACGCCTCACCCTCCCACTCGGGGTCCTCTCAAAGTCCTCCTCCAAGTTCTGCTCCTCCTCCTGCTCCTGCTTGTCCTGCGTCTCTCGTGTCTCCTGCTTCTCCTGTTCCTCCTGCTTCGCCGGCTCCGCGTCTTTCCCAGGGTCGTCCGGATTCCGCGTCGCCGGTAAGTCCTCTGCTTTTAGCTGCACACAGAGACGGCAGCAGACACCCAGTCTCCGAAGGTCGAAGGGGCAAGGTCGCCCAAATGATGGCAAAATTAGCCAATGAGGAAAATCGTTACTCCAGGTTTAGCCAATGAGGATGATTGCTATTGCTAAGTTAGCTGCAGAGTCACGCAGTGTGGTAGCGTGTTACCGCAGTTATGTTATGTGGGAAGTTATTATAATTACAAGAAATACAGTAATGAAAGCAAATGTATTACAAATTTGCAAGAAAACTTGACAAGTTACCCTGAGGATTCGCAGCTTGCATAAATAAACACTCTAAACTCTTCCAAAAATTACAAGACGATTATGCAACCCAACTACGTTAGCAGTTACAGAGCGACTCCACGGCAACAGAGCAAGGACGGCGACGTCCTTGTCGGATGGACGCGCCCTCCGTTACCGTGGGGCTGGCTGTGGGCGCGGCGGCGTGCTCGGAGCGCAGGTGATAGTCCCGGCCTGCTTTGGACCGGTAGGTTTTGCCGCAGTGCTGGCACTTGAAGACCGGCTTGTCGGCCTCGGACAACTCCTTGCCGCAGCGCTTCTGATGGTACTGGTAGCCCATGAGGCTGCAGAAGTGTGCAGAGCATCCCTGAGAGGGGAGACAGCGACAGGCGTCGGCGTGAGGGCCCCACCGGATAGGCCTTCATCCTGCCTACCTATGCTTCATTTATCCAAAAGCTAATAAATCACCTGCCGATTTTATTTCTCATTTACTCATGCGACTTCCTTCAGAATTAATAAAGCATCCATCCAATGATTGATGATTTAATGTACTACTGTTTGTACTTCTGCAAGAGAAACGGGGAAAGGAAAAGTCGCATTGGAGCTGGTCAAAAGTATAGGTGTGTTTATAGGCATAAGACAGGTGGAAGGGAGGGGGGAGGGGAGACAGGGGGGAAGAGAGATGGGGGAAGGGAGAGACAAAGGGCAGAAAGACAACAAGATGCAGGGAAGGGAATGGGGAGAGGGTGGTGGAATGAGAAATGGAGGGAGGAGAGAGGCTGATGGTGGGAGAAAGAGTAACAGAAGGAGTGACGGAAGAGGGGACAGAGAGAGAAGGGGGAGAGAGGAGGAAAATGGCAGAGAGGAAGAGAGTAAGGGAGGGAAACAAAGAAAAAGGGAATGGGGACAGTGTGAAAAGGGGAGAGAGAGGCAGGTAGAGGGAGAGGTAGGTAGAGAGAGAGGCGGGTACAGAGAGGCAGATAGAGAGAGAGGCAGACAGAAAGAGAGAGAGAGAGGCAGACAGAAAGAGAGAGAGGCAGGCAGAGAGAGAGGCAGACAGAGAGAGAGAGAGACAGACAGAGAGAGAGGCAAACAGAGAGAGAGGTAGGCAGAAAGAGAGAGAGGCAGACAGAAAGAGAGAGAGGCAGGCAGAGAGAGAGAGAGGCAGGCAGAGAGAGAGGTAGGCAGAAAGAGAGAAAGGTAGGCAGAAAGAGAGAGAGGCAGGCAGAGGGAGACGCAGGTAGAGAGAGAGAGAGGCAGACAGAGAGAGAGAGAGGCAGACAGAGAGAGAGAGAGGCAGACAGAGAGAGAGGTAGGCAGAGAGAGAGAGGCAGGCAGAGGGAGAGAGAGGCAGGCAGAGGGAGAGAGGCAGACAGAGAGAGAGAGGCAGGCAGAGAGAGAGAGGCAGGCAGAGAGAGAGGCAGACAGAGAGAGAGCTAGGCAGAGAGAGAGAGCTAGGCAGAGAGAGAGAGGCAGGCAGAGGGAGAGAGAGGCAGGCAGAGAGAGAGAGGCAGACAGAGAGAGACGCAGGCAGAGAGAGAGGCAGGCAGAGAGAGAGAGAGGCAGACAGAGAGAGAGGTAGGCAGAGAGAGAGGCAGGCAGAGAGAGAGAGGCAGGCAGAGGGAGAGAGGCAGGCAGAGGGAGAGAGGCAGACAGAGAGAGAGACGCAGGCAGAGAGAGAGGCAGGCAGAGGGAGAGAGAGGCAGGCAGAGGGAGAGAGAGGCAGGCAGAGAGAGAGAGGCAGGCAGAGGGAGAGAGGCAGGCAGAGAGAGAGGCAGGTAGGGAAAAGCAGACAGAGAGAGAGGCTCCTACTTGCACAGGGCACTTGAGCCTGCCCATCTGCTTGAGGACCCTGCGTAGCCTGTCCCGCTCTTCCTGCTCGTCCCCAGCCTGGCCGTCACCCCCCATGGCCTGCAGGGGGGAGAGGAGCACAGCTGCACGCCGTCCGACTATGAGCCGCCCCCCCGAAGCACTCCCCCTCCCTGCCATACGAATGTAAAGCCTTTGGGGGAAATCCATATCTGACGATGCACCCAAACAAACTGCCCAACTGATGCTTTTTTTGGGGGGGGGGGGGGGGGGGGGTTTGATTCTACTAGATGTACCAAATTCAGCAAAATGTCACTCAATGGTGACATTAAATGAATGAAATTCAGTAAAGAGACAGTGGCCAAGCGTGGCCTTTCTGCGGGAATCGTGTATCTGGCTAACTAGGCAGCCTTGGTACAGATATAAAACACTGCAGAGTACAAGGTCTAAAGTGAACTCGGGCCAAAGGCCGTACAGATATCTGACTGCAGCCCTGCTTCAGGGACCAGTCAGAAGGTCTGCATGTTCCTCAGGGATTCTCCCTAGAGATCCACAGGTCTCTGTTTAATTTACCCCCGTTATTGTACAGGTCCGCCTTATCGTAGCAACCGAGCACCACGCTCTCCTTTTGTTCGAGTCCACATGCGTCGCTAAAAGGCTTTCAGGCTCAGGCAGCCCCGCTTGGTCATTTATGATTTATAATGCTTTTATGACAGGGGTGCATTATTCAGTGCCCAAAGAAAGCACAGTGTGCTGCTGGTGTATAGATGAGTGAACATGGGAATGCTATATCTCAGGCTAGCACAGGAAGTATGCAACGCCCGGCTAAGATGCTAGCATGGTCCTGACCGACTAATGCAGGAGCGCCGCACAGCTGGGTCAACGCAGGAAGGCTGTACAGCTGGCTTTATGCAGGATGGCCACGCCGCTAGGTTAATGGAGGAAGGCCATACCACTGGGCTAACGCAGGAAGGCTATACAGTTGGCTTTACGTAGGATGGCCACGCTGCTAGGCTAATGGAGGAAGGGCATACCACTGGGCTAAAACGCAGGAAGGCTGTACCTCAGGGTTAACGCAGGATGGACACGCCGCTAGGCTAATGTAGGAAGGCCATACCACTGTGCTAATGCAGGAAGGATGTACCTCAGGGCTAACGCAGGATGGACACGCCGCTAGGCTAATGTAGGAAGGCCATACCACTGTGCTAATGCAGGAAGGCTGTACCTCAGGGCTAACGCAGGATGGCCACGCCGCTAGGCTAATGTAGGAAGGCCATACCACTGTGCTAATGCAGGAAGGTTGTACCTCAGGGCTAACGCAGGAAGGCCATACCACTGGGCTAACGCAGGAAGGCCACGCCGCTAGGCTAATGTAGGAAGGCTATACCACTGGGGTAAGGCAGGAAGACTGTAGCACTAGGCTAAAATGGGTTAGCTGTACTGCTGGGCTAATATAGGGATCCCTGGAAACACAACTGGGTTGGACACAGCCTGTCCACTGGTTAAGTCTGACATAAAACTGTTTCCGGGGCCAAACAGTCCATAATGGTGGAACCAGTAACATTATTCAACATTATTTCTTTCTTGAGCAAAGAATCGTACAGGGTGACATGGGGCCTAAACTGAGTTAATTAAAGTTTAAAAAAAGGGGTGAAAGGTACGTCAGATACGGTCCAGTACTCACGATGACACAAATGAACACACTTCTAGACATGGGTGGAACCTGAATTCACAAGTAGTGTAAAACATTCACAGCAGGGAACACATTACGTTAATTATAGCTGTGAGTTTGTTACAGCTAATCCTGCTTACATCCAGTCATAATCTCCAGTCTGAGAACATTTCAGTTTCCCAATAAGTTACACTAACACTGGAGAGTGGCCACTCAAGCCAAGACTGTCCGCCAGCTGTGTTACACTTAACTTCAGTACGTTGGCGAAAACACATTGAACGTGCCAACTCACCCGAGTGTGCCAACCACCAGAACAAGGCAGAAACAGTCAGCCTCTCCATGGCGTATAAGCAAATTCAGCTACAGATAGGCGACCATTCTCAGTAGCAGAGAACACGAGATTAGGCTCATTATGATTGTTAGTGTTTCTTATCCATCAGATGTGTCGGCGGAAGCATTGGCTTCGGTTTGCAACTTTTCCTAATTGTGTTGGGCAGTTTTAACAATCCATAATCTCAGAACAAATTCAGTTTGCCCCGCTGTACCGAAACTGCACTGAGCCGTGAACCCAAAATCGAGGTTTGTGCTGAACTGTGAGTTTTGTGTACTGTTGTAGCCCAAATACTCACCTGAAAAAAATAGTGAAACATGGCTGTTTAGTTTACACAGTCACTCCGTCTTCTCTGTCTCATTGAATGGAAAGTGGTATAAGGACAATTCTTTCATTTTTTTGTTTCAGATCAATTTAAAACACTGAGGCACACTGCACTGTAGCATATTGGCTTTGGACCCCGGAAATAGTATAGCCACGTGATTAAAACACTGGGATTTAACAAGCGGATAGTTGTGCAAAGGCTTGTGAAGCGTGAAACACGCAGCATGTGTGGCTCACCAGCATTACCTGGCTGTTGTGCTCCGCCATGGTGTGATAATTGAGTCCCGCCTTCGACCTGAACTGCTTCTGGCATTGCTGACACCGGAGGGCATCCTGGAGCTTTGGGGAGACGACAAGCACAGGAGTGGCAGAGCCTCCCTGTCACAGGGGTGTACGGTGGGCACATGGCAGGGATAATGCGGGCACAATGCAGGCACAATGCAGGCACAATGCGGGCACAATGCGGGCACATGGTGGGCGGGCACAATGCAGGGACAAAGCGGGCACATGGCAAGCACGATGCGGGCACATGGCGGGCACAATGCGGGCACATGGTGGGCACATGGCAGGCACAATGCGGGCACATGGCAGGCACAATGCGGGCACATGGCAGGCACAATGCGGGCACATGATGGGCACAATGTGGATACATGGCAAGCACATGGTAGGCACAATGCGGGCACATGGTGGGCACAATGCGGGCTCACGGGGCATGCGGCAGCACCCTGCAACAAGAGCATTTGGCCAATGGCAGCCTCGATTCAATGACCAAACACCACATTTGTCACTTTGCAGAGAGTCGTTAAATACGCTCGGACTGGCTCAATAAAACGAGGCAATTAAGTCCACAGTGGTGATGCTGCAGGCTGGGTTATATAATTTTTTACCACCATCCAATCAATGGGAAGCACTTAATGAGTCCCTGCTCTCTGAAAGTGGCCCTGGGAGAGCCAGGCTAATTACATGAATCATCCTTTAACCCAGAATGCTTTCTGCCTTGAACTGTAAACAACTGTACTGAACACCATCAAAAAACAAGAACAAAATGCTACACTAAACTGTACCGCAAAACAAGCAAGTGTCGGTGAGATGGACGTGTGCCCACACCTTCTGACAGATTTCCATGTGCTTCCTGAGACCCAGAACCGTCTTCCTGGTCACCAGGGAGCAGGTGGGACACACCACCTCCCCGCGCTCCGAAATGGCGTGCTGCCATTGCGCCTCAGGGCTCCCTGGGAAATGAAGTACCAAGGTCAGCGTGGCAACAATGGCAGCCGCCACTCCCCCCAACCGTCACACTTGGCTTGGCCCTTTGGGAGATTTGGCGGCCTAGACATGCGTGAAGGTTTCTATTATGCCAGTAATGCTACAGATGAATTACTGACAGAAAGTACATAGGAAGACAGGACGTATACAGTGAGGAAAGACAGCATTCAATACTGACAGGAAAGACAAGACAAGAAGTATACAGTGAGGAGAGACAGAGTTAGCATTCTATATTGATAGGTAGTAGACAGGAAATATACAGTGAGGACAGACAGAATTAGAATTCAATTCAATATTGACAGAAAGTAGACAGACACACAGGAAGTATACTGTGAGGAGAGACAGCATTCAGTACTAATAAGAAGTAGATAAACAGGAAGTATACTGTGAGGAGAGACAATTAGAATTCAATTTAACATTGACAGAAGGTAGACAGACAAACAGGAAGTATGCAGTGAGAAAAGTCAGTTAGCATTCAATATTGACAGGAAGTCGACAGTCAGTACGTATACAGTGAGAAGAGACCGAATCAGGAGATAAACAGAAGGCAGACTGAAGGAAGGGAGCTGACTGGTTTTTCTTTGTTACCAGGACATGGAGGTGACGGGTCCTTCTTGGGTACCAGAGTCTGGGTTTTCCTAGCGGGCTCCTCATTAAAGCCCCCACCATCTGGCCTCTTGCAACGTCCAGACCGGAGCTTCTCCTCCACCTTGTTTATCCCTGCAGATGAGGGAGGGCAGGGCACACCCTAGTCACGTGGCCTCAGCGGTGCCCCCCCCACCTCCCTGTGTTCCTGGCATCCTTTGGCTGCTGCTCATTTAACCGTCTAACACGGGAACCGGTGAGGCGAGGTGCGAGCTCGCATTTTTAGCAGCGGGTTCGCATTTTTAGCAGCGTGGACGAAAACAAAGGCTTGGAACGGGCCGGGAGACACCGGTCCGACTGGTTCCTAACCAGCCCAGTATCTGATAATTACCAGTGTCAGGTGTGATTTGGTTGAATTAAAAAAAATAAAAAATAAAAAAATAACCTAGTTCTGCTCAGAATAACGCACATCAAATAACTGGTTTAACATTTTTAAAAATGAATAACGACTCCTTTTTGAATACTGGTGGGGTGTTCACATAGCTTCCTGCGAAGCATTCTGCCCATCCTGCGTGAGTGAGCGAGGAATGCGCTAATGTTTACGCGTGAATCCGCGTCGCAGTGCGCGGTGGGGATGGCGGTGTGCCACCGCGGTTCCTGTGAGCCGCCGCCCTGACGCGGCTGACAAACAACGGCCCAAGCGGTGTCTCTGCGACAGGAGGAAATTAAACACCTCCGTAATTGCAATATTAAAAAAGGAACTGCAATTATATGCAATCAACCAATGTGGAAAAGGGGGGGGGGTGGTATCACTAACATGTGGAATGATAGGCCTTGCTTATGGGCAGCAGGAACCCACCCCCACCAAAACCAGCACTCCTGTGAGCCGACAACATACAGCTCAACACGCCGAAGGCGTACGGCTGACACCCGTCACCTGAACACGCCGACGGCGAACAGCTGACACCTGTCATCTAAACACGCTGACGCCGTAAAGCTAAAGCACCTCAGAATAATAATAATATTGCAATAATAACAATAATATTGAATACAAGACTTGCAATAACTTAAATGATATTTGTAGTTTATGTATGGTGAATGATGATAAATCTTTACACAATAAAGATATAAAAAATATGAAAAGTCTTGCCTTATTCTGTCATTTCCATTATAGCCTGTCTACTTGTAGATACCAGGTTGATGTTTAAAATGCTGAAAATGCCACGTTTCTTGGTTTACTTGGTACGGCTCTAAATGTTAGCCGGCATGATCTCTAAAATAACATTCTGTCAACATTTTGAATTTGCACCAAATGACCACGCCGATGAAATTTCATTCTGAGTTAGCAATCAAACCCCGGTACGGGTGGCAATTTAGGCAATTTACACGCCGAACCGCTATTCACAGTTTCCCAAGCAGCAACGCTTGTGAAGTCACAAAAAAAGGAAACATGACATGTTCCTATTGCGACACTTTGGTATTAATCAAAGACGTGTGAGGCAAATGAAAATGATCACATGGAAACCCGGAGTCAAGGGCATATGCAGGGGGTGAGACCACAGAGGTACTGGCCAAAAAATGAAAGCTGATTGGTCCCCAGAGTGCCCCCTCTCCTATCACTCACCAATTCAAAACATATTTGATTGGCTAACGATAAGGTCGGCCCCTCTGTATGAATTATGGCGCCTCATATGCCTCTCACCATAAAAAATCCTAGACCCACCCTTTTCAGGAACCTACCTTTCAGACCAAAAGTCCCGGATATTGACGGCTGCTCCCCGGTGAACTTCTTCGGAGTTTTTTGTTTCCTCCCTGGCTCGAGTGGAAAAAGGGAAATAAAAAAAAAAAGTCAACCACCCGTGCAGGGACAGCCCCCCCCCCCCGTCACTGCACTCTGCATTTACATATTCCACAGACACTTTTATCCAAAGCAACACATTTCCGATAAAGCGGGGTCAGACAGTTTCTGGACAGTTAAGGGCCTTGCTCAGAGGCTCAATGCTGACACTGCTCTGTCGATGCTGAGACTGGAACCAGCTACCTTCAGATCGTGGGCACAGTGGCCTACCTGCTAAGCCACACACCGCCCTATGGTAACTGAAGTGTTTTAAGCATGGCTCATGGCCTGCAGGTCTGATGCCATGCATGTGTGTGGCTTCAAGGGGGCGCTGCCGAGGCCCCTGCTTGGCCCAACCACTTTCCGAGGCATGGTAATCTTACTGTGCTTTGTTCTCTCTGGATCCTCCTCGGGGAAGGGCGGGGGCAGGCTGCCGCCCTCGCTCTCGCTCCCCCCCGGCGATGTGGGCGAGGCCTCCGAGGATGCTGCCTGGCGAGCCGCGTGTGGCTTGCGGTCTGCGATGGGCGCGGCACACTCGCCGTTCTGCGACAGCTGCAACTCCTCCTGCGTCTTCTTCACCTTGGGGACTGGGGCTGCCGCTGCATTCTCCGCCGGCCTAGCACGGGTCCAACGTCATAACACTGACAGCCACCAGGTGGAGCCATAACAAACCCAAGAGATAAAAGCAAGGGTTGGGAGGGAAGAGTATTCACCTCTTCTTGACTGTGGCCTTGGCTGACCCCTTCGGTGTCTTGCTCTCATCCTTGGGCTCCTGGGACACCCTCTCGGGGTGATTCCAGATCTTGTGCTTCTGCAAGCGCACCTTGGAGGCGAAGGCGGCCTCACAGTATGGACAGTTATGGCTCAGCTTCTCGGCCAGAGTTGCCTGAGGCACCCGAGAAAGAGAGGGAGAGGGTCGGCGGACAAAGAGCTAGAGGAAAGACATCCTGCTGGAGGTATGAGAGCCACCAGAACTCTGTCTAGAGTGAAGAGTATCCACTTGCCCTGTAGGCGGCAGCACTCACCCCCTGGCAGCGCTGGTAATGGTACTTCAGCCCGTAGATGCTGGGGAACTCCAGCCAGCAGCCGGGGCTGGGACACTTCACTCTGGAGTGGCCCTTAAACTCCTCCTTCCACTGGACCATCATGGCGGCCTGGGAGACAGGAGCGACATGAGGGGAGAGCCCAACGCCCTGCAGGTCTCCGTCGGGGGAGGGGGGGTTCCCATACGTTCCCATCTTGTGGCCACCTTCCCAGACTGCTCACCGGAATGCTCCTCAGCTCATGGATCTCCACTCGTGGACGGCCCTTCTTCTTCCCTTCCGCTCTCTCGTTACAGGCAAAACCTGCAGAATAGATTGATGAGCATTCCATGATCAATCCCCATGCTGATTAGCTAACATAGTGGTCAATCCCAAGTGTGATCAACCCCCATGTGGATCAATCCCAGCTGCAATCAATCCCGAACCCGTCCAACCCAGACTGTGGTTAATCCCAATGAAAATCACCCAAAGAGGTATCGTGATGAATGTCCGGGCCATGGCATAGACAGAACATGGGGCCCGATATAAAGATAAGGGAGAAATACAGTAAATGCATGCTTGTTAAATTTTGTGACATTTCTGATATTTTTATGAAATTCAGCCTATCAGAATAGTTTTCAGAATTTATGGGATACTAACCAAAGGGATGTATTCACAGAAAATAAAACAGGAAAGGGTTTCTGTATAAATCAGCTAGATCATATGACAGCCATACGTATAAAATGTGCCATTTATCTCACTTCGGACAAAATCATCTGCAAAATAAATGTAAATGCACTCAATCTAGACACTCACTGATTTAACACAGCACTGACTACTCTGTGGAGACCCTCACATATCTGACATATTACTCACCCCCCTCCTCACCCTAAGATCAGAGTTCATTATTTACCCAGTACCAAGTAATCACCCAATACTAAATACTCATGAGTGTAATGTTTTATACGCTCACATACTTGAATTTCAGTGCCGGTACATAAAGAGCCCCCCCCCAACACTGCTATTTTAAAGTCTTGGAAATTCACAGCGTGTTGAAAACCAAAGGTCCCCCCAGAGGAATGAGGATTCCCTCACTGAGTCACTGTGCATTTTGATCTGAGCCTCTCTTAAGTCACTATGTCATTTCTGTAGGCTTCACATTTATATCTTCTACATCTTTGTGACGCTCTGTAAAACATGCTCCCCCTGACTGTAACAAAGGCTGCATTTGAGGCCCCTGCAGAGCCCCAGGCGTCGCCGCGATACCGCTGCTGGCTGCCGCCACTCCGCTCTACGCGTCGCCCAGTCGTCTCCAGGACTGAATTATTGACCAATTGGCATTGTTCGTTTCTGAGTGTGAGATCTTGAATGATAAATCTACCTGGGAACCTTACTGCAAACAGCTGGGACTGTGATCTGTGTCCCTGTTCACTTTCTGTCCGCTTTTATTGTTCGTTATCCCCCCTGCTCAGTCTGACCCAATGGTCAAAAATGGCGACCCTGGGTTTTGTGACTTGACTTTAAGCCGCCATGTGGCAATGGCAGTAAATGCAGATTCTAGACCATCAATTAGGAAGTATAATGGTTTGCTTTGTTTATTCCAAAACAGGGAGTGTGACTTTAAACCCCCCCCCCATAACCCAAAGGAAAATCCTGCTGGAAAGCATGTGTTACAACACCCACCCCCTTGCACATTCACCTCTCATTAGCCCAGCTGGGCCTCTTTTCTCACAGCCCTTGATTAAGTAAATCAGAGCCAGCTGGGCGTCTAACCTGGGGGGGGTTTCGTCATGGGCTCTGGTTCACTGTCCCTATCGGATTAGTCCCCTGTGTTCTGGTACCGCCTCCCACTGCCTCCCTAGAGGAACAGCAGATGTTATCATCTCCAGCTGTCCCATTCCCGCAACTGCGGCCCGGATTAGAGGCGTGGAAATGTACCGGCCACACGTGGCGCTGTCCGTCGAGCTGCCCTCTGCATGTCATGGACACCGGCGGGGGCTGGGTTCACACCTTTATCTTAGTATGGCTAATCAGTAAAAAGGCCGCTAGTGTTCAGGGAACTGGACATGACACCTCGATGTGAAGACCTGCAAACTGTGTCTATAAACACCGGCGAATGACCCACATGATGTCAGAGACTGACTCTGGGCATCTGATGAATAAGCCATCAGCCAATCACATCACTTCTGGCTCGCCAAGCTTCACCAGTGCGGTGGTCTCAGGTCCGTTTAACGAGGACGGGCTTCCTCATTAGCGCAATCTACCATCACGCTTGGCGGTCCTACACCCGCTCTCTCTTAGCGATGGGAGGGGGGAGGGAGGGGGGTGGCTTGCCAACTGGCTATGATTTAATTAGCTGTCAACGGGTCTTGATGGTTCAGCCCCTTAAGGTCTGGGCTTCGCGGTTTCGCTGCGTTCTATTTCTGGTAAAGTGACCTCCTGGCAGGTGATTCCGAGGGATTTGAATTCCCGGGGTTTTCCGGGGTGCCCTTAACGAAAAAAAAAAAACAAAAACGTAACCAAAACCCTAAAGATACATGTTCCTGTCAGGTAGAGGAAAGCTTCGTGTTACATATGATACTGACAGACCACCCCCACGAGAGGAGGCTGCCATACTGTAACTCCGAATCATTCTGACGGGCCTGTGATGACACGGAACACACACTGCAATCTTGCAATCCGCAATCGGCGCGTAATCTTTTGTGGTACCGCCCACCTCCATCTCATGGACTCGTGTGAAGCAGACAGTGACACTTCTCTTACGGATAAGTGCACGGCATCGCCATGCGAGTTCAGGGAGGTGAGACAGAATGGAACGAACGGGCAAACGACCTGGTAATGTGCCTGGGTGCCAGAGGGAACAATTCAATCCCGGTGGATCGCCCCCCTAATCCCACGGCGACCCACAGCCGGGGCGGTTTGGCCTGTCATCAGATTTCACAGCTAAATTAACTGGGATGTCTCTGCGTCGGCACCTGTTACACGGGGGCACTGCTCCCACCCCCCACCTCGCTCTCCGGACGTTTCGTCAGACCATTACGGGTGATACTGGGGGCATTTTTTGGATGCTCCAGGTGTGGTCGCCGGCGAGAGCATCATTAATTCATCCCATGTGCCATTTGTGTTGCTATGGGAATGAGACCTAGTTCTCTAACCGCCACACACACACACACACACACACACGAAATAGATATCCATATCGTGTGCAGACCCTCCAGCCATTTCTATGTGGGAAACCCCAATCCCAGCTATGACAAGCCTGACCCCTACCCAGCCGTAACCTTAACCGTAAAATTCAAGACTTTCGACATTTTTGATTTGACGACTGCAGACACAGATTTTCATTAAATTGAGTTTCTGATAAAATGGTCCAGACAAAATCAAAATGACAGGTTTTTATCACATTGTGGGGACATTTGATCTGTACATGACCCCCCCCCCCACTACCCCACAGACATACACATACACACACACACACACACACATATTCTGCTGCTGTTTTCCTCCCCCACTGTCTAGGGCTACAGCTGCACATTGTTCATTTTCTACTGGACCGGCGCCAGGCAGAGACATGGACGGGGGTGGTGGGGGGGGGGTCGCCAAATAAAGGGGCAAGCCCCCACGGCCCAGGCGCTGCTCCTCTGTGTCGGTGAGAACCGCCCTCCGCTTACAGACATGGCAAACCCCACTGGTGCCCATTCAGCGAGGCGCCTTCCCCTGCTGTGCACGCTCCCCTGTGCCGCTGGACCACGGGTGAGCTCAGACGTTACAAC
>JAODKL010000038.1:19489294-19514034 GCA_026780765.1 Petrocephalus schoutedeni | reverse complement strand
TACCACCCCCCCCCCCCCCCAGGAATCAGTGAGGGCGTGTACATGGAGCCCCCCCCCCCGGCACCAGGCCGCCTGCCCCATTTACAGGAAGGATACGGAACTCAAAGAAAAACAAAGATACTTTTCCCACATTAATCTGACCCCTTTCAGTAAACAGCCGACACACATAAACAAACAAGGGAGCCGCGGAGTTTAACCTCCGTCAAACCACGTCGAGCACAGAGAGAGGCTCGCGTCCTCCGTTCTGTCAGTGTCCGTCTGCAGCCTCCTCATCAGGCATTTGAGCGATTGTGGGGAAGAACCCGGTCAGCTAGGGCAAAGTCTACGTGAGACGTAGAGTCTAGTGGCGCCACTGGGGCACAATCGCTTCGTGGCCCGCATATAAAGTTATCGCTAGCCAGCGTAGGGATCGGAAGACCATAGCTTAGCAGGCCGCGCTGCCTCAGCACCTCCTAAGTAACATACACGTCTATTTATTTATTTAGTGTGGTGACTGTTTGTGTCCGACAGGGGGCCCCAAACAAATGCATGGCTTAAGCGGGGGGTGAAGGCCGCAGCTGGGATTGGGGTCTCCTGTTGGTAATCGTGGGGAAGACGCACCGCCGCACGGCCAGTGGGTCTGTTCACTTCTCTAAGGTAGGTTGATAAACGACTGCACACGTTGTGCCCTTCGACCCTGTGGAGGTAAGCAGCCGGACAGTTCAACCCAGCAGGTATCTGTTATGTGCCACAGACTGGTGACTCCCCAAAGTGGCCTGGGATTAGGAAGGCGGTGCCCGGGAGCTGGGCCGTGATGGATCTTCCCGCTGGGTGACAGGCAGTCTTGCTGAAGAGACCGGCAAGTTCTAGGGATTCTGGTTAATGGGCCGAGCAGCTGGCCATGTGTCGAGCACTGATCCTTGACAATGAAAGTCTATCTCTCAACAGATCATTGTGAAACCCCTCCAGCAACCCCCGTCCAAGGAATTATGGGAGAGGGACCCAGTCTCTGATGGAGCCCTGGTCAGCCCCCAAACCCTTTTTCCTGGGACAGGAGGCCCACCTGCAGGCCTCAAACGCTCCCTGACGAGTTCCAGTTTCGCCCCTGAGGTCGTGAAAGCACTTATCAGCCCTTTCGAGGACCTCCACTGTCCCTGGATACCAATGTACCCCCAACTGGCATCTATTACCAGCACTAGGGGAGAATAAATGCTAGTTTACACATCCGTGCCTTCGAACATCCCATAATAACCTTCGTTTTCACTTCCCTGGGAGCATAAACTGGACACCACCTGGAGACAACGCCAAGGATTTGACAGAATGCATACGGCAACAAGTCACCTGCAGACATTTAGTGCCAGAATGTGTGGGAAAGCTGAGTTTTATCCATAATGGATTACAACAATCCTGCGGGATTCCTCGGGCCGAAAATGGATCACATTACTGCGTGGAAAAACATCTTAAAACAACTCGAGATCCTTCCTCTTATTCGGCGGCGAAGACCCAGGCTGCTGGAAGGCAGTGTAAATGTTAGCTTTTGTCCTTAGGAAGCATTATCGCTGCTCAAAAGAGGTAGAGCCCAGACTGACTGGGGGGTGGAGGGGGAGATGGAAATATGCTTCCAGGAGGTAGCGGAGGGAGAGTTCCTGCAATGTAAATGTTTCTGGCCCCCACAACCAACCCCCCGGCAGATGAGGGGTAAGAGCCAGCCTCTGAGTCTTATCAAATCAAAATGATTACGCATTTTTTAAAACAAAAAATGGGATAAAGACCAAGGAGGTTGGGGAGGGTTGCTATTAAGGGCCACCGAAGCTACCTGACCGACGTTCTGAGATTCTACTCACACCGAGCCAGTCATTTTGGCTCTCGTGGATAAATTACACCCCTAAGTCCTTTAAAACGTCAAAATTGCCTCGATTATCTCATTCCTTGTAAAACTAAATGGTTCATAAAGGATCAAATCCTCGAGGTTCTGGCTGCTCCGGCAGCAAACTGCGTGTTCGCGGAAACAGATTCGGGTCGGAGTCCAAAGGCCGGATGACCCGGCGTCAAGTCCCCGCCCCGCTCTGGGTCTGTGCCAGAGGCAACGACGCCAGCAGAGAAACCGGGCGGCACAGCTCGTGTGGCCTAATTAAAAATTAATTATCTGATGACAACGTAGCTGGCAGCCACACCCCCATCCCAGCGCGTTTGACGGCACCACCAGGAGGCACATTCCCAGCGAGGAACATGAAGGAGGTCAGTTGCTAGATATGAAGGAAGTGCCCGGGGCGCCTCAAAGTCGCACACAGAAGATTCCGGAAAATTCTCGGTGACCCCCACGCGCCACCTGGACAGCGGCCCCCGTTTCCTCACACATCAGATTCGGATTCGGACGTGAAACGAACCAACACTTTGTTGGGGAACAAAAACAGACGCAAGCAGTCTGGAGCAATCGGGAACTAAAACGAACAAGCGCAACAATGCCCTGAATGACCGAGTCCCGGGCAAAACGTGACATGGGGGAGACCCACCCCCCCTCCCTCCCCCGTTCACAAAGCCACGATTTTATAGGTCCCGCAGTGAAGAATTATCGGATTTATTTATCCTCATTCCGATGGAATCTGGCTCGCGTTCTCCTTGTCTTTGATTCCTGGCACGACTGAAATTAAAAACACGTTCCCCCACTCCCGAACAGACACCCCCCCACCTATGAGAGGGAGAGAGTGAGAGTGTGGCTCCATACGCTCTCCGACGAACTGTCAAGCGTACCCGTCAATTAGACGCTGGGGGTAGATTAGGCGCACGCCTCTTTGATGGCGCCGGCAGCTAGTTAGCGTGGCGCGATAAAAGCGGCTAGCGGAGAGCGACTCTACGTTCGTAGGCGTGCGGATCTGGTAAATGACATCAGCTAGCCTGGAAGCGGACATCGGGCTGGGATAAATTAGGTCCAGCCAAAGTGAGAAACCCCACCCTAAGAGTAAAACGAAAAGGAGCTAAAACCCTCACATAAATTTAATCAATTATCCAAAGGAATGCAGTGTCAAGGCTTTTAATTACTATTTATTTTCTTATTAAGCAAAGGAAGTCTGTTCCTTTCCGGCGGGAAAGGTTCCATGCCCAGGTTTCAGGAATTCACCTGCTCAAACAATGCGAATATTTGAAATATATTTACACATGTATTTATAGATGGTGATGTCATCAGTGATGCCGCGATACACTGCTCAGCTGAGTGCGATAATAATTTTCCACTTCCTGTGAAGCTCCTATCGCTGTAGTAATTTCCTTTCTCTCAGGGGGTGGGCGGGGGGGGGGTGTGTTCCAAGCATCCTCAACTGGGGTCCAGAAGACATGACGAGGTTCCTGCCTGGTCACGCTCCGATCAGCAGCGACTGCGGATGACGAGACACCCCTGGCCTGACTCACCGTGCTTGCCGTCCACCGCGTCCGCCGTCCTGGCCGTTTCGGGGAGATGAGGCAGCTTCACCGGCCGGCCTTTGTTTGTAACCGGGGTCAGCTTCCCCACTGTCCCGCTGGAAGTCTCCATACCTGTGGATCACACAGATGAGCGATGGATCACACAGCTCCCCCGGGGTCAAACCCGCGGTGTTCCGCAACCTGCAACACTGAACTGTGAAATCCGTCCTCAGCCGCCTGGGCACGCATCACAGACAGATGGTTTTTATATGGATACAGCCACAGGGCCAGGACTCAGTGGGTCGACCGTCTGGGGTTATGGGTTCATGTGTGACGTTACCGTGTTCTCCCCGTGTTGTGTGGGTTTCCCCTGGTTCCCTGCTGGAGTCCAATGGCACATAGTTAAGCTGACTGGTGTCCCTAATTCACCCACAGCATGTGACTGTGTGTCTCAGTGTGCGCATGTGTGTGTGTGTGTGTGTGTGTACTATGAAACACACAGACATCCCATCCAGGGTGTCTCCTGCCTCGTCCCCGCCGCCCCCCCCCCACCCCGCCAGCTGGAAACAGGCTCCAGAGACTGTGACCCTGTACTGGATATGCAATTCACAAAGGGATACATTAAACACTCCAGTTGTGTGTGTTTATGTGTGTATGTATTGCCTAAATTAGATTTTTTTGCATTTTCCAGGAATGTTACTCAAATACCTTATTTAGAAGGGTCAGGGAGTATTTTCCAGCTTATCAGCATTTTTAATTTTTCCATTTGCTTTGTAACAGCTGTAAAGGCGATACCGTAAGCAAACGTGATCAGTGGCCGACCCCACTATAGACCCCTCTATACCAAGGAATGTGGGAGCTTCGTAAAGGGGGACGGGGCTTCATTTGGGTTACGGTCATACATAGGAAATGACAGTGCTGCAGGGCACAGACAGGAAGGTCAGTGTGATGACCAGGGACAGAGGCTCGCAACCTACAGGTTAAGGAAAGTTCAAATCCTGCCAGGGCCCCTGGTCAAGCAGCATTAACAGCTTTTGATTAAAGCATCTGCTACAATGGTGTGAGCACAAACAAAGCAGCAGTGGCAATAATAAAAATAATGATGATAATCCATCAATTTTCCATAGCTGTTTACCTGGTAGAGGGTCACAATGAGCCTGAAGACTGTCCCATGAAGCACAGGGAACAAGACAGGGACACCCTCGATGGGATATCAGTCAATGCAGGAAGGTCATGTAAACTCCACAACAACACGGAAAGATCATGTACACACCACACCTACAGAGGAAGATCATGCAAACTCCACACCAATGCAGGAAGGTCATGTAAACTCCACACCAACACAGAAAGATCATGTAGACTCCACACCAATGCAGGAAGGTCATGGAAACTCCACACCAACATGGAAAGATCATGCAAACTCCACACCAACACAGAAAGATCATGTAAACTCCACACCAACACAGAAAGATCAGGTAAACTCCAAATCAACAGAAGTACATCATGTAAACTCCACAAAAACATGGGAAGATCAAGTAAACTCTACATCAACATGGAAAGATCATGGAAACTCCACACCAACACAGGAAGATCATGGAAACTCCACAACAACAAAGGTGGATCATACAAAAAAGATTAGGAACAGTTGCTCATTTTTTAGCAAACTAATTCTGTACTATGTAGACCGTCCATTCCTGGAAAATTAACCATGAAATAAAATATTCAACATCCAATTCTGTTTGGTGATTAATTAATATTATTCTGCTCAGTAAATAATGACAAAACAAACAGGAAGACCACACTTCTACGGTGTAGATTAGACCAGAAGCTTGTCTCAGTGAGGATTCCCCCCGAACAAACTTAAATGGACCGACAGTCATTGTTTGTATTCCAAACATTTCCAAGGGACATTTTCTTCCTCTCCGCACATTTTTCGCAGTAGCACATACCTAAAAACACACATGTCCTCATTCACACAATTACTGAGCAATGCGAGCAGACCTCTGCTACATGAGGTGCGCGGTTGCCCAGGGCTGCTCACCACACCCTCACGGAGAGGTGCGCTCATCAGCCCCCAGAACCTGGTCCGGACATAGCCAGTGAGCTTTCGCTAAAGTTTCCTGGAAGGAGGCCGGAAAAATTCCACGTATTTGGCAAGAGCCGAGATAAAAGGAGGAGAATTCCACAGCAAGACTACACCTTTGAGAGCTGTATGTTGACACATATTCTGGAGTGTTGCCTGCAGCATACTGTATACATGGGTAATCACTGTTCTCTTCTACATAGTGCGAAAGCTGGTAATCACTGTTTATGCTGATAAGGATCATTACTGCCTGATAAAATTTGTCAATCAATATATTGCCTCATTTGTACACCATACCAATTATGGCAGATATTACTATAATTATAATCCCTGCTATTATTGTTCACAACTGAATATTTCAAAACCTGACTGAGGTAATTATTTAGTAGCTAAGGTGTCTTCATCCTTAAATATACAAACACTAACTTGTGAATTTAAAGATGTTTTATGGCTGTTTTCCCCCATGCAGATGCCTCCATTCAGCCAGAACACACCAACGTACATTTACTTCAAAGAGCAGTATAATGACCATTCCTTCGTGTTTAACCAATGTGGTCTGTTTTTTTACTCTCTAACTGTAAATTCACACGGAGAACCAAAATGCAACTGTAAGGGCATAAATGTACGCGAAAAAAAATCAACTTAAGAACTAATAAAGGTCCGCAATCTCGACCCTTAAGACATGCCGCACGCACCGCTGTCGTCTTGCACACCCTATTCCCTGATTACTGAAATAATTTGCGTAAGTTCATTTTCACGGCTGCACTAAAACGCAACAAACGAAGAGGGCAGAGGCACCTGAACAACGGAAAGCTCTCCTATACTACGGAACCCCCCCCCCTTCCAACAGCCAGTCCCTGCTCGGTATCCCCACGGCACCGGGGAGGGGGCTTGGAGTCTAACGAATTACGGGATGATCTCCCCGCACTCATTAGCCCTCCCCATAACGTACTCTCGGACTTTCCGCCTGCGGGAGGACGGGATGGGCTGTGTTCCCATCCCCGGGAGCACGCACGCTGTCGGACCCCGAACTATAAACAAAAATAAAACAAAACCCCGGCTTGGATCGCGGCCGCGGACGCCCGAGCGCCGCCTCCTGGAGCCCGTCCAGCGCCAGCCTGCAGACGGACCGGGCACCGAATGCCAGGCCCCGCGCACGTCATACACGCACCGGACGGCGGCTACCGCGGCCAGACACACCGGAGCGGGACCACGGGGAAACTGGGACAATCAGCGGAGAAGGCAGACGCGCAGGCGGCGCAGCCTAAATTAACGCATATATAGGATCCAGGATACAGCACTTAGGGCTGGGCATTCTGGCAATGAGTTTTCTTTATTACTTGTCTATAATTATATCTTAGTAAATGTGATTTTGATTTATGCAGCTTAGACTGGAATCCTAAGAATACATAAGACTTAGTTACAATTATTAATGCAGCTGACACGTACTAGAAGTAGTAATAGTAATAATAGTAAAACTAATGCATTTTATCTTTAGTGTTGCACTCCCGGTGATCCTGACACCAATAAGCACTGCAACAGTAATAATGACGATGATTACGATGTTAATAATAGCATTAATCATAATAGGTGAGTTGAGACGTGTCGCCGCGGGAAGGCCACACCTACCTGGGGTCCGAGTCGCCGGGCCGATGCCGGCGGGGCAGCCCGGGTGTCGGGGGTCACCCACGTGGGGTCGGTCAGGCGGTACGCTGCGCTGCGTGTCTGCCGCTCCTACATGGCGATCACACCTGCCGGCGGGCGATGCGCACAGACGGGCAGCCCCTGATCGGGATCCGGGGGAGGAGAAGGAGGAGGAGGAGGGGGGAGGAAGGGGAGAAAGGGGGGATGCGAATGAAAATAACCTCAACACTTTCACCTTATTTTTTTTTCTCCTTCGGCCGCCTCCTGTCTCGTCCCTTCATTAATATGTAACCCACGAGGTCCTTGTTTAACCTCGGCAGTCTCATTAAAATCGACCTAAAGCAAAAATAAATAAATAAATATATAAATAAATAATCATAATTAAAAAAAAAGACGCCTTCTTCCGAAGAGAGAGTAAATGTCGGACCCTTACAGAGAATTAAAAAGCACGCATACATACACATAAGAAGCTTTTATAAACACTGAAGCAAAATGGCGACTTTAATACGAAGGAGGAGTAAAAAAAAAAAGCCCTGCGTTGTAGCCAGCTAAAGGGAGTCAGAAAAATATGTTTAGTGCAGTAATTTCGACAGCGTTAACACAGTTGGCTGGAGTAAAAGAAAAGGCGATGGAGGAAAAAATAATGGGACGGCCACGGGCGCTTTCGCTCTGGGCGCCGTCCGCGTTTCCTTACCTCAGGATTATCGCTGCTTTTCGGGGCGATAATATCTCGGCGGCCGCGTACAGTATACAGTAATGTGTGTCGGGTCATGCGCGATCCGCTCTCCCTTTGACAGTTCTAAGTACAGTCTGGAGTCAACTTGCAAACTCTCGCGTTATTTTTTATTATTTCCCACCATGCAAATTCATATTTCTATTTGGAAAAAAATAAAAGAATTAAATAAACCAATGCAAGAACTGGCCGTTTGGTGCGATTCAGCCGACGCACTACCGTGCAGTCATGACAAAAAAAGGGAGGGGGGGTAAGGCTGCATTTCACGGAATAAGCCACGGCTGGTTTTCATGGCTGTGTGTGTATGTGTGTGTGTGTGAGATTTTTTTTGTTGTTAATCGATCGCTTCGCTTTCCCTCGAGTCCTCCGCCGCGTAAATGAGAGGGGTCGCCGAAAATAATGTTTATTGTAGTTTTGCCTGCGTCCCTCTTTACTCATCTCCCGATCCGCAAACAGCTCCACTACAGTAAGCAATTTGTATTGTGTGTACAAACTGCGATTATTTCGGCTATGCGTTTAATTCCCCCCCCCCCCCAAAAAAAAAAAAATATGCAGAAGCCGGTAAATAAATAGGTCCAGTAAACAACTGGCTACCAAGCAGATTTATAAATTTGCTGAAAGTGCACTTTGCTGTTTTTGATGATTTTTATCAGTTTGTAATAAGCATTAATAATAGCATTGTAGCAATGCATTCACATAGCAAATTAATAATTATCGTAATAACTTTTGTAAACTTCTGTCTAACCTCAGGTCCGCTGCCATAGATGCATCTACTCACTTAAGTCTTCTTTAAAAGCCTTAATAAGTTACACCAATTAATTACGTGCTTGTGGACCTGTTATATTTCGAAAGAGAAACTAATGTTTCGATAATGGTTTAATCCATCATTTTTTTTTATTGCATAAGAATCCCGGAAGGTGGCAGTACGTACTCATTAGTTTCAGTAATAATAGGATTCCCAGTCTTTAGTCTGTTCATTCATCCATTCACCTATCTTTCATATTCTGGAAATGATCGTGGGATATTTCATACATGACAGGAAATTAGCAAAAACGGTTAATTCGATTATGTTTTATTATTTGACGTCACCTCACGAACCATTCAACTATGGCTTAAGATCGTGCTTATTTAAACTGACCGACCCTAGGTGGTCTTCACAGGTGATCGAATATCGGATATTTCGGAGAAGATATGTCGCCCATAATTTTAATGGCAGATTATTTCCGCACTTCTAATCAAAGCATGTGGCATGCTTCCCATCCTAGAGAATCGTGCGTTTCCGTGAGACATGTGACACATGTTCGGCGACATTCCCCTGACCTCGCGCTTATTCTGTATTTCCACAACGTGCAGACGCGCATTGTCAAGTTAAAACTAGGCCTATATGCGGTTACGTTAAGAAGCTGGATTACATCGGATTTAAAGAGCTGTGGTTTAGTTTCATTTAGATCAGCGATGAAATCCTACACCGTTGCTTTATAATGTCAAACAGTTTTTGTCCCGGGAAAACCTCTGCCTTAGTAAACTTGAAATTGGTACTTATCTTCCATATACTTCTCCCGCTTTTTAAAATGGTGTAATGGTGTATGGAGTAGTAGTAACAGCTTTCATTTAAATTTTCATTTATAAAAGTGCGTGGTAAGCAACTACGGCAATAAAATGACAGCTTCTCAGAAATGTTCTCAATAAGTATTCTTTTGTCGTTTGGCAAATTATTACCGTGCTGGAGTGTGTCATTGTCGAGCCACGTGGACCTTGGAGTTACAAGCCTGCCACCTGGTGCCCAATTGTACATGGAGTCTGGAAATTTGCTTTGTTATATTAAAGGAAGCAGTGAATTAAGGCGGGGCAAACCTGGGATACAGTGGTTAGCAGTGTCGTCTCACACCTCTGGGACCTGGGTCTGTCACGTGGAACCTGCCATGTGTAGGGAGTCTGCATGTTCTCCCCGCATTGTCACGGGGGCTCCTCTGTCCCTACCCCACCACGGTCCAAAAAAGAGGCTACTTGAGGTTACCTGATTGTGCCTATGTGAGTGACTGGTGTGTGAATCTGCCCTGTGATGGGCTGGTGCCCCATTCTGGGTTGTTGCCTGTTTGGCTCTGGACACCCCTGCCACCCTAAGCTGGAAGAGAGTTATGGAAGGTGGAAGGTAGGTTAAGGCTATTATTGGATGGAGGACAACAGAAGTTATAGCCATTTTAGGATAAATAAGCCATTAAAGTAAGTAGTCTGTTAAGAGGTTCTGCGTGAGGTTATATCTGTCTAGCTAGCTGAAGATCCCCTTTCTCAGTGACTTTCACCCACAGTCTCCCACCTCATGCTGAATCTCGTACTTTGGGGTCTAGTGCATAAAAGTTGCATTTGGTGTTAGAGCAAGTCTCATAGATACTGAATTTCAGTCATTTATTGATATATGATGCCAACTATCCACCCATCTTATCCTGGTCAGGGGCATCTGGGGGCTATTCGCGGAAGCACAGTTTCCTAGTTAGCTGGATAACGTAAGCCAATGTGAAAACTGTCCAATGGAAGGAGAGGTAAGTATCATTCTTATTGGACAATCCTTACATTTGCTTTAACTTATCTGACTAATCAAGAAATAGGCGTAGGCAGCACAGGGCACAAGGATGGATATCCTGGTTGGGACATATTGCCATACTCCTAATTTACCACCCCTGGTTTCGCTGATTGATTCTGCCAGTCAGCATCCATCATCAACTCTGAGGATACTGTTCTCTGTAAAAAACTTTATTCCCGTAAACAACTGGCAAAATTTATGGGGGCTGACATATAATGTTTTTTGCCTGTCTTTTCTATCCAAATCAACGTTTACTGCCTCCACTTATGAAGACTGTAGTTTTTAAAAGTGGCAGCTGTAGGGCTTCTCGTGTTGCCCAAGTCTGCAGTCTCCCAGCAGGGATGTAAACGTGACCCCTACGCTGCCTGTCGAGAATCGGCTGACCTTATCTGTTGCCTTGTACGTTGATTCGATATGAGCCTCATTAGCTTGGGTCTGTGCAGGTCAGTGGGATGCAGCATTATGTGGTTTTTACTCTTTGGGGAAACATTAAACCCATATGCCCAGTTTACCAAGGGCAGAATAAATCACCCACGTAGCAATGTCTTGTCCATCTCGTCAAAAGTGTTTAGACGTGTGCTTGTATATTTGTATACTTGAAGATCTCAGACATGTGCTTGTATATATGTATACCTGAAGAGCTCTGACAGGTGTTTATATGTATGTTTACCTGAAGAGCTCTGACAGGTGTTTATATGTATGTTTACCTGAAGAGCTCAGACAGGTGTTTATATATATGTATACTTGAAGCGCTCTGGGCGTGTGTATCAAGCTGGGTACTTGATAAAAGGGATATGAACAGAATTTAAAAGGACACTCAGCTCCCCAAATAGCACCAATGAATCCATCAGGCATGCTCGAAAATTCAGTTTGAAAAAAGAATGGATGAATAATTTGGTTTTTAATGTCATTGATTCAATGTAGGGCCATTTCCCAAAACTCCCTTAGATGTGTTTTGAGAACATTTCTGTGGACTTTGTCAATTTCAGAAATTAACATGGCTAACATGAGGACTGGGAGTGAGTTCTGTTTCCCAACACTGTAACACACGGGGTGACCGTTTCGCCTAATGGAAGTGGTGTCTTAGTTTTGACCTGAAGACTGAGGGTTTAAGTCCCCAGAGTCGGTTGTAGAGGTGGTGTGTGACTCAGTGGCTTAGGGTACTGCTGCTGTCATTAGTAATTCCTGGGCAGGATGGTTTCAACATCAGACCCTTGAGTAAAGCCCTTCACCCTCAATCGAACAGCAGAACTTTGTCCATGGCATGTATCTTTGAGATAGATTCTGCAGACTTTAACAAGAGTTTGTCATTGCATTACACGAGGACAGCAAGTTTTGGTTCCCAGGACTGTCATGTATGATGAGGAAGCCTGAATTTAAGTGTCTTAGTTTGGACCTGAAGGCTGTGTTTAAGTCCTCAGAGTCAGTTGTAGAGGTGGTGTGTGACTCATTTCAAATACATCAAAAAATGGAATGAGTGAGCTTTGGAAATTTACTCTCTAAGTGCTTCAGGGACTGGCTGACCCTCTCTTTTGGATTAAAGTGTCTGCCAAATTAATAAAATGTAAATGTACATTTATCATCACAAAAAAGGCAGGATGCAGGTAATCCTACTGTTATCTATCCTGTCTACACTAGGAGGCACCAGCGCTTCAGGCTCCTACAGGAGCTGAGCGCCAGTTGGGCTGCGGTCTGCTCCAAAGGGTCTGTACTGCTTATTTCCCATAATCCTCTGACTATTTAAGGAATAGATGATTGGTGGTAGTGAGGCAGGACAGGTCACTAGACATGCCACTTCAGTGAAGAATCATAAACCGCCAATGTCCATGTATTGGGAAGTTATTAAATTATTATCTGCTCATTCATCTTCCATAACTGCTTATCCACTACAGGGTCACAGTATGCCTGGAGGCTATGCCAGGAAAAACAGAGCTGAAGCCAGGCAAGCCCTGGATGGGATGCCAGTCCATTGTGGGGCCTATAGCTTCAACCATGCTATGGGATATTTAGTGACATTCACCTAACCACATGGGTTTGGAAGACATTTGAATAATAAGAATTAAAAAACTTCAAAAAGTATAAACATTGACAGTTTGCTGCAATCTTTTAGCTGGCTGTGATTTGCTAAGGAGAATGCCTGTTGCTAAGATACAACGAAACACAATCGCATAAACACAGAGGGGGGTGAGGTGGTGTGGAGCTACTGCTGTGGGGAAAAGCTTTTTTGGAGCAATATAAAAACAGACATGAAAAGGGTCTGCCTTTAATTCAGGTCAGCTGCTGGTAACACATCAAGGTCATGTAATTAATTAAAGTTGCATTTGATATAATGCTTTTCGAGACACCCAAAGCACTTTACAGAA
Organism: Petrocephalus schoutedeni; assembly: GCA_026780765.1. Taxonomy (NCBI): domain Eukaryota; kingdom Metazoa; phylum Chordata; class Actinopteri; order Osteoglossiformes; family Mormyridae; genus Petrocephalus; species Petrocephalus schoutedeni. The sequence continues at coordinate 19,501,255 of JAODKL010000038.1, read as the reverse complement.
GCAATGGGGAACCACTTCAACCACCACTGTGTAGCACCCACCTGTATGATGCAACAGCAGCCAGTCTGCACCAGTACTCTCACTACACAGTAGCTAAGGTGGTGAAGGGGCAGGAGAGAATTCACCAATTAGAAATAGGAGATCATTAGGAGGCCAAATTTGATAGGGTCACAGTGGGCAGGTTCAGCCAGGGCACTGGGGTACCACCCCTACTGTTTCAAAAGATGCCCAGGGGTCTTTTATGACCTCCACGAGCCAGGACCAGGTCTCATCCGAAGGAGGGCACCATTTCTGCATCAGAGTATCCCCATTACTACCCCGGGGATCCACACAGACCACAGTATGGAGTAACCTGTTGAACACAAACACCTCTTCCAGCAGCAACCCAGCTTTCCTAGTTGGCTTCCCATCCACATACTGGCTAGGGTCAAAGCTGCTTAGTTTCAGATGGATTACCCAGTCTGAGCTGCAGGTGGTAAGGCTGCTGACATAATGTAATGCTTCACTGAGGGTGAATTCGATATTTCAGAGTTTAATTAGTGTGTGTTTTTGTTACTAAAGTGGCACTCTGTCAGAAGGAAATCCTAGTGTAAACCATTCAACTTTTACTTGCTTGTTGTATGTATTAACAATTTTTTGGTTGAATGTTCAATTGGAATTATGGAACGGAAGAGATGGAAATTGAGGGGTGCACTTGAATGCTTATTGAATTAAAACAGTGACATGCCCCCCCCCACCCTCCCCAAAACCTGATTTTCCAAAAGGTGGTGCCGGGCATCACTGATATGCTGGATGGGACCAATTTCAGCACATGCTTCAAGCTTGGGTCTCGGAGCAGCTGGATCAGTTGTGGAGAGATCATGTGTCTTTCTTACTGAACTTACTGAACTGAGTCTTTATATCTAATATGAGGCTTGCTTCTTGCATGACACTAATGGTGAGTAGAATGCTCCATCCTCTTTTCAGAGATATTTGTCTCGTTCTGGGTTACTGAGAGCCTGGAGTCTATCCCACACCATTGCATGAGACATCTAGATGATAGCCCATCACAGGGAGCATGCATAAAGCTTTTTTAGAGACACTGGTCTGCACAAACCACAATTGAAAAGCACATTTTCAAAACTCACTCAGTCCACAGGACATGTCTTTTGATGCAATTTCTGTGGACTGGCTTGAAAATTCAGTTTGAAGGAATGGGTGAATTAATGAGTTGGTTTTAAGCACAGTGCTTTACTGTTGTAAGTTTTGTGATGGGACTGCGTGGCCTAATGGTTAAGGCATCTGGCTTCAGATCAGAAGATTGAGAGTTTGAGTCCCTTTACGGTCAAGTTTCAAGATGGTGTGGTGGTATAGGACAATATACATGCACTATATTGCCAAAAGTATTGGGACAGCTGTCTTTACACACACATGAACTGTAATGACATCCCATTCTTAATACATGTGCTTTAATATGCATTTGGCCAACCCTTAACAGCTTCAACTCTTCTGGGAAGGCTTTCCACAAGGTTTAGGAGTGGGCGTATGGGAATTTTTGACCATTCTTCCAGGAGAGCATTTGTGAGGTCAGGCACTGATGTTGGATGAGAAGGCCTGGCTCTCAATCGCTGCTCTAATTCATCCCAAAGGTGTTCTATCGGGTTGAGGTCAGGGCTCTGTGCAGGGCAGTCAAGTTCCTCCACACCAAACTTGCTCATCCTTGTCATTATAGACCTTGTTTTGTGCACTGATGCACAGTCATGTTGGAACAGGAAGGGGCCATCCTCAAACTGTTCCTACAAAGTTGGGAGCACGAAATTGTCCAAAATAGCTTTGTATGCTGAAACATTAAGAGTTCCTTTCACTGGAACTAAGGGGCCAAGCTGAACCCCTGAAAACAGCCCCACACCATAATCCCCTCTCCACCAAACTTCACACTTGGCACAATGCAGTCAGGCAAGTACCATTCTCCTGGCAACCTCCAAACCCAGACTCATCCATCGGATTGCCAGACAGAGAAGCGTGATTCGTCACTCCAGAGGAGACGTCTCCACTGCTCTAGAGTGCAGTGGTGTTGTGCTTTACACCACTGCACCCCACGCTTTGCATTGCATTTGGTGATGTAAGGCTTGGATGCAGCTGCTCTGCCATGGAAACCCATTCCATAAAACTCTCTATGCACTGTTCTTCAGCTAAACTGAAGGCCTGAAGTTTGGAGGTCTGTAGCTACTGACTCTCCAGAAAGTTGGCGACTTCTGCACACTGCGCGTCTCAGCATGCACTGTCCCTGCTCTGAGATTTAATGTGAACTCAATGATTTGGAGGGGTGTCCTAGTACCTTTGGTAATATAGTGTATGATTAGATGGTTACTTGTTCAAATTCCAGGATTGGCACAAAGCGATTTCACTGTTGGTCCCGTAAGTATGGCCCTTAACCCCCCACTGAAGGGCCAATTTCCAAAATTCAGTCCATGGGACGTTTTAAGAAAATTTCTGATTGATTAAACTTGATTGAGTTGTTTCCCAGCACTGTATCATATGATGAGGAAGCCAGACTTTAGGCGGTCTTAACTCAAGAAAGACAAAATACTGATTGAGTGAGTTTTGGAAATCAGCTCTGCAGCTCTTGGGCTGATCGAATAAAACAGGCACAGCTGCATGAAACCTGGGCAGATACAGTGAGAATACGCAAGCACCACACACACTGATATGGGGTTGGAATCAAGCCCAGGATTGTAGTGGTGAAGTGTAGCGCCACCTACTGAGGTATTTGTTTGCAAACTATACAAAACAAAAAAGAAAAATAGCAAGTATATAGAGATATAGCTGGATTGGATTTTATTAAAAAAAAAAAAAAAAAGACAATAGATTTTTTATTCCACAATGTTAATATTAATATCTGTACAGCTGGTAATTACATATACAAATACATTGCATACAGTCATTACAAATGAACGATGTATCTATTGGCCGGGAAACTAAATGCGGTTGTTTATAACAGTCAGGCGGTCCGACATCCAGAGGATTGGAGTCTGCTGAGGAGGTCTGTAGTGAGGCTGGGCCAACAGCAAAACGTTATACCCCAGGTGACGGGTCTGCGGACGGGACGGGCCCAGAACTGAAAGTCTGCTCCTGCAGTCATCCCGCGACGCGGCTTAACACTGAGAGCTGATAGCACTATTGAAGCAGTGTATGTTCGACAAAGCACATATATTACTCTATGCCAGTGCTCGCCAACCGGACGCGATTGATCGGCAAGACATTTGCAGTCGATCGCGACCCAAATTCCAACCCCCCGCCCCCCCCCCATAAACTAGTTGGTAAACTGTCCCAGTTGGTAAAATATCCCGAGATGACCACCCGGATGGTAAAATTCCATTCACTAGCTCCCTAGAGTATTTTCTTTGTAAAAGTACCTCTCACCATAAAAAAGCTTGGAGACGACTGCTCTAGACAGACTGATCACATACTGCAGGTGGTTAGTTGTGAAATATACCTCAAAGGATAGTCGCTTTAAAAAGACCTCTCGCCCATCCTGCAAGGGTGACAGTCTCCCTTTTGGATTTTAATCGCATGGGGCATCAGCCGCCGTGATCCCAGAAAGCCGAGACAACATTGGAACACGGAAAGACGCACAGCTGCATATAAATCTAAATATGTCATCTTCTGGCAGGCAGTCATTGCATAAATCCGTTCGATTTTACACTTTCATAACCGTTTCATTCACAAATGCCTTTTACAGAAGCCTCTTGCAAAATGAAAAGGGACAGCGTGGATTTCTGCTGTCTACTTCATGTGGAATGTACAGAAGTTCAGGGTAAGATGATCAGTGAGAGGAACTTAAATATTTAGCTTTGTTCATCCATCATACATCCATCTCTTAAATTTTATTCAATTCATTACATTTATTCCACCCCTTTATTTTGTTGTATTACTTACAGTCTACATACATATTGCAGATATATAAGCCCCTGTGGCCCCCCAGTTTTACATTGTAAGTCCTGTGAAAACCCTCCTCCCATCACTTGCTGTATGCTCTACACACCGGGTTCCCAGGGGAACGTTACTTTGTGCCACTGCATACCTGTATAATGGATAAATGACAATTAAGCCCACTTGGCCTAACCACCTACAGCACCCAGCACAAGGCCGGGGTACCCCAATCCAAACTCCTCCTTATGCCTTTTTCCATCTACAGCCTACAAAACCACATTGCATGAAGAGATGTTTCCATTGAGTTTGAGCAAAGAGGTGAAGGCAAAAGGTTTAATGAACAGACCAAGTAATGACTGGGTCTCCGGGCCAGGATGTGGCAGAGTGAAGTAAGAGCAGATGCTAATTGTGCTGCTGTGTGGGACATAAAAGCTCTGAATAAAATGTACTGATGTCAGCAAGACTGGCAGCCGTTAAGGAGAGAACTAAAACCAACACCTGCTTAATTATTGCTCGAGTAGGTGAAGGGGAGCCAAAATCGATAGATAATGTAAATGAAACTGCTTGGTGGCTGTAGATGGGCCATACAGGAAAAAAAGCATGTTAAAAACCTAACTTCGAGAAGTAAAACTCCATACTAATGTGTGGGCACGATACATTTGTTAGCAGCCACATTCAGTCGAGTCAGCACAGATTTCATGTAGAGTCTGCGCCAAGAAGGAAAAAAAAAAAACAAAGCAGGAAGTTGTGGGAATAAACATTCAGCACGAACATTCGAAGCTGATTGGTAGCCAGTTTGTCACATGACAGGAACTAACCAGTCAGTCGAGAAGTGTGCGGCTAGTGCTACGAGCCTCGCTAGGCAACGCTAACGGAAATACAGAAACAAGCTAACTATGGAGACGCACTCAGCTCTGCTCCAGTCGTCCAGGTCCTCAGACGTGCCTGTTAGATACAGAGAGTCATGTGACCAGTCCTGAGTGACGACAGCAGTCACTGAAATGGCTCCCTCGTAGATTTTTCATTTTGAATTTCATGTCGTATCAGTATATTACAATATCAGACTGATATTTAAACACAGTGTTATCCTCTAAAACCAGAAAAAAAAAATATTTTTTTTTGGATTGGGTTTCTAGCTGGCTAAAGGTAGAAGGTGACGGGGTCCGCATCTCCTTTCACATATTTGGGCCGTACAGTCCCTCCCAGGGCAGTCAGGAGTCCATTTTGTCTGAGAAGGTTGCAGTGTGGACGCGCTAAGGAGGGTTTCCAAAGGAAGCTGGAAGAGATGAAGGAGACAGAGGAAGCATGATTAAGGAAAAAAGAAAAGGAGATAAGTGATTGAAACATACAAGCTCCTCCCTTAGGGAATTATCAGCAGCGATCTGAATGATGCGCAGCTCATTTTAGATGGCTTGTTTAGGAAAGCCGCAGAGCAATTCATACCCTGTAACACTTCTGTCTGAGATACAGAAAACATGACACCCGTCTTATTAAATGAGGCCTAGAAACATCCTTAAACTGAATAAATAACATGATGCTGTCTTCTTTTAAAGAGCCTGAAATGCATTTCGGTCGATAAACACTTCATGGCTGTGGATCTAGACAAACATCTCCCCGTTCCTCCCTGTCTCACTTGTTCCGCTTGTCTTGCCACCATCTGCTGTAGGAATCACTTTTTCAGAGCTCACTGACATATGGAGGCAAGACATCAGGCCCTCAGACAGGCCTGGTTTTGGTGGAATGATGCCTCGATGTTCCTTTGGTGATTCCTGTGAGTTTCAAGGTTCATGTTCAGCACTACGCGTGACATGAAGTTCTCTGGCAGCGGTCTTTGATATCAGTTACGTCAAGAACAATTTGGAATCCGCTCTAAAATCGATACTAGAAAATTCCAGAAGCACTGGGTTTTTCAGTGAATGAAAAGGGAGGACGAGCGAATCCAGATGTCAAAGTGCACCTTGACGAAATTGAGTGATAGCTATCCAGGCTGTCGAAGACCTGCTGTCAGAGTCTGGCACATTCTACCATTGTTTGGATTGTTATTTTTGACATTGGACAAATCTGGCCTCTGTCAGTGCACTGTGGAGGCTAATTCAAACCGGCAGATCTTGGAAATTAATTACAGACTGATTGGGGAGGGGGGGGGGTTTGAATGAATCAAGAGCCCTGTCACAATCTGCTTAGGGGAATTGTCCCTACTGGGGGACATTTTAAATGAACCGGGGACCGTCTGGAGTGGAGGAGTGTTTCTTGCAAATTTCTTGCAAAATGTCATTTTTCCAGGCCGGTCGATTTATGCTCAGAACAGTTCCATAAATGCAAAACGGGTGCTAAATCCGCAAGGTAGCAAAACGTCAGGGCGCGGTCTAACCAATTAAGGCGGCCTCTAGTAGGTGCCACTGACGAGTCGGGGGGGGAGGCCTGTGACCTCACCATGCATTCTGATAAACACCTCAGAAGTGCAAAGGATTGGAGCAGATGGCATATTCACTCTCTCCTAGGGAAACACTGAGCCTTCTGATGGAACGGCGAGCAAAAGATTAACACGAAGAAACAAGAGCGAAAAGCCATCAAAGAAGCCAAACAAACGACGGGCGTCTCCCTGGGTGACTGCCACAGTTCCTCATGGCCACATCTTACTAGTGCGAAACATGGAAATAAACAGTTGTCAACAAATGAAAACCCCACGTCCCATATTGTATTCTGCACTCTCCGTACACAATGTGCAGTCCCCGACCTCCAATTCCAGGAGCAGAGAAGCAATACCGCAATAAATGCCAGACATTTATCCATTTACGACTAATTCAAAATTCAAATAAGGCACCACGTCACATCGATTCTATATAAGCATTTAATTTATTTCTGAAATGAGCTAAAGGACACAGTCCACTCTAGTTGTGCAGATACTGTCTTTTTTAATTTCGTCTTGCCCCTGTGTTGTGGCGCCCAGTATTAAAGTAAGAATAGGGCCTAGCTTTAGGTTGCGATGGTGACATCACAGCCGATTTTAAAAAGTACTTTCACCGCTACCCCGCCGTTGGTTTCCAGGCAACCGCCACCTAGCTTCAGCCTCGCGGAATCGGGCTGCTTTTGTTTTGCTGGCCAACCGGGGGGGTGGGCGGCCTACTGATTTATGGATTCGCTGGGGGCTTCCCGCCGTCCCACTGCTGCTGAAAGGAAGCTGGCCCAGCGACTTCAGAAACTGTCCCGGTTGGGGGGGAGGGAGGGGGTGGGGTGGTAGATGATTGCCTCTACAATTGCAATATATCAGGTAATGGCTCAGGTAAGCGGCATGACACGCCCCGCTATAGTCCTTCAAATACAATTTTCGCCACGCAGCCTGGCCTCGGCCAGATTCAATCCAGGGAACGATAAATTACACAAGTATCTTGCCTGTGGAAACCGCCGTGGACTATTTCTAAGGGGTGATACAGCCCCGCCTGGTTCCCTTGTTGCCTTAAAGGGCCACGTGCTCGCGTCCTGGGGTATTCCGACAGACACAACACTGCATAATCTATAACCTAAGACAATTTATCTAGGATCCTGAGGACACTGTGGCACCCTGGGCTTTCAAAGTCACAGCTATGAATTTTAGCTGTCAAAAGGGGCCGGCTGGACACGAGCGGGTTCTTATTGGTCCAGCAGCATCCTTGTGCCACAGAGATGCCCCCACTGTGTAAGGGTGGGGTACTGGGCCCAGGGGAGACAACAAGGGTCAGGGAAAGATCAGCGAAGGTCATGCAAAAGTATCCAGCAACTCAGTCCTAAAGTAAAGGGGGGTGGGGCCCCATGTAACCCTGAAGCACCAGCTTTTGGAGAGGCTGAATTTCAGACTTCAAAGCGCAGACTGGGGTCCAAGCCATCAAGCCAAAGCACTCCGTCACAGCCAGTGAGGCCAATGGGGCTACCGAAGTTCGCCGCCACTCACTAACAATGCTAAGAATACCTGGCTGCCATTTTAAGGCTGGAAGGACTGCAGGAGTCATGGGGTACCCTGCACTGGACTAGCCCCCGTGGAGGATGGATAGTTCATGTGTCAAAATAGTTTCCCTGGGAGCGAAATGCAGATTTATTCGCAATTGACAGTAGAACAGAATAGAAACTGCGTTCATTTACCCCTTTCCCATCATGCTCTGCTTTGAGAGACGCGTAGAGGTGAGAGCAAAGCTTAGGGTTAGCCACTCACGCGGGGCACCAGATAAATTTTTGGAAGCCTTGCTCAGCGATTCAGTAGTGACTTCCCTCTTCCGCTGAGCATGAACCCGGCGACCTCCCGATAACAGGCATAGAGGCCTAACTGCTAGGCTACGCAGCCCCCCCTCTGACTAACAGCTGCGAATTCACACATGGGCCGCGTCCTTAAGTGACATTTGAGTATCGCACTGCACTGCACATCGGCTAATTATCGTTGGCGCTACCTGGCTATGCAGAGGCGCGCTCCATCGGCGAGTTGTGAAGATTGGCCCTCAGCAAACAGGAAGACGGCGGCTTGGTATCCTACCCGCTCCGAAATGGCCGACGGCTGCCCGACGCAGTCTAAATATGACTTCTCTTTGATTTGTGCCCGGCGAGGCCGGCACTCAAATTTAACGGCATATTTCAACTGCTCGGCACGTCCCGGTTAAAACGCACCGTCGCTAAAGTTATCTGCCGTTATATTGAGCGCGCTCGACGACACCCGTCAGCGGAGGGGGCCTTGCTGGAGAGGTAATTAAATTTAGCGCGGTTGCTACATGTCGTCATTTATCTTCATTTTTATAACAATTATTTAAAAAAAAAAATTTCTGCCTGTTACATTCATTTTCATTAATACAGCACGTCCTTCCTCGTGAAGTGTATAATTTCATGTTCGTGGTCATTTAGCCGGAAGCGTAGCGTCCAATTATGTGCGTGGATTATAATTTAGCCGTTCGGCCCGAATCTAATGTCACACGTGTAAGTGGTGAGATTATGCCGACATCGTGTGATATTGAGCACCCTCCGGGCACGGCTACCAGGCGGCGCCGATCGGGACTTTATTCAGTGTTTTCGCGTTTCGTCTTAACGACTGCAAACGATCGTAGCAGATATGCGTAAACCCAAGCTGGGAGGCAACCGGACACCCAGGGTACAAGCAGATATTTCTGAGAGGAAAATGCTGACTACCTTAGTGCGGTGACACCAAATGCTTACAATTATATTTTTAAATCTAGCAGCATTAAATTAAGCAGAAAGTGATATGTAGCCAGTGGGAGACCCTACCAACTAGTGTTACTATAAACTTTATATTTGAAAGAATTTAATTCACTAATTATTTGCTACATTTAATTTATTTAGCAGATGCTTTTATCCAAAGTAATGGATGATTTTTGAGAAAGCAGGGTCAGACAATGCCTGGAGCTATTTGAACGAATGAGCGTTACATTTATATAGCACTTTTCAAGTCACCCAAAGCACTTTACAGAAGTAATGGGGAACGCTTCCACCACCACCACTGTGTAGCCCCCACCTGGATGATGCAACAGCAGCCAGTCTGTGCCAGTACGCTCACCGCACTGTAGCTAACGTGGTGAAGGGGCAGGAGAGAATTCACCAGTTAGATACAGGAGATTATTCGGAGGCCAACTATGACAGGGCCACAGTGGGTAATTTAGCCAGGGCATTGGGGTACCAGCCCAACTCTTTCGAAAGATGCCCAAGGATCTTTTATGACCACAGAGAGTCAGGACCTCAGCTTTACATCTCATTCGAAGGACAGCACCATTTTTTCAGCACAGTGTCCCCGTTACTACACTGGGCCATTGGGATCCACACAGACCACAACACAGGCACCTCAACTGGCCACACCAATACCTCTCCCAGGGTTTAAGGGTCTTGCTGAAGGGCGCAATGGTAAAATCAATCGACTGACCACGTGACTGGAACCGGCAACGTTCCGATCATAACACAGCATCATAACCCACTGAGCCACACACTGCCCCCCGGTTGGCACTTGTGTGGGAATCTTGACTAATGCGTCCATGCATCTTTCAACTGTTCATCCACTACTGGGTCACGATGGGGGGCAACCCCTGGAAGAATAAGCTAAGGAACACCCTGGATCCAGTCCATCAGAGTACAAACACGCCTGCTGTGTGGAGTTTCAGTTTGCCTATCAGCATGTTTTTTGGACTGTGAGGAGGAAGCTGAGTACCCAGAGAACACACGTGCAACACGGAGAGAACACACACAGGTACGTGGGTGCCACACATCATCTGACGCGTGAGCGATGATAGTGCGAAATTCATTTAGGATTTCGCAGGATGAATCGTTATCTAAATGTCTAGTCATTTTGAAGCCGTGACCCTTCGGAGTAAAGCCAAGGTTAATTTAAATAGTCGTCTTTGTGCTCTGTTAGCAGAAAAAAAACCTTGAGGGCCTTTAAAGCTAAATGGAAACAACCTCACTCACGATTTGAGTGGTCTCTAAAATTTTGATGTCGGTTAAAATTCCAGAAAAGTTTTAGCATGCAATGGAGGCACATTTTGGTCCGGGGCTACCAAATGGATTCACCCCGGTGACAGATCCTGCTTCAGCCAAGGCTAATGTCAGCACCATCTGTCTCTGGATCATGGGTCCTTCCAGGAGAATTAATTATACTTTGGTCAATTTAAACAGTCGTCTCTGCGCCGTCTGTGGCTGCGAAGGATGGATGAGGGAAACTGGACATGGAAATGAGGAAAATATTGCCCTCTGTTTCTACAGGTGGATGAGGGCACATTCCACACATGAAACGCACGACTCAATAATAAACCAATGCATTTTACAGGTGACATTTATTGAATCTTCAGTCAAATGGGGATTAACATAATTTTCTTAAATTTCGGAACAAATTAGATATGACTCTTTAAGCTTCTAAAAAAAACCCCCAAAAAAACAGACAAATCCGACGACGGGATAATCCGCCTTTGTAGGGGCTCAGTGAAGTACGCGCTAACGGATCTTGGTGACGATCGGAGACGATCCCAACCCCGTCCGAGAGGTTCTGATTCCCCGCAATCCCAGGTGTTTCGCCGGGAGACTCAATTATCCAACTCTATCTGGGAGTCAAGGCCTGTTGAACTGTTAAATTAAATTTGCCCCACACTATTAACAGAAACCTTGCAGTGTTTAAACGGCCCCCACTGATGTTCGCCGTACCCTGGGGGCACACTATCTCGTGTGATATCCTGGCGTCCGACTCTGTAAGGTGGCTCTGGAGAGTCTCTGACATTTGGGCAGGATTAGGACAGAGGACTCATCCTTCAGTACAGACACCACAGACAGTGATGCCAGCTGAGGGCAGCAGTCTCAGAGAGTGTGTATGGTCACCGGGGGTCACATGACTGGGGTGGTTTTAGTTAGCTCCAATTAATATGCTGATTAATCTGTTCTGTCCGTGCCCCAGCATGCTTCTTGGCTGCCATTCCAGATTCGCTATTTCCTGCTGCGTATTTCCTGTTTATGTCTCGTGCAAGATTGACGTGAATAAAAATGCATCTTGTTACACACTTTCATCGAAGCCCGAACCGAAATGACGAGAGGTCCTTAGCATATGGCCAGATTGACAATCGATGACCCTGTATAAGGACGGCGTGAGATAGATTTGAGTGAGGAGCAGAGTTTGCTGCAAAATTAACAAGCACTTGGTTTGATGAAGTGATGCCATCGTTGATTCTGTTATTGTGTGGATCAGTTTGGGAACATAATCAGCTGCCTTGGGTGTTATCAAGCAAAATGATGTTAAACTATCTCATTGTGATGGATAATATCTGGACCCATTTTTCTGTCCTCAGTTCAGCGGCGTGTCAGACAAAGAGCCCATCAACTTGTCAGCCGCTCGGCGTGTTTGTAAGCAGGAACGCGCGTTCTGCGGGGCGTCTCCGTCAGACCCGTACCTCGGCTGAGCAGCTGCAGGTTTCGGACCTCCTCTCGGACCTGCAGCTGCAGCACCTGCTGCAGCACCTCCTGCCGCAGGGCCTCCTGCGCGATGCCCATGCGCTCCAGCTTCTCCGCGTTCAGCCTCAGCAGCGCCCGTCCTTGGCCGGAGGA
>JAODKL010000038.1:19425388-19441338 GCA_026780765.1 Petrocephalus schoutedeni | reverse complement strand
GACACTATGCCAGAGAGATATGCTGCTGTAATTGCTGCAAAAGGTGGACATACCAAATATTAAAGTTAAAAGTGGATGAAAACAGTAGGTCTCACTTCATCTGATATGCGTCGTGCTCAACCATCTGCATATTTTATGAACACTATGAAATGAAATCGTGTTTTGGAGGCAAAAATATGTTCAGATCTGTCAGGTGTTCTAATAATTTTGGCCACCACTGTACATATGTTCACTCTTTTCCAAAGGAGTTTTGCCTGCTGAATAAATGGATGATGTAATTTTTTGATCAATTTCGAGCAGGAACACGGAGTCTAGTGCCAGGCGTCGGGGTCTAGTTATAATCCCCTGTCATATGACACGTTAAAAGCAAAAGAACAACACAAAAAAAAAGAGGATTAATAGAGGTACCCGATCACAGAAACATCCATTTTGTGAAAATAACGCTGGGAAATCTCCAATCCAAAATGACGCCTGCTTGGGGACGGCTCAGTCGATAATGATTGGCGCATTTATCCAAAGAAAAAAGAACCTTGACAGAATTCGCAGACACAAAAGGGGGAAACTGCATTCATTCTTAAAATTCAATTTAGTGGAGACTCTTTTCCGGCTAGGCAGATTCAAGCATTGTGCCGTTCGATTTTTTTTCCCCTGAATTTTGCTTTATACGTTATTATTTTCAGTTTTGCTCACAATAGAAGTATAATCGTGAGGATTGAGACTCACAAAAATGTGCATAAATGGGGTGGAGGCAGTTTACAGGCTTTCAGGGGATCTTTCACTTGTTGTGTCAAGCTGACCGACTACTACACTGAAACTTTTTATGGTTAGCATGGGCAAATGATGTTTGTAACCATCTGATCACACAGGCCATAACCTGCAGAGCCACACACCGGCTCACTAAACATGTCACACTCCTCTGCGCATACAGATAGTTTCAGCAAGCTAGCACAGGAAGCGTGTGCCGTGCGCTCCGGTAATGAACACAGTAATGTGCATGATGACTGCAGTATGCCTACAGCATGGCACCCCATCTCCTTCCTTAAAAGTAAGCTATTTCAATAGGCCATTGAATGACATTGGGGGATATTTCAGCTATGAACATCCCATCTTCCATATCCAGTGTGAGTTCAGAGTCTATCCTGGGACTGGGCCCTGCTTCATGGGGGGGGGGGGGGAGCAGGGTAGGCCTGGCCCACCCAATCACAAGGCTGGCCTTGTGATTATATGTGATTGCCCCCCCCAAAAAAAAAAATCTTCCTGGCCCGCCCTGTTACCGAGAGCTGGGGCTGGGCCTGTCTGGGACACATGAGGATGAAAGTCTATCAGAGGACAGACACTCACAGACTATGGGCAATGGAGAGACATTGAGTCAAACAAAAACAAAGTCCAGAGGTGGGATTGGAACCCCATATATGCCTGTGAGATAGGCCAGGGTGGTGCTTACTGAGCTGTCATGGTTACAGGGAAACTGGTACAGCTGGCCAAGGTAATTGTACAGAGCGAGTAATTGTGCAGAAGTTGACCAGGGCCCTCCAAACTCGTTTGATGTCTCCGAGTTGCAAGGAGCCGCGTGATTAGTCTGATTTTGACCCGCAGGGTTCAGCCAGGTGCGACCATCTGCAGTGAGGAAAATGGCCATCAGGGGGCAGGAGCGTAAAACAGGAAGACATTTTGGCCGTTTTTTTTGTCCCATTACAGAAGGTACAGCGTGGACAGGCAAGCATGTCATGGGATCATTTCTGACTTCTATAAAAATCAATCAGCAGGAACAATATTCCCCTATTTCTCTTTAAGAAGTTAATATTTAATTTGAAAAATATAAATTTTTAAAAAACAATGTCATGGAGGGGAACTATTTTAGTAAAAAAAAACGCTTCAATATTAGTTAAATTATTATGCTAAATTATTTATAAACTTGCGAACACTAAAAAGTCTTTCACGGAACATTACTTGTGTTAAACCAGTTTCTGCATAACCTCTGCGCACGCGTATTTCTCAGAACGCAAATACCTTGAACTGGATTCTGCACTGGCGGGTCTATATACGCCTACAGCATCTATAATTTTTTCATTTATCCAATATAAATAAGCTTCGTGTCCATCTGCTGACAGCACTTTGTGCAAGCGCTTTGTAATAGCCTAACAGTATTAGCTGTTGCCAGCAACGCTTTGTAATACCACCTTGCAACAGCACAATAGCAGGCGATAATAAATCAGCGGCTTTTACAATTGCCCCAACACACTGTAACATCACTTCGTAAGTTTAATAGCATTTTCGCATTGTAATAGCTTTTCATAATGGCGTAATATAACTTTTTTTAACGGCAAGTTAGCATTTACTGTCATATTTAGTGTGCGTTTTCATATTGAACATTCACTGTGGCCGAAATGCATTTGCCTGACACAGAAAGCGAAATAATTGGCAATTTTCTTACTCTCGCACCAGGAAAAAAAAACAGGTCTGCTCACTGACTCATTAAATCGACCGCCCTAATCAAAGGCTGGAAGGGGGTAAGATGGCTTTTTTTTGAGTATTTTTGTGGTTGTAAACGTTTAGAGGGGCCCTATTGTGAGCGTATAGGCCTATTAATAATAATCTGGTCACGTCCGTCCCCTAAAATCTCGTAAAAGCACGGAAGGCTGCTCGTTTCTGCAAAGTGGAGGGAACTTTCCAAGCAAGGCTGTGCAGCTTAGGAAAGGCAAGCAGGACACGGACCGCGGCAAACGGCACTCCGTCAAACTCGCCCAGCGTAAAAATTACTGGTGTCAAATGCAAAATTGTTATTATCAGATGATGCCTTGGGTGCTCTGCTATAAAAACATATTGCAAAATGTAGCCTCCGAGTCTCCCAGCCCCAGTCTCCCTTGTGTGGCCGTCACCCTTGTGTGACAAACATGATCACCCGTGCTCATAATATTTACTTTTTTCCCGCCGTGCCTTATTAACTGCAAATGCTTTCCAGGCACTCCCCGTTTGCCAAAAAAGACATCGGGATACAAGCTGCTAGCCTTCAGCAAGCTCCAGATAAGTAGTATCATTTCTGCTCAACTTGTAGCAAAATTTATTTGCACATAAATTGTCGGTGGCTCGCCCGGCGCGTTAGATACGCAAGCGAAAAGGAAAATGACGGCGTGCGGGCTACGTGTGTTTATCCCCGTCTCTATCTCGGTCTCTATCTGTTCCATTCTCCCTATCTGTCTGTGTCCTGACTGCGAAAGGCGGATCACATTTCTCTTGTCCTCCTTCCCAAGGGACCATCATTGGGGCGAAACAACTAACAACTTTTTTTTTCCCTACTTGCTGGGTGTTCCTTTCCCCTTGGTTGACCTTGGTCTCCTGCAAACAAATAAAGAAAAGTTTATTTACCCAGAAGGACTATAATGGGAACGCATAATGGAAGCTCTTTATGCAGATTCCTAAAACCCGATGCGTCCAGCCCGGGTTCGGGAACATGCGGTGAATTAAGACGTAGCCATGAAATGGTCAAATAGATAAATTAGGTCCCAATATTTATGCTTCTTTTTTATTTATAACCCCAATCAGACAGAGAAGGCAAACGATGTTATGCAGAGTAAATCGGCAGCTACCGTGGATGTTTCTTGCCTTGAGAGTATTTGCAGCGCTGCCTTTCGCTGTTGCAGATTTGCATAATTCATTAGAGCGTAAAGGCGCTCTGATTAAACTTCGCCATTGTTGGGTTCTGTCGTTAGAAGATGGTCTGTCTGGAGCGTCTCAGGACCACATCAAAGAGGATGTTAGAGGTGAGACGCTTCGGCTAGACCCTCCATACACCCCCCTCTCCTCCGGGCCCTCAGACATGATTAATTTTGCCCTGCATTGCAAATGCGGCTCCGCCGCAGCGGACTCCCGGAGCTCGGTATGCATTTTGTGCGCGTCTCCGGCTCAGCAGTAGTGCGAAAACGTGGCGTTTAAATAACACGCTTAAAATAGCGCAGGCCTGTCTTTTTCATTTCTGTGAATCCGGCGGTGTTTGTCTTCCTTCGCGCCCCCGCCTATGTGTGAGCAAAAGGGAAGTCGGTGTGTCCGGCCCAATATCAAGCGCCATTAAATTTGATTTTGATGAATTAGGCGAGGTCTTAAAAAGATCGCTGTGAGGTTTTTTTTTCTCTAAAGGCTGTTTATGGGACGTTTACCACTTATTTCGACCCGAACCAGACGGTGACATGAGGGGCCGGTGGATACATGGCCCCCGGCTCCAAACGCACAGGCAATAAGATTATGATGGATCCCAGGCCGGAAAATGGGGGATCTGAGCCAGCATACTGGCCATGCTGGGGCTGTCAGTCTCACTGGCGCTATTGAACAGCTGTCGACTTTGATATTGGTAATAGAAAAATAAAATTAAACTAAGTGAACAATAACTTTATTAAGTCATTGATACTCATTCCTCTCAGTTCTGCGCATACTCTAAAATATTTGTCTTGCACAAACAGGGATATGTTAATTTTAGTAGACATCTTATTTAAGATTTTAATTAAAAAAAAAATTCTAAGCAAAGAAGCCTACATTACGTTCCCTTTCAGTGCCCATGTGATGGATGCAGACACTGGTGTTACTGACAGATTAAGAATTGATTGTCTTTTTGTTGGCCGAAGCTATGATATCACATTACTCAAACAAAAGAAAACTCCATCGAGAGTTATGTTTAAAAAAGCGAGTAGTTGTGAGATACCGAAAGTAGGTCTAATATTTGACCTCCTTTATAGAATAAATGAGATAATTTGCGGAGGTCCTAACTTTCATTTTGCGTCCGGACATATTTGCGACATAACATCTATCTTGGAATAAAATCATTTCCCTCACACACCGAGGCACGACGCAAAATACAAACGAAGCCTTGGTTTAAAGAAGTGACTTCAATTTCAATAACATTAAATATATATTTAATGTAATTGGTACATATAAAATTTCCATTTAGCTATCTGACCGTGTTAAAAAGTGTTATCCATTTCCTGGTGAAAATAGGGTAATTCGTATATGTCAGTGCCCATGGATGTTTATTTTAAAAGTCGGATGACACATGGGCGAGTTTCGCTCTGTCTAATAGCTTTTACATCGATTTCTCTCAGGGGCGTTTTAAGATATGGGAGCGCGTCTGCTTTTATTAAAGGCGCCTATAAGCTGGGGTCCGGGGGCGCAGAATCAGACAGACCGGCAAGAGCGCCGCCGAACCGGCGGAAACCGTGCAATTAAATTACATTTCCGATAAATAAAAAGGCGATGACTCCGTAAACGCCCCCTCATGTTTTTGCTCTGTCCATCTTAAGACGTAACCCCGAAACGCACCAGGGCAAGACCGTCATCTACCGACGACGCAAAAAAGACACTCAAATGTGCAATAATATTCTGGTCTGTTTTTGGATGCGTTTTTTAGTGTAATAAATTTAACTTGTCATACATTTATCGTTTAGTCTAGCTTCTTTTTGAATAAACTTTGGATTGCATTGTGTAAGGCAGTCTGGAATGTTGTCCAGGAAACCTTAATCTGATGCAGCATACTATTATTTGTATGTTAACGTGGCGTGGTGACCTCCTCTCGGCAAGAAATCTCAGATCTCTTGGCATTTACTCGTTATTTTAAGGCATAAATCATATGTTCCGGTTATTAGCCCACTGTACAGATACATTCCGTCCGGTAACACGAGCCAGGGATTTCTGTGGTTCTCAGGAACCGGACCTTCTCATCATGATTGCGAGGAAAATCAGTTTAGTGATCGCATTAAACTGTTGTTTTAAAACGGTACTCCCACAAAACCGGCGAAGGTCATGAGATTATGCTGCAGTTTTAAGAATCGCCATTAGGGGCTTCCATTAATAAATGTAAGATGATTCATAGTGGCTGGGCCTTGAACAGCAATGTAGGAAAGGTTATGTTTCTTGCAACGGGACACTCCATCGTCTCAACAAATTCTGCAGTATTAACCAAAACGTGGTCAGTTAATGTAAACCCGAATGTGATCAGTGACAAACGATTAGTAAACTGATTTCGCAAATCAAATAAACTAAATTTGATGTTTATTGCAAAGACCACATTTGTAATTTTTTTTACAATTTCTGTTTATGATTGCGTGTAATATGTTGTAATACAGACAACTGCACTGCAGTAATTGTTATATTATAGCATTGTTCCAGCTTTCCAAAAGTTAGAGCATTCCATAACAAGTTTATTATTTAAATGATATACTCATTTTACATTTCCACTTATGTCAAAAAGCATCTGTTAGCAAGAATAAAGTCTTTAGAACCATACATTTAAGCAACATACGCTTTAAATAGGCCACCACTGGTGTAGAGGAATGAAATATTAATTACCTTTTTTCCCACTAATTGTTATTAATTATCAGTTAGGATATGGTGCCTGGCCTCTGGGGCAGTGAGGAAACATGTTAGCTCAAAGAACATCCATCCATCCATGCATCCATCCATCATCTTCCATACTACTTTTACAGTAGAGCCGTGGTTCTGAAACGGGGGTCCACTAGGCGGTCTCAGCCAGGATTGGGGGGGGGGGGGGGCACACAGTTTACTTGAGCTTAGAAAAAAATTGCAGCTTTGCTATCGATATGTTTTCAAAACAACATGGAGGATGGCGTAATACTGTTTATACAGATAAACATTTATTATGCTTTAAAATTAAGGCTATATTAAAAATTTTTAATATAGACAATAGTATTCACTGTTACCTGGTTCATTTTAATACATTGTTAAAATGTTTATTTTGCTTGGTTGAAGGCTAATACCTTGAAATGCAGGTATTTTCAGTTATTAGTGTTTAATGGTTGTCAGGCTTTTGCTGTTAGAGCCCGTTTGCCAAATAGGTTTCACATTTAGCTTTTTTTTGGTTCATAAACATTCACCTTCTTTTCTGTGGGCAGTGTTATAAACTGAGTAAAAAGAAAGTCGGTGGAGTGAAACCTTGTTTGAGTCATGCTCTAAAGAAATGACCCTGTGCAGCATAACTGTGAAAATGTGCTCATGTTAATAAACAGTAGCAGTTGTTGTCCGATAGAAACAATATCATAACCAGAGGGGGGGGGTCTGGACAGCAGGGGTCTTTGGATTCAAAAGGTTGCAAACCACTGCAGAAGGGGGATCAAGAGGTCAGTGGCAGGGAAGTGGCTAAATATCAGCTTTCACGTGGCATGCTAAGCTCTTCCCCACAATCCAGTGTCAGCCTGTGAGTTTCCACCTTGGGCTTTCAGGATTAATGGGTGTTTCTTGGGAAAAGGATTGATCCTGTGCTGTGGCCATGAATGTGTGTGTGTCGCCTCTGTACCTCTTTCTCCTCGTCACCTTCTCCATCCCAAGGCCTGGGGGCGGGGGGGGGGGGGGGGGGGGGGGGGTGCAGGAAGCGGTGGCCTATGGGCTCTGTGTGGGCAGCAACTCCGCCGGAAGAGTTCTGGGACTACGACCCGGGGCCGGCTGACAGGTGGGGGCGTCTGTTTGACTGCTATGGTGTGTCTGAGAGTTGTAAGGAGCGTATAAAATATGCAGATGAAAAAGTTGAACGGCATCCAGTGTTGCCCCGAGCAGTCGCCGCGTGTGACGATATTCAGTGATTAATGCCGGTGATGACCACTAGGTGGATAAATGCATTTAATGTTGGTAATGTAAAGATTTACGTGGTTATGCCTGACCAGGGAAGACACTCAGGTTGTTAAAGGTTTTTAGCCTTATAATTAGTCAATGGCATGGGGCCTCGGCACATGAGGAGCCAGTCAGCTCTGTCAGCTCATGTGGTCTCCCCCCAAATACCCTATGCAAGACTTAAGGAATATATATATAATTCAGACAGTCACTATGGTAGAGAGCAGATGCAATAATGTTTTACCTTTTGGCGTGAAGAGTGTTTAGCTCATCATCTCATGTGTAATGCAACAAACAAACCAGGCATGCATAGAGACTTACCGCGTAGATCCTTACAGGCAGGGGCGGTGGAGCTGGTGGGGGGTGTATACTGCCTAACATTAATAATTTGAATTTATCCATCCCCTCAGTAAATAAACCTTTGTATTTAAATTTTCAAATTGTCCCCTCTGCTCCCCAACATCCTATGCTGGCTCAGCGACAGGTCAGGCAGGGCTGGCAATGGCCTGGGGGCCCCGAGCCGGGAGGGGGGGCCCTGAGGGCGGCCGATTATACTGTACAGTGCAGCGACAGCACAGGCAGGGCAGGCAATTAGCTGGGGCACGAGCCGGGAAGGGGGCCCCCGAGGGTGGCCGATTGCACTGTACAGTGCAGCGACAGGACAGGCAGGGCAGGCAATGGCCTGGGGCCCCGAGCTTGGAGGGGGCCCAAGAGGGCCGCCGATATACATTGTACGTTGCAACAACAAATGCGGTTTATTTGTGTATTAGGTTTTTCACAAAAGTGAACATAAATGCCTTGTGTTTATTAAATTCCCTTTGCTGATATTATAAATTTACGTTTCACAGTAAAATAAAGGTAATATATTTTACCATGTCGGGGGAGTTGGAGGGCCCCCAGTTTTTTGCCGGGGGCCCCCAGAGTGCCTGTGCCTTTGAGTGCTACCATTGACTCGCTATTTCATCCAGAAAGAGATATCATAGACAATCGCTGACGTTTTTCATGGGTCTTGGGGTGTGAAATATAGATTGGTCAGTAAATACTAATTAATTAGCTTTGCACATTTAAATTTCGATATGGATTCGGTGAGGTAAATGGTTAATTAAGATGTTGTTTGAACTTTCTGTATGTATAGCCTTTATAATAATGCCATCGAACGGATTTGCAGATGAATCGTATCGATTTTTGGGAAGTCCGGAGCCCTGCCGGCTAATGGATATAGATGGGGGCTGTAGATGGGTTCAGCCCCTTATCCATTTATGGGTCAGGAGTTAATACCCTTAATTAACAGGCTGGAAGTAGATGTCCCTGCAGGAGTCGATGGTGCAGTGAAAGGACTGAATACTGTTAAGGGACTGTTTACAGGCCGGCGACTTGTGGGCCTGTGTATTATGAATGGGCGACGTTTGCCATGTGAAGCTTTTAAAGATTTCCGTTTGATTGGAAGCCCAGCTTCCTGATATGGAGAGAGCCGCGAGGGACGACCTTTGACCTCAGTCGATAACTGGCTGTGGGCCAGCGGATGGACGGCGCAGCCTGGAATCCAGGTCTGTCCATTCTGCTGTGCGGGGCCTAGAAAGCAGGCCGGCTGACCTTTACTGTGAGGTCCTCGTGATGCCAGTCGCCCAGACACATTTCTGTCGATTCCAGTGAGCTCACTGGCAAATCCAATCAGCTCCAGTGCTGTGGAGCTTCAGTCATTGTCACTTTTGGCACATACCAGTGGCATCAGAACACGCAGGCCCGTCGGACGAGGGGGATATCCTGCCTCCTTCTCAGGGAGGAGCCGCAGGCATTAGGGGGAGGGTGGGGGGGGGCACCTTCTGTCTCTCTCTGAGTGACAGCTAGAAGACCTCAGGGAGGGGAGGGGAGGTTGGGGCGGAGAGGAGGCAAACAGGCCAGACACGGTCCGCTACCTCATCACGTCAGTGCCCCTCAGCCGCCCCGGTACCCCCCAACACCCCCACCACTGCTGAGAGCATGTTTGTCTGACGAAGATCGATGGCCTGAATCCTCTCACTCGGGGCTTTGCCGAATAGCACAATCCCGGCATGCACTTCAGCCCTCTCCTCCTGCTTTATGCTGATCCAGAGGTAGGAAAGATCCGGTCCAGAAAGTACAAATCTGGACCAAGCTTTTGTTTCAACCAACCAGTTCTATACTCTGTGACTCTTTATATTCAACTGGTTGGTTGGAACAAAACCTTGGTCCGGATTTGTACTTTCTGGACCTGAACTTTCCACCTTTGTGCTGATCGTCTTTTACTTGGGGCCTCCAGGGGCTGGCTTATCCTCCTTTCTCAAAACAATATAGATGTCGCTTTGGATACAAGCTTCTAAAGTAAGATGAATGTTTACTCACTAATGTAGTCAGCATAGAAAGCCTAATAAATTATGGCAGTATAATTTATTATCCATTCGTCTTTCATAACCACTCAATCAATACAGGGTTAGGGGGAAGTCTGACGTTTACCCAGAATGCACACACTGGGCGGGATTCCAGTCAATTGCCAGGTAACACTTCACACAAACTATGGACAATTTACAGATACCTATTCAGGTAACTGCTTGCCTTTGGACTTTGGAGGGAAAAGTAAGAGTAACTTGGTAGTAACCCGCATGAATGCAGGGTGTAGGCTGGGGCGCCATAAAGGGGGGAAGTTAGGACGATTCCAAGGGGCCCTGAATGACAGAGGACCTAGAAAACATTATTGCATTGGTACGGGTTGAGGTCCAATATAATGTGCTTTCATGGTGGTCCATAATCTCCCTGGGTGTGGATGCAAACTCCTCACACTATGACGGAGCGGAAATCAGGGCCTCGAACCTGGAGCCCAGACCAGGGTGCCGCACGCAGACACCATGCTACTCTCTAATGTATCTGAACTAAATGCATTATTTACTTTCAATACTAGATTATCTAACATCTAATCCATAAAAGCATTTGCAGTTTTTCCGTTGATTTCACAAAGTAAGAAAAAAAAAAACCAAAAGAACATTATTAACAAATAAAATACTCCTTTATGCAATTAGCAAAGACTTGCATTGATTAATACATACCACAAATCGCATCAGAACAAAAATTTGACTAAATTAATGCAAACCCTTTGACACATTTACATTTCACAGAACTGATGTATCAAATGATTTATCAAATGGTGCGTTGGAAAAAAAAAATTCCAAACCTGTCGTTGTTTATTCACTTTAGTAAACAGGAACCCAGAGTAACCGTTTTGATTAAAAACCAAATCTAACGTACATTCTTAATTAACCAGCTAGCAAACCATATCAATCTTGCCCCAAAACATAAACTTGAGAATTAGTCAACTTCACATTGCTAAATTCATTTTCGACCTTAATCTCAAATCATGAATCACATTTAATCATATGTACCATCTATCTTCCAACCTGTATAGGGTCACGGGGCATAATCACCATTATTCAGAATTAAGAATTTAACAGACGGTTGACCTAACAGTGTTGATGGGCAACTGGTGGCTCATGGGCCTCATCCAGCCCTCTTTACTTTGCGCAAATATTAAATGTATGTTTCATAAATGAACTAAATAAAAACAATGAAATAAGTACAAGTGCATCATGCTGCCTGACCACTAGGGGGGGCTGGAAACAGCTACGGAGAGAAACGTGAAACACTAAGGGTGAGCTGGGTGCCCTGTTGAAACGAGAATTCAGCACAGACAATGCATTCTTTGTGAAGGTGACTGCCATCCGATTATTACTGACAAATATAGATGTCTGTCTTTCTGTTTTCTGTAGTGCTTTGTATAATATGCATTTAAAAATCTCCTGGTTAGACGCTGCCTAGGGCGGTATCATGGTAGCAAAATTTGATACTTTAAGGTGATGGGGATCTGCGTAGTCTGACCGGACACCTGAAACTTCAGCAGAACATGTCAAGTTCTCTGTAGACTAATTTCCTGCATGTGTTCTATGATTGAATGCCAGATTTCTGTTGGGGTTAATTGTTGCAGATACACTATATGGACAAAAGTATTGGGACACCTGGCTATTACACCTACAGGACCTTTTCTGACATCCCATTCTAAAGCCATAGGCATCAATGTGGAGTCAGTCTCCCATTTGCAGCTACTGTGTAACAACTGCCACTCTTCTGCGAAGGCTTGCCACAAGTTTATGGAGTGTGTTGGTGGGAATTCTTGCCCATTAATCCAGAAGAGCATTTTTGAGGTCAGGCACTGATGTTGGGTGAGAAAGCCTGTTCTAGTTCATTCCAAAGATATTCATTGGGGTTGAGGTCAGGGCTCTGTGTGGGTCAGTCAAGTTCCTCCACACCACACTCACCCAATCATGTCTTTATGGACCTTGCTTTGTGCAATGGGCCACAGTCATGCTGGAACAGGATGGGCCATCCCCAAACTATTCCCACAAAGCTGCAAGCATAGGAATCCAAAATGTCTTGGTATGCTGGAGCATTAAGAGTTCCCTTCACTGGAACTAAGGGGCCAAGCCCAACCCCTGAAAAACAACCCCACACCATAATTTCCCCTCCACCAATCTTTACACTTGACACAATGCAGTCAGGCATACCGTTCTCCTGGCAACCACCAAACCCAGAGTCATCCATCAGATTGCCAGACAGAGAAGTGTGATTCGTCAGTCCACAGAACTTGTTTTTACTGTTCGAGAGTCCAATGTTGATGTGCTTTACACCACTCCATCCGACACTTGGCATTGCGCCTGGTGATGTGAGGCCTGCATGCAGCTGCTCGGCCATGGAAGCCCATTCCATGAAGCTCCCAGTGCACAGTTTTTTATTCTGGGTTAATGCCAGAGGAAGTTGGGACATTTACACACGACATTTACACACTATGTGCCCCAGCTCTCGGTAACCCCACTCTGCTGCTTTACGTCGTCTGCCACTCAGTGGCTGAGTTTCAGTTGCTCCTAAACGCTTCCACATTGCAATAATACCGCTTACAGTTGACCATGGAATATCTAGCAAGGAAGAAATTTCTCAAATGTTCTTTTTGGCATCCTGATGACAGTACCACGCTTGAATTCCCTGAGCTCTTCAGAACGAACCATTCTTTAGCAAATGTTTGTAAACCTGACTGCATGGCTGGGTGCTTTTTCACACCAGTGGCAATAGGTCTGAACGAAACACCTGAATTGACTGATTGATAGGTGTGTTTCATTACTTCTGTCCACGTAGTGTATCATATCTAGCACAACCAACATCTAGCTGGTGGACCAGCAAACAGCTCTCAGATGTACTGGTACCCAATCCAGGGTGTTCCTAGGATAAGCTCCAGTCTCATTCTCACCCTGTAGTAGGTAGCCACTTCAGGAAATGGATGTCCTTGTAATTTACCAAAAGCTGTAATTAAACCGTAGTTTAATTTGCACCGCAATACAGTATATATTAGCCCTGCTGGCTAGAAATTTGAACAAAATATATGGATGCTGGGGATGACTGTAGATCAGGGGACATTTTGTTGAACCATTATACCAGCAACCGTAAATGTGAATCCCTGATTTCCACCATCATCAGTGGTGGCCACACCAAGCTCACTAGCCCTGCTTTGTCTCTTCCTCTTCTCAGTGTGGACGCCTTTCTCCTTTATTATAAACCACAAAATTCTCTAGTAACTGCTGGCTCAGCTGTAGTTTTACAAATATTGATAACACTTTACTTAATACATTCATTATACTGCATTCAAAAAGTATTTTAAACCTGGCTATAACTATTTATTAAAAGCATAACATATTATAGGCTTGTTTATTATGCATTATGAATGCTCTATGAAGGACTCCTCTATAATGCACTATAAACACTTTCATAATGCAGGACAAAGCATCCTTAATGCTAATACCAGCTATTATAATTCATTATTAAGGTATTTATAGTGCATTTTAGCGAGACCTTCATAGAGCTTTCATAATGCATGAGAAACATCTATAATGTGTTATGCCTTTTTATAAATATTTATAGCCATGTTTATAATACTTTATGAATGTGCTATAATGAATTAAATGAACGGTTATTAGGTTTTATACACATGGCCTTTATAGAAAGTGTTACTGAAATATTTTTATAATTTCACCTACTGTTACGACCTACAGTTTGTGGCAGAACGCTACCAGCTGTGACTGTTTTGTAATGCAGACGTCCAGATCTGAAAATGTATTTGAAAGTCAAAAAGAGCCACGGGGAGATAGATGTAAGACTTTTCGAAATCTGTTTGCAGCAGCGCTCTGAAACAGGCCTCCTTGTTTGTTTTTGTTTATTGTCATTTTGAAAACATTGTGCGTCATTTTGACCACCGTGTGACAGAAGCTGGAAAAATGAACTAAGCCCATTTATACTGTCTTTTTTTTTTTTTTCCTTTTTCTTTCAAACCAAGGAATACGGTTTGCAGCTTTTTGCCTTTTTGTATTCGCTGTGGTTATTTAGATTAAAATCTAGACGTGTGACGAAAAAAAAGTTACAGCGTCAACTGCCACGTTACCGGAGACGAAATCTTTTACAGGTGACAGCCACAACGTTACTGTCTTCGAAAAATAGGTATCAAATCCGCGTTAATTTCCCAGCAGCTCAAAATCATTTTTTTTGTGTTAATTTCTTTTTATATACAACTTACATAAATGAGTTCCGTGTCGTGAGGAATCTGTATCTTTTGCTTAGTTTTATGGTTGTGTAATATGATTTAAATGATGAAAAAATTGTAGTGTAACGTGTGTCTACTGTAGGATGGTGTCAGTGTAGTCGTACCGAGCCGTTCCTGAGCCGTACGCAGGAGTGACTAATTCCAGCTCACTTCGGTTTTCCAATGCAGAATCCAAGGGTGTGCTTGGGAAAGGCCTTGAACTTCTGACACATATAAAGCATTGACAGCATATTACAAAAAGAAAAATAGGCTATGAAACAATTATAATATGAGGGGAGCATCATGCAATACATGTCATTTAAGGGCAAACGACCCACTAAACATCAGCACTGCAAATAAAACAGATGCGAACTGGGAAAATGGAAAATCTCGACAGACAGACGTACACAAACAATTCCTTTACTGACTCACAGAGCCTACGCTCAGTTTGAATTAAAGTCAAATTAAGATAATTGGAAATACGGAGGAGATAAAGGCGAATTTGAAATGAATTATTGAGTTGAGATGCATTTCTAGTGCAGTCGTGTAATTTCAATGTGAGATATGTCATGTATTATGTAATCTGGCTGGGCTGCATACGGGCCTACATAATTACAACACATTAAACTGCAGCAGAAAGTACACGCATTTAATTCACCGAGCTGTTTATGAATAAACTCCCTATGCCAGGCCCATCAACAATACATATTTTGACCGCACATTATGACTGTAATTAGAACGGGACCCATAAGTCTTTCCTGCCTTGTCCACCTGCGAATTTGAAACAGGAAATCCCATGTGGGGAATTCTTTCATATTGAGATGGTTTTTTAATTACATCACCCTCTAGGGGACTTTGTGTTCCGTTATATTTCAGTGCTTAGTTCAATGTGTCCTGTGTTACAGCTGGTTTATTATATTGTTACATAGTGTACTTTCTCCTCTTTTCTGGAGTGTTGGTGGTGAAGATGCTGTGATTGGTGTCTTTAAGAGAAAAGTCATATTTCATTTGCAAAATAAGAGAAAGGTAGTCATTAAGAAGATTAAACTTTTTCAGTGTACATTAGACCTGTATTTTACCTGGAACTACAGGGATGGATCTGTTCATAAAGGTTGACTATGAGATGCAATCTGTCACTGTGGCCTGGTTTCCTTTTGTTGTTACATAAGAACTTGGCACCACAGATGTTATTAACTAATTATCTTATTAAGTGCCATGTGGTGTAACAGAAACAACAAAAAACAGAGACCAGACCTGTCGGATCGCTGAACTGAGTTGTTTAACACTGCCGCCCTCATCAGATTGCAGCGAATACTGGGAATGTGATCGGCAGTTTGCGCTAAGTCCATTATAAGTTTATTTTGCCATTTGAAACCTAAACTTTGCTGCTTCGTCGGTGAGGAGCTGGCATCCAAAGCGCCTTCTAACTGAACAATACTTCCCTTCTGCCAGACTGAAGCATTGTTTCATAAGGAGCACATATGTCATATTTGACAGCACGTTCTTTCGCTTTAAGGAAAGTATCCGCGAGGAAAGTACCGCCAGTTTAATTTGGCAGGCTCCTTGACTTGCTTTTAATCTATTCGTGAACTCTGCTGCATTCAAACTTAAATCTTAATGAGCATGTGCATAGAATAAGGATGATTGATGATGCGTCCTGTAGACGGCCCTAATTAGGGGGCTTTACCCCCCCCCTACTCTTTGTCCCCCAGCT
>JAODKL010000038.1:19401198-19424818 GCA_026780765.1 Petrocephalus schoutedeni | reverse complement strand
CACAAAAAAAATTATCCATTTAGGGATTAATCACATATCTTAGTAAACATTTGCACCCCCAGCACCTGGCAAATGTAATTGTGTGTGAATCGCGATTATGTTAACCTCTATAGAATGTGTCGCAGAAGTAGCCCTCAACAGCAGTGTCTTCTTTCCTCAATTTTCCTTCCCCGTGGAAGTGTTTCTTACAAACTGAAGTGGCTGCAATAGCTGAGGGATTTGGCAGGGACAGAGGATATCGGAGTCTGAATGTGTATCGGATCTACGGTGTGAAGGGCCCAGCCAGGAAAGGCGTAGACAGAGAGGGAGACGGCTCTCGTTACCACAGAGGAATGACGGAGGTTTGCCCTGGGACGAGGCCTCGGCCATCTGTTCTAGCCTGGAGACAAGATGTGGCTGCTGTTTGTGTGCAGATATCTCTGGGGATCGCGGGCTGGACACTTCTGGCTCCTCACTAACAGAAATTGAGAATTGTGACCCCTCTCTCGCTTTCTCTCTCTGTCTCTCTGTCTTTTCTAGTTATGCAGAATTTCACGTTTGCCAAAGAGTACAGAAAAGTAACAACATTTGCATGTTCTCTCTGTGTTACACTCTGCTACCTGGGATAGGCTTCAGATGACTAGTGCTGGTACCCTAATAAGACACCAGAGACCTAATCAGCCCAATGGTCACCATACTGGGTTCTCTCTCTCTCTAAAGTTACGATGATCATAGCACCGCACAGAATTTGGAGAACCTCTGGACCAGGGCTGTAGTTATGTGTGGAACTCCCCAACTGACAGCATGGCTGGCGAAACAAATCATTCTGGGCTTCAGCTGTGTGTGGGCTCCAGGCTCACCGTGACCAGATATTGGATAAGGTGGATGGATGGATTGATGGATCAATGTAGCAATGCATGTATAAGTAAACTCTGTGACCTGTCTTAGAATGGGACCACCTAAGAAACGCCTGGATATCCATTCACCACAGGAAATCACTCATGAGAATTTACTTTATTATTCACCTCTTAGGGATTTCTTGACCATATTGGCATATACATTTGTATTCTTTAGCAGATGCTTTTGTCCAAAGTGATGTATGTTTATTTTTTGAGAAAGCTGGGTTAATCGGTCGCTGGGACAGTTGGGTATTAAGGGCTTTGAGCAATGCATAGTGGGATTTGAACCAACAACCTTCTGATCACAGGGCCAGCAGTCACAGAACATTTAGCTAAAATAATAAGACTAAAGTAGAAGATTCAGAAAATACAAGCAATGGTTGCAAATAAGTACGAATCATGAATCAGTGTGTACAAGAAAAATCACAAATCAATATGTACAAAAATATGCAATGTGTGGTTCCTTGATAGTGGGACAAATTACCCATCCAAATCCCTCACAAGCTTTCAGAAATGTTTCAATACACACGTCTTCCAGGACGCCTTCTCTAGCTCACCCTCCCACTGCACCTGGTCTTTACCGACTCTCCCTTGGTGATGGTCTCTTGGCAGCACTGGATGCTTTTTACTTGCATTTTGCACTTGTCTACTAGGCATCTAGCAGTGTTTTGATTTGGCCAGCTTTATGATGTTATGTGTTTGTATAACTCCTGCCCCAGTAACCGGACTGGACTGGCCATCTAGCATGCTAGCCACTTTCCTGTACTGGCGCCTACAAGCGTCAATGAGCAGATCAGTGATGCTGAGTGTAGCAAAAAAGCTCAGGGAACATGAGTATAAACATCACAGGTATGTACTGCACTCCCGGGACAAGCTTTAGATCAAAATCAGACATTTAAAAGTGCTCTTATTTTATTATTCCCAATATTAATATTGTGTTATACAGAACCAGATGTTGCACAGAGAACTTTCCACAGTGCCTGTAATATTTCCACGATGCCTGTGATTTGCCATGACTTGTTATTCCCAAAATAAACGGTTAGGAATTGAATAAATTGGGACCCATCCAGTGTTATTCCAATACTTTTAATATTCACTTATTTCTCATTGACATCTCACTGAAACTACAAGGAGTATGTAGTACAGTCTAGGGTCAGTACTGCGCTGAAAGGCATGGCGGTCTGACCCAGGAACAGGTGCATTGCTGTTATAAGGTTTGATGTTAGCATCAGGCGATCTGGCTCATGTGACAAAGATGGGCCATAATATGTTTATTATAGCTGAGTTGATAAAGATAGATAGATGGATAGATAGAAAATCAACACATCAGTACTGTACCACCCATCAGATGTAAATAGATAACTGCTGTATAGGAAATGATGACGCCACCGACTGGCCAGTCCGGATGACTGCAGAATGATGTTTACTGACTCATGGGAAAGTGTGTATTCCCAGGGGAGACATTCCCAGGCTGTCCACATGAACTTTGAGCAGGGAGACGGGGAGACTGGTGGGGGGGCGGGGCTAATGAGGCAGTCTACAGTACTGGGCATTGTCCCAACTGCCTGGGTGAGAAGGCGGGGGGCAGGGGGCAGTGAGAAGGGTCATGTTCACCCCAAAAGAGAATTTTACTCTGTTCAATAACCAATTGTTTTCTCTTATTTCATGATTAACATTCATGTTGCAGGGGAGTTTGCTTTACAAAACAAAAAATGCTATATACAAGCTCTCAAGGCGTTTCAGAATGCTTTGGCCCGTCTGTGTGGGTGCGGGGGTGGGGGGGGGGGGGGCTATTATTTTTCAAAGCATGAGCAGAAACAAGTCTTAAAAGGTTGACAGAAAAAGGTGCAGGGGAAAAAAAAACCCTGGCTGCCTCCATGGAGACAGGTACTGCAAGCTGATCTGATGTCAAGTGGGGCATTAGCACTGTGAGAAAGTGAAAGTTCACATGCATGCACTTTTTATGACAGTGAAAACACCCCCCCCCCCCAACAGAATCCCAGAATCTGTGGAATAACATGAAAGGCAGATTTCCTTGTACACTAGCTGTCAAGCCTTGGCATTGAGAGAGATAAGAACTCAGATCCAATCAAAATTGTGGACTTGTTTTTGTGTGTGCCTCTGTGTGTGTGTGTGTATGTGTGTGTTAATGGTGCATTATAAACCACTGTCACGATGTCAGGCCTGGACTTGTGAGCCGGGGGATTTATGAGACTCCCAAGCTTTAAAAAGAACAAAACAAATTCGACGCGCTTGAGGTTTGGGCCGCATTGTGGGAAATCTGGCCCTGTGACTCGCTGTGACTCGCTGTGACTCACTGCGGCTCGCTGTGAATGTGGCACCCCAGAAGAGTCGGCGTGGTCGGCAAATCCCCCCAGCTTCTGCTTCCCGACACCTGGGACGGAAGTCAAACCGCAGAGGGGTTTTTCCTCGACCGCCTGGATCCTGGCAGTTAGATCCGCTTCCCGGAATACTGGGCATGTTGGTGCCCATCGGATGTTCCAAAACTACCGTGTAACCCCTTCGTGTGGCACAATCTGTAACCGAACGAATCGCGTCCAATTCCCATCTCGGGGCACCGGACACACATCCATCGGGAATCGCGAGATGTTACCGTAGCGGCCCGGCCATGATGCCATCATATATGGAAATGCTGGTCTGCGCGGGGTTGAAAAGCCCAGCCTGATTGGCGGAGAGCAGCGTTTGTGCATATTACACACAAGCCAGCAGCTACACACTCAGATCCGAGTGTGACGTGCGCAGTGGGCGGTGATTCCGTGGCCGCGTTGTCAAGGTCGGAGCAGATTGGTGAAGCCTTGCTAATCTGATGGGCACGGCCATTCCCGAAAGCTCTGTAGAGTGCCTGAGTTCTGGTTTCGGTTTATCCCTTTTTGCTGCTCGCTGCTCGTTACTCTGAACGTGAGTCTGTGACATCATTTCCATCATCGTACGGAAATCGTGAAGTTACAGCGTGTTCTGCCGGATGCCTGGATTCATCAGGGGGGTCTTTAAATGTGACAGTCTCCTTTTAAAAGACCAAACGGCAGAAGGACTTCAGTCCAGATGCTTTAATTGCATGTCATAACAAATTGATTCATTCACTTTGCTTGCCTGTGTGTCTTCGCATCTTTTTCCAGAACGTTCTCTTGGCCTGATGGAAACATTGGATTTCTTTATGACTAATTCAGGAAATATGTATAACGAGGAGTTAGTGTGGCTTTATGAAATGATTTGAAAGGCTATTTCTGTTTAATTGACACAATATTAAATGCTCTGAATAACATGGGCTGTGAAGCATTTATGAAACATCTGGATTAAAATCAGTCACATTTCGGAATTGTTTTGCTGTCGGCTTTTTTTTATAGAGGAACTATCAGGACATGAAAAATAGCTTCAGTGCCGTTTTTGTAATTTTTTCTTCAGCTGGCAGGATAAATCTTCCGAACCCTGAATCTTTTTTACGAAACGTTTGAGGGAAGGACAACGGCAAAGTGACAGTGATGTTTATTTAGGGCACATCTGAGGGATAGGGAGTCTCCTTTATCTTCCAAGGCATGAATAAGTCAGCAGGCAGGGTTTGGAAACCTTCCCCTCGGTACAAATGTGACAGGAGTCACAGTTCAGAGATTTTCATGCCCATTTCCATTTTGATGAAGCGAAGGTCACAGACTGGAGCCGATCCTGAGAATCACAGGGAACAAAGCTGACAGGACCTCTGCCTGTCCATCACACACCACATACTCACTCACTCACTCACTCACTCATATACTAACAGCTACCACCAGTACTCACTCACTCAATCAATTATTACCAGCTATCGCTGGTACTCATTAAGTCAGTCATTCACTCATGATACCAGCTATCGACAACACTCAATCACATGCTACCAGCTACCATCAGTACTCACTCATATATTGCCAACTACCACCGGAACTCACTAACTTACTCACCCATATAGTACCAGCTACTACTAGTACTCACTCACTCACTCACTCACTCACTCACTCACTCACTCATATATTACCTACCTATTAACTACAGATGACACTCACTCACATACTGCCATTTACCACCAGTATTCACTCACTCAGTTATTAATAGTTACCACCAGTACTCATTCACTCACATAGTACCAGCTACCACTGGTACTCACTCTTTCACCGCAGGTGTATTTCTCCACAGTGAGCTTAGGAGGGTTAATATACTTTTCCGGGTTATGTCTCTTTTCTGCATACTGAATTGTTTGTGTTTACTTGTCTGTGCTGTCTGTACTGCCTTTGCACTTTGTCTTGATTTGCACTATATGTTTTTTTTGTACGCACTTTATGTATATGGCTTTTATATGTGCCAGAATTTGCGGTAGGGATCAATAAACTTTATCTCATCTTTAGCTTATCTAACTAGAATAAGTTACGCAAGAAGTAACCAGTTGACCAGGGCGGCAGGTCTTTTATGTGTTTTCCAGGTTCTTTGTGTGGGTAATTTACATAACCACTTGTTTTTGAATTGCAGGAATTAAACCTGGGTGCCTTTAATAAATCAGTGTGAGCATGGTAGAGAATATGCAACAGTCCCCGGGATAAGAATCAAACTCCCAAGCTAGGAGGTGTGAGGCCACAGTGTAGCCCACTGTGCCACCGTGGACAGAGAGATGTTAATGGAGAGCGGTTGTGAAAAACCATGGTCCTGTTCTATATGAAGGAACATTGACAGCACCAGCATTCACCATCAAGTGAAGATGAAACGTCAGTGTCAACTGAGCTGCCAACTTCTTCCTCAGTTAAAGGAGTCGGACTCAAGTAAAACAGAATGTTTAGATACTTCATGTGTCATTTGTATGATATACTTTGGAAGTAGCTGGTTTTAACACATCCCCTCTTAATGACACCACTTTCGGGGCCAGAACACAGGGGCAGCATCCTTGGAGCGGCTGGAGCTAAGGACTTGTGATGTACCTGCACCACTCATGGGATTTGAACAGGAGTGGATGGTCCACAAAGTAAAAATCCAGACCAAAGTTTTTTTTTTAAGCAGGTTTTTAAATTCTGTGACTGTGACTCTTTATACTCAACTGGTCAGTTGAAACAAAACCTTGATCTGGATTTTTACTTTCTGGACCTGAACTCTCCACCTTTTGCATTTGAACAACCTTCCAGATGTAGAACGTTTACTTAGGAGACACTTTTATCCAAAGCAAGGTACAGTTAAAAGAAGGCTCAACTCGGCCCAGCAGTGACATCATACATCCCAAACCCAAGGAGCTACAACTGCGACTGTTCAAAGAACGATGCTTATGCCAAGCTGACAGCCTGATGTGAAAGTGGTGATGATATGGTGATGCTCACACAAGTTTCTCTGACCCGTGTGGTAAAGTAGTCTTAAGCTCCCACACCTGCCTCGGTTTGTTGGCGGCTGAGGTGTTCGAGAGGTGCAGGTAGGTTCCCCTTCCGCGTAACAGCGGCGCAGAGAGTGATTCCTCAGGAGCGCATCACCCAGAACATGGGAGAAGATCTCCGAAAGATACAGACCCACATTTTTCACTGAGCCTTCTTTTCTTAAAAGGCACAGTATGCAAGCATGGGATGCTGAACAGATCAATATGTTGCAGAGGTAGGAGGAGGGAGTGGGAGTTCTTTTGGGTTGGGGAGGAGAGACAGACTTATCCAAGTAAGGTGGGGGAATGAAAAATTGAGACGGCCATATTTGGTTTCAGAACAAGGGAAAGATCCAAGATAAACAGGAGCTGGGTCTTGGGAAGGGGCTGCAGTAAAGTCTGGGATCCAGCACCAGAGCAGAACCCAGTCTTATGAACTGAATGACCCTCATCGCCTGGTCTTGCCCTGCTCTACATTGCCCATGCCTTCCTACTCTGGAAGCCTGTGTGCCTGATTGTGATCTCATATCCTTCCACCCAGACTGAATCGATAGGGTCCGTCCAAAATCACCTACTTGCTTGATATGTAATAGTGGAAATATATGGTATTAACAGTCCAGCGTGAAAGTAAAAAATCTCACTTGCTATTATTTTTCTAAGTTCCGATTAGCACCAAGTTTGAAGCAAATTTACCAGACACGACTTGAGTAAGATAAAATTCCATTATTAAAGCAGGGCACACCCAGAGTTGACAGTAAGGAGACAGAGTATACCCGTCTTTAAGAAGTGAAACCCCGAACAGAGGAAAAATCTACATTCTTATACCTTTCTGTAACCCCCCCCCCCCCCAACAGGGAATCTTCTACCCTATTGGCTAAAATGAAAAGTGTGATGGCCTCAGAGGTGATGATCTCATACACCCCCGCGGTCCTCCGGGCCCAGGGACAGACAGCTAGTCACCATCAGTTGCATTTACGTATTTCCATTTAATCTATTCCATTCAATTATTGCAGATAAACATATGCCTGTTCTCTATTAGATATTTCTGACTTCTCTCCCATTATCTTC
Source organism: Petrocephalus schoutedeni (assembly GCA_026780765.1). NCBI lineage: Eukaryota > Metazoa > Chordata > Actinopteri > Osteoglossiformes > Mormyridae > Petrocephalus > Petrocephalus schoutedeni. Next base: position 19,417,498 of record JAODKL010000038.1, on the reverse strand, counting down.
CTCTGCGCCATTGAGCAGCCGATGTAAGGCGTCTTGTTCCCTCAGTTCCCTCTGCTCTGATTATCTTCACGAACAGGCGAAAAAGCAGCTTCCAGTCTCAGGGTCAGCACATAACAGAAACATACACATTCTTCTTTCCATAAGGCCTAAGACATTGACAGCAATCCCACTATGCACCATTCCCTGGCCCAATTGGAATATCTCTTCCACACCAGTATTAGGCTTCTAATGAAATTCAGTACATACTGTGTAAGTATGCGGTTTTGGATGCACCCATAGTGTCCATGACTGGTTCGGTGTGAATGTTGCTGTGGGGCATTCTTGTCCAGTTCAGGAGACACAGAAGGGGCTGTGAGTGGGCGGCTGAGTGCCAGGGCTATGAAAGGAAGGGAGCATTCATCTTAACCAAAAACGCATCCCCTCTGAAGACAGAGCTGCAGCATCTGAGACCATCAGCAAATTTCATCTTCCACATCTGCAAATTGTCTTTCTCACGTATGATATCTGGAGTCTTGTAATCTTGGGTGGGAGCTGCTCCTATAGTGTCTTCTGTTCCTGGTGTGCTTAAAATCAGAGGAGCTCAACAGGAAGGTCAGCTGTCCCAACATCTCACCTTAAAATCGGCTAATTATTTCATAAGGGCTACCCAGTGTCTATAAAAGCTGGAGCTGTCGAGGAGTTTAGGGCACGTTTCTCGGGCAAGTTTGGAAAATAAGTGTTTTATAGAACCGAAAACACGTAAGAACGGAAACAGACGACTGTCGGGGATCGATCGACAAGCGACTTGCGATTTACTATCAAACTACATGATTTGCAGTCTGAGTGACTGAAGCGAGTAGATTATTTTTTCAGCCTGCATTTCTCGGTCTGCGTGTGATTTCTAGGAACAGACGAGCCTTCTTTGGGTGACTTTGATGCATGTAGTTAGGCAGGCTTGTAACACTGCTGTAGTTTCCTGGCAGCCTCTTAATGCAATCCCCTCCTGCCGTGACCAAGCTCTTGGGAGCGTCGTTATTGATCGCGGAAGTTTAGCGGACTTGATCAGACTCGAGTTTGGCGAAACCTTAAACGCCGTGACGGAGAGGGTAATCAGAGCTGCTGGATTCCACTTGGCGATGCTGTAAGGAGGAAGGTCCGCGCAGTGCGAGTTTCTCCGCCGATTCGCCGACTTGTGAAGTAAAAAGCATTAAAAATACATGCCGACGGGCTTTGATATTGTCTTGTAAAACGTGACTTTGAGAAATGCTGTCGCACCCCAGCCACCCTGCCATGGGTGTCTTGCACAGAATGGGACATCTGAAGATCACCCAATAAACAATGATAAATGGTGGGTAAGATATACAGCTTTAATCTAGTTTCCACTTCTTCTTGTACTGGCGTATGTCTTTGTGTTTTTAAACAAGTGACGGTGAATTGCAGAGGAGGATTAAACGAGCTTTTAGGAAAATCCTGTGATTATAGAGCCATCAGTCACAGGACAACACAGACTGCTCTGAGATGCGTGACAGGAATGACTACGGCGTGCAATATATAAAAAGATTTTAGATTTTCTCTTGTAACTTTTAAAATCAGCTTTAATTGCAAGAGCTTCAACATTTAATGCTTAATTGCTAAATTCTTAGCAATGCGCGTTCACATGTTGCACTAATGGTATGTTTGCCATATATTAATGCTTTGTCACTGCATAATATATTCAGTTGTGTTATTACTGCATAATATTTTCAATCATGTCCCGTTTTATGTACAAAACTGCAAACATGTATATATTGGCCCGTACATATGTGCTGTTCGAAGGTTTGATAGAGTTTGTTGGTTCATTCATTGCCTGTCTCATTCATTTTGCCTTCCAGTGCGTCGCCAGGCCCGTGTTCTGTATCTTTGTAGTAACGGTACTCATTGGGGGAATCACATACAGCAGATGCAAGTGTAACTACTCGGAGATACTCGGCGCCTACAAAGCGCTGATTATCATTGAGCTTCAGAATCTGGTATGTGCGGCCGATCGAGTTCAATCGCCGGCTATAAAAGATGAATTGCACGTTAATGCCGTTTCAATTAAACAGTAAAAACTTTTTGTTTACTTCATGATTTTAAAATGTTTAAGCGTTTCCTAAATTCAAAGACATTAAGGGAACGCAATATTCTTGGGACTGAGTCTAAGTAAAGGTATTTTAATTACTGGGGCCGTATAGTATCTCGCTCAAAAGTGTTGCAGTCGGAATATTCCAGATGAAAGCTTTTTTTTAATTGTAGTTTCGGTGTTTTTCCCTGAACTTCGTCATTTTGAATCTGTGTTGTACTGCCCTCTTCTGGTTGGCAACTGACAATGTATCGGAAAAATCACAAATAAGTGTGTCCTAGATCTAAATCTAGGTTACTTTGGTTTCTTAACATTATTCATATGAAATTTATATTTTTCCCCTAGAATCTGACCAGCATTTACACTACATCCAAAGAAAAGGACCGATGTCCTTCAGCAAAGGTAAAGGGTTACTGTGTTTACGGTTTAGATTGATGTCCTTTGTGTACAGCTGATGCAGTGGAAAAACCAGCATAAAGCTAAGAACGGTCTCAATCAGCAATGAGAAGAGCCAAAATTCCTGACCAGAAAAAGGACTCGGCACCAAGGACGGCAGGAAGGTGACACTGATGAGAAGTGATTAACCTTAGGCACTGATCAGGATAGGTTAAATGTTGATCAGGTAAACTGTTAGCTAGTTTGTATGACCTTGACACCTCTTTAGATGTGCAGTCAATTTACTGAATCAGTCACTCAAAGCTGTTTAAATGTATAAAATGGCACGCCCCCCTTTCTAAATATTGTTACGTAGTTGTACATAATGGATTGGTATGTGCATCTTCCATGACCACCTATCCAATACAGGGTAAGGGTGGCCCTGAATTCTGTGCCAAGGAATGTAGGGTACTAAATAGGGCAGATGTTAGTTGGGATACCATCCATCCATCCATCCATTTACTAAACCGCTTGTCCTATTCAGGGTCACAGGGGGTCTGGAGCCCATCCCGGAGGCTACGGGCGCAGGGTGGGGAACAACTCAGGATGGGGTGCCAGCCCATCATAGGGATGAATTACATTGTTCAAAAGTTCTTCCTACACAGCAAACTTCACCTTGGAAAAACACCAGTATTGGGATCAGTTTTAATGTGAAACCCTGCCAAAGCAGACATTGGAGAGACACCATCTGCTTGTGATGGCCTCATCAGCAGCAGCCTGACACCTTAAGTGATTGCTTCCCCAGCCTTATATTGAATTTTCCCACAATTATATTTACATTTGCTTACTTAGCAGACACTTTTATCTAAAGCCTCGGGCAGTTGAGAAAGGGCCAGACAGTGTCCCTGGAGCAATTGGGAATAAGGGCTTCACTCAAGGGCACAACAGTGACATCACTTTGCTGGCCATGAGATTTGAACTGGCAACCATCTGATTCTCCCTCGCCAGTTAACAGCTTTTCACACAAAATGCTGCAGCGGTGCACTTTAGATGAATGAGGCACTTAGCAAGAGAGCCCAGTCATGCATGTCTACATGTCTGAACTGTAGGTGCAGCACATCTTACGGTCGATCTACGGAATGACACAGCTGTTCAAGTGCCAAAGTAAGCGAAGGGAGCGGCAAGGAGTTGGGAAGACGGTGGAGAAGATGGAGCAGCTAATAAGAGAGAACTGCAAACAGGCTGATCTGGTAAGACTCACACTTGTATCAAAATGCAGACCTATGCACGCATTGGGCAGGCTGCATGCTGTCGGATGCTTGCTGCTCTAGGACTAAACTGCGCCGTGCAGCCTCAGATTAACTAATGAATGGCCTTTTTGTGCCCGCTTGTGTTCAGGTGAAACGGTCGAAGCGCGAGATGTGCAGGAGCGGTCAGGCCCCTAAGGGGAAAAGGAAGAGGAAGAAGAAAATGGTGGAGGCTTTGATCCTCTGCTGGCAGAAGCTGCAGGCTGTGTACGTGCCCAAGCCAAAGAGAAGAGTGTGAACGACAAGTCCTCTACGCTCTCCAGACACACTCCTTCTCCGTTCATTTAGCCAAGAAGAGGGTCACCTAACGAACATCTATAAATAAATGTTCCGTTTTTTTTTAATGTATCCAGTACATTTGATTGTCATGGTAACCAAAGCAGAACAGTTTGAATGTATACATATTATATGAATGTATGTGAACATTAATGCTGTACAGATCACTCTAAGCAAATTATTCAATAAGTATATTTAATGTGTGTAACATTTGGGTAAATATCTTGTACCGAACAAAAAAATGTGAGATTTGTTCTAGTGGAAAAACGTTATATTCCGTCTATTAATCAGTATATAACATAATATATATGAAGATTAATAATATATAAAATGAGTTTAAAATGTCGGTTGGAGCTGATGCGTAGTAATAAAACAATACTTCGTAATGCAAATTTTTGTTAAAACCATTGCAGACTGTGTAAATAGTTTAACCTTGAGAGTCGTGTTTATAGTGGCATTTTGTTGATGTAAGCACATATATTTTAAGAGCTATATAAGCTATATAAACAAATAAAATCCAAGTTGAAGGTGCTTTATTAAATCAAGCGTTTAAACTAAAATAAGACTTTTGAACATGATAATAATGAAACAGGAAAGGAAGACGTATAGCAGACTGCACGGAACCAATCTACGGTGGGTGTTGTCTGCCTCTTGTGGGGGACAGAAATTACAGACGGACCCATAAATATGATCGCATGTAGTTAAGGGCTTGCTACAACGAAGCAAAGGTAAGATGGTCTAAGCTTTTTTTTCCCTAAAAAAAATATTATGCTTGCGTTCGGTATTTTTTGTTTGTTTTACAAATTGCTGCTCACTTCTATGTTAAGACGCGTTTTTTAAAGCCGTATAGTTGACCGGTGGATGGGGGGGATGAGAATTGGACCGATGTCTCCGGCGTGTTAGTTCTTTTTTCGGCCATCTGCCGGCTTTAACGCTGCTTTTTATCGCCAGTCATGGCGGAGGGAGACATGGACCCGGAGTTAGCAAGACGCCTGTTCGAAGAAGGGGGCACGCTGGTGCTGATGGGGGTGCCCGAAGGCACCGAGCTGGGCATCGACTACAAGAGCTGGCAGGTGGGCCCGCGCTTCCGGGGGGTCAAGATGATCCCGCCCGGGCTGCACTTCCTGCACTACAGCTCGGTTGGGAAGGACGGGGACACGGGCCCCCGCATGGGACTCTTCCTGTCCCTGCGGGCCCGCCAGGTGCTGCTGGCCCACTGGGACGCCAGGGAGGAGGACCTGAAATTTTCCGACGACGAGGAGGAGGTGGGCCGTGTGGCGGCCGGCCTGCGGGACCTGGACCCTTTCCTGGGACCGTACCCCTACGAGATCATGCGCAAGTGGGTCTCCCTGACCGACCGGCTGACCTTCGAGGTGGCCCGCGGCCTGCAGCCCCTCAGCGGCAGGGTCTGCTCCTTCAGCGACGTGGTGCCGGAGCTGGTGCTGCCGCACACCAAGGACCGGGAGGAGCACAAGCTGCCGCGCAACGACACGGAGTGCCGCAGCATGCAGGAGGGCCTGCAGAGGCTTCCCCGCATGAAGCAGCGCGAAGGCACGGAGCTGCGCTTCTCCCACATCCCCAAGCAGACGTACCCGCCGGGCGCCACGCCGGCCCAGATCACGCAGTTCAGCATGGACCGCAGCTACGCGCTAGAGCGCCTACTAGAGGCCAACTACAAAGAGAACCCTCTGCATGTGCTGGGTGAGCGCCGCCGGCAGGGGGCGCCCTAGTGGCGGCGCTGCAGATGAGGAGTAGTATATATATTTATTATGCTGGTTATACGTGCTGGTTACTGTAACACCCCGGTTAGGTGAAAAGGTGGATGTCGGATGGATCGAGTCTGTTACAGCGCTTCCATCCTTTGGTTTAGGTTTATACCGATTTACTTGGGGGATGGACGAATCACAAATGATTTAATTTACTCCCTACATTTAGATCAAATTGCATTCTAATTAAAACACACTATTCTATTCTACTATTCACGCATATTCTTCTCTGGTCTGAATTTTGAGCCTTATCTTTTTTTATTATTATTTTTTTGCATAAATGCGGAATATTACCACAGATCTCCGTTGGATATAATTATTAAAATGCATCTGGCTATCGACTAGATACCGGGCATATTTTGGCTTTGACAAGTAAATACGTGTTTAAGCTGTTAGCTGTTAATATATAATATCTTTACTGAGGCAAGCGTACCGTTAATGTCAGTGCGCCGCGCCGGTAACCCCCGTCCGTCCTGTCCGTGCCCCCGTCCCGCAGGCGAGCTGCAGTTCGCCTTCGTCTGCTTCCTCATCGGAAACGCCTACGAGGCCTTCGAGCACTGGAAGCGGCTGCTGGCGCTGCTGTGCGGCTCGGAGGCGGCGGTGCGGGCCCGTGGCGCCCTCTACCGGGGCCTGATCGCCGTGCTGTACCGCCAGCTGGCCGAGGTCCCCGCCGACTTCTTCGTGGACATCGTGTCGCAGGACAACTTCCTGACCAGCACGCTGCAGGTACCGCCCCCACCTTTATATACCTCTTATATAAATACGCCAAACATAGAACAAAGTATTATTGAAGTGTTTATTATAGGTAAAATACCGGTGGGGAAGGACAGCGATGTTCTGCATATAGCATATAATATTTATATAAGCTTTTTTTTATTTATATGTAAATGTGTATATTTTAGCGTCGCTAGACACAAAGCAGGTACAGCCGCTCCCAGTGTTGCAATGGTCCGTGATACAGTATTTTGACTTTAGTGGGTGTTCCCGTCATCTTTAATCAATTAATTACATGTGACATTTAACAGTGTATTATAAAATAGTTGTGTTAATGATTTTGATTAACTGTTGGCTAATGTCAGTATTCTCGAGATGGGGTGGATGGTTAGGGCACTGTGTTTATGATTGGAAGGTTGTTGGTTTGAATCCTCCACCAGCAAGGTATTGTGAGCGGCCGTACATTTCTACTGTCCCTCTGTAAAGCGATTTTTGGAGACGACGTTTGGACGTTGGGAACATTAGTTCTGTTTTTCCATTTATAATGGCTGGTTTTCTGTTTGCAGATTAGTGATTTGGGATTTGCTTTTTTGATGAACAGACTTTGTTAGGCAAATCTTTCCGAATTGCCTGGACCCTGTCTGACCAGACGCCTTGTGGAAAATCAATGTGAATTTGATGTGAAATCAAATTCCACGTCGGACAAAGGCAGCATGATATTCTGATTGGACACTCTGTACTGTGACTATTTTGTCCAATTAACAGTACTAATTAAGGCGAAGGGTACCACAAGCTGTTTGGCATTGCATTTTAAATTGAACAGTTTGAACAGTTTTGCTTTAGGTTTCCAAAGTAACAGTCTAGCCTGTGTTTTCAAATTCAGAAAACTTTTTGTCCCCGAGGGGCAATTAAGGAAACAGCACAGGACAGTCGTACATAATGACACAATGACAATGCAGTGCAACAATATTCACAAATATTTATAAATATTGCTGTGCAAAATGGCAAATTTATATATATAATATGCACACACACAGACACAGTGCAGTCTGTGCAGTGGGATTCGGAGTCACGCTGCTTTCCCTGTCTTCCCCTTCCCCTACCTCTCCATCCCAGCAATTCTTCCAGTTCACCAGCGGCCCCGAGGTGGACGCCGTGCTCCGGAAGCGGGCGGAGGGCTTCAAAGCCCACCTCACCAAAAAGTTCCGGTGGGATTTCGATATGGACCCCGATGACTATGCTCCAGTGGTGGTGGAGCTGCCCGAGGGGGTCACCTTGGACTGAGCCCCACTGTCAGTCAGCGGGGGGGTGGAGGTCTGCTGTACCCCCCGGGGAACATGTCAGGAACGGGCGACCTTGGAGCATCCCACATTCCAGAGGAGCTCCGGCGAGGCCGTGCTGGCGGTGTGCGATCGGTGCAGCCGGACAGGAAATCCCCTCTGCCGTGGCTTCCTTACTGGAAGCTTTTGAGTCTTTTCCAGGGGACTTTGTCTCCGGCAGATCCCGACACATTTTCACGCCATCGCCTCGCTCAGCAATATACAGCAGCTGAAAGACTTTACAACACTTATGCGGTTTTCTGATTTGTCTGAATGAAAAGACTGATCCAGACTGTGTTTGCAGGCCTCTGTATGGCTCTGCTGATTGTCGGTGTGCTGAGGTCACTCTAAATACTTAAAAACAAATTGTATTCACATATCTCTGTAACTTCTGATCAAACTTTCTCTAAATAAAATATTTGGTAAGTTAGTATGTGTGCATCCTGTGACAGACTGCTATCCCAGCTGGAGTGCCTTGTGCCCTGTGATTGATGGATGGATGGATTTCTTACAGTCTAATCTCATATAATATCAAGTAGCGCCTGCTCTTCTCTTGAGGTGTTACACGATGTTTAGGGAGATTCTGCAGGACTGAGGTTATGGAAGTGTCCTCTGGGCGGCACAGTGAGTTCCGTATGACCCGAGCTCCCAGCATGTGTAAATCTGAAACTCTGATAAGAGGTGTGCTGTGTGTGATGTGTCGGGCCCTGACTCTTGTGCGAAGCAAAATTGTTGCATAACGAGCTAAAGGAAAACAGCTGTGACAAACCCGCCGCGTTGGGAGCGCGGTGCCCCCTTCAGCTTCTATTGGCTCGCCTCCCCATTGTTCATGCCCCCCCCCTTGTCGTTACCCTTCAGCCCCCGCGTGATTTATCGCCGTAGCTGGAGCTCGGGACGTGCCGGCCGCCGGCTTCATAGATCCGCGTTCCGCGGTCACGGCTCTGATGGATGAATGTCGCTATTCAAATGAAAGCGATTCGGCGACGGCCCGCCGTTTAGTAAGGGGGGTAGGGGGCTGGCTTTGTGCTCCTTCTTTGGTGGGTGCATGCCAGTCTGATCTATAGGCCCACGTCAAGTAGCTTTTGAAGCCGTGGATGGAGAGAAGCCAAACTGACTTTGCTGTGACGACAGTGTTTGGGGAACGGTCTGGTATTTCGCGGGGGGTAGATTGATATCCTGATTTTTCTGACTGTGTCCAAATCTCCATAGAAGGGGAGGGAGGGCGTCTTTTCATTAACTGACTCGCTGATTACTGGAAACAGCTTATCATTGCCTGGCTGCCGTGGGTAGATCCTGCCCTTTTGACCAGAGTGATGATTTGTTTAAATCCCGGAATGCGTCTGTATGGGGCACCCTTGAAGAATTGAGGCTGCCACTGTGATGGGGTCGTGATCTGCCTCCACTAAACCCAAAACTGGATGTCTTACTTGGGTCTGTGAGCGTTTGCCATCACTGACTGCCCCCTGCTGGTAGTAATTAGTGCAGCGGGCTGGAACATCAGCATCAGACATCAGCCTCGTTAGGTCTCTGCATCTGACTGGTCTGCTGCGCGTACTGTGTGTGTGTGTGTGTATGAGGATGCTCTTTAAGCCGTAACTGCAGGTGTGGAGGATTAATCCACGGCCTCGGGCTTTAGCGTGGAATGAAGAACCAACAAGCTGAGTGAACCAAGGTCTCCCACCGCCTGGGGTCCAGCCCAGAAGGACGAGCGTACCTGAGGATGTTCCGCTATGGGCGGCCTGCGATGTTGTCTGCAGTGGAGGCGAGGGTGACCTCCCCCCAGGCGAGGTTTTGGGGTCGTGTTCCTTAGGGAAAACAAAGCGTATTAATCTTTGGTTCTGGCTTTAATTGTGTGATTAGTGATGGTGCTGTTGGGGGTCTGTGCCACTGAGATCTCCCCGGAAGGGTGCCAGAGACCCTGATGGTCTGGACGTTGAGGGAAGCGTAGCTGCATGAGGAGGTTGTGGGTTCGATTCCCCCTCCCTCCTTGGTCCAAAAGCACTGTTCTGTCAGCGTCCCTGTGTTTCCTGGGATAGGGTCCAGGCCCCCTGCCCCCCCCCCCCCCCTCCCGCTCCCTGCTGGATCAGCGGTGCTGGAAAGCGCACAGAGCTGGGTGTTTAATGCGGTAAATGAGCTGGATCTCGGTGGCATGAGCCAGCACGGTTTCTGGCCCACACCCGGGTAGCTGGAGACGGGGGATCGCTATGGTTACATCCCCAGTGACGTTCTGCATCCCTCTAATGATGCCACAGGAAAGTGTGTCGGGAGCCTCGGCCACACCCCCCTCTGACTGCCCAACCTGGCAAGTGTGTCCTGCTCACCTTCTGGCGGGTAGGTGTTTCGTAGCCACCACCCATACAATCACATGATGCCACATGCCGCCCACCCCTCTCGCTTTGGGTCACGGCTGGTGGTCTAATGGCAAGCCCCCCCCCCAATGGGTGTGTCTGGGACCTTGGAACAAGAGGTTAACCATTCCGCACAGGCCGCAGCTGTGAGCAAGGGTTGGAGGGGGTCCTTCTTCACAGCGACTGCAGGCCCTGAGCTCGGGTTTTGCTGACTCCCCCCCCACCGTGGCTTCTCCGAACCCCAACCCGTCCAGATCCTGCTAACCAGCAGCCTGCCCTCTGGCCCTGATCCCCCACATGCAGGCTGAGGAAGCCCAGCCTCCTGTTTCCCATCTGGGGCCACAGTTCAGGACGAGGGTCCGGAGCTGGGAGCTGCGGTCCCCCATGTGGCGTTAGCCAAGTTTGAGAAGCGTGTTGATGCTCCCGGCCAGCTGAAATCGGAGCAGCCTTAAGATCTGATCAGTCAGCAGTGCGCTGTGTGGGATACAGTTATTGTTTTATTTCTGGCTCTGCGGAGGTGCTTTACAGCAGCCGGAACCCCATGCACGGGCAGGATCGGTGAGGCGGCGTATTGAGATGTTACTACCGCGTCACACCCCGGCGGCTGGTCTCACTGTCACTGCTGCCCGCAAACACAGCTGTGCATTATATGTGCTGTCACAATCCAGCCACACGCAAATGGGAGATTGTAGGGGCAGAGTGGTGTTTCTTAGCTGGCTTGTGATACCTGCTGTCTTTGCAGTCGAAATCCATCCATCCATACATGTGTCCATCAGTCCGTCCATTTTTTTTTAGGGTCATAAGGTTAATCTGGGCATAAATGTATATGGTGTAAAAACCACTGGCTTATCTATGTACCAGAGTTAGGAGACGAGTGTGAAATCTCTCATAACGACCCCTAAACTGTAAATATTAGTGTTTGTCTTTGTAATTATGTTGGAGCTTCCCTCCCTAGTGTTAATTGCTCTGGTATGATGATGGTGCGAATGCTCACAGGAAGTGGTGACCTATGACCTCTTGGCTCCACCCTCTCTCAGGTATGAGTGCTACACTGCTGTCCCCCCTGGCTGCTATTGTGTTTGGCAGGGGCCCCTAAACTCCGGCAGACCCTATCAAAGATGAAAAGATCTGAGGACTGGAAGAGCTGGATTATATTAACCCCCCCAACCCCTACTCCGTTTTTGTATTTTTATGAAAAAGTAGTGTTCTCATGTGTGGGTCAGGTGAGGAGCAGAGCCGGGTGACCGCTCCTTCTCCTTTTGCACTTGGTGTCTGGGTGTGGTGACACACACCCTGGCCCCTAATGGGCAACCCGGTAGGAGATTGTTGTCTTGGAGCGGAAATCAGGAGGGAGGGTGGTTAGGGGGTAAATTCAGACCTTTCTCTGGCCCGTCATGGGATGGTCGTCAGCGATCATGAATGTCCTTACTCTCTCACATGACAACTGACATTATTGTGTACCTTCCTTCCTCAGATATCGAGATTCAGCCTCTGGGTCATATGAACAGCAACAGTATTTACCACCTCTCAGACTATGCCTTGGCACGGGGGGGGGGGCCTGTTGGCCACAAATAGTCATTACACCAGGCCAGGTGGGAGGCCCCAAAGTTACTTTTTGAGTGGGATCTTTCCCAGAAATAACAAACCTGCTCCTGCTTGTGATCAGCTGGACTCCCACTTCTTAATACAGTTTTGACTCTCCAGGTCATTGCTGGATGTGTAATAGAGATTGGGTTTAAGCTTTAAAGACAGTGAGGGCCAATGCAGGACTGATTTATAGAGATGGAAAAGCCTTATCTGAAGGAAGGAGCTGCCTTTTATAGGAGGAATTACCTCGTCTCGAAGGCAGCCCCCCCCCCCTGCCCTCCTCTAAGTCCCAGGCTGCAGCTTGTAGAGACGACCAAGCTTTTTTAAAAATATGAGAAATAACCTTTTAGCGTTTCCTTTTTTCTATTCCTCTGCCTCCTAGGATCCCTCCCGTCACCTGAGGGGTGACTTTCAGGCTGATCGCTGGGTTTTCTGTCCAAGGCGCTGAGCTCCGAAGGTAATCTGATGAGATCCGCGCCGATGGACAACCTCCCAGCCCCGTCACTGTGAAGCGCGGTGCTCCAGCGTGGCGGCGGGGCGAAAGGTGCCAGGACAGGCGTGCCGGTGCTATTCTTGTAAGGTCAGGTAAGGTGATGCATGTAGCGGTGGGGAAGATAAAGTGCGCTCAAACAGACATACGGTGCACAACAAAGATAACGTGTAAAGACGCTGTGCAGAGGAATTTGAAGAACGGCGCGACATTCTAACGAGATGTCCTAGAAAAGAATTTAAGGAAATGAATATAAATAAGTAAATTATCAGTAGATGTAGAGTTGGATGTGCAAAAAGGCAGCACAGGACTTTTGCCTCAGCACAGACGGGAACGTTTCCAAGCTGTTAAATGACACCGATGAGGCCGCAGCCCCAATTTTTCCGGGTGGCTGTCTGAGCAGGGTGTGAGTTTGCCCCCTTGGCTGGGCTCTGATGCCTGGCGGCCTGGTGTGGGAGACGTGTCTGCAGGCTGTCGGCTGTGCCTCCTGTCATGTGACCCGTCGTGGCACAGAAGGGTTTGTTATTTTTGGGGCCTCACTCAAAAAAGTTTCTCCAAGCTCACCACCCCCCCACCCCCCCAACTGTAATGACTGTTTGTGGCTAACATGGGGTCCCCCAAACCTTAGTGGCCCCACGTAAATGCCTGAGTTGAGTGGCGCAGAGAAGCATTATTTCCACGCAGTTGAAGCTTTTGCAACATTAACTTTTCCCGTCACACGGAGACCGTGACTGTCACAGAGCCGTCAAGCTTTTGCTCGGGGCTGAAATTTCATGGTGCATGTCTGCCCCCCGGAGGAAGGTATGAAACTGCACCCCTGTATCGCAGCAGTTATGAAAACAAACAGCGGAAGATTCTGGGGCCCTGACACGGACCGGTTTGGGGGGGCCGGGGGGTTGGGGGGCGCTGGGTAATTCACTCTTGATTTTGACAGGTGGCCTCGTCTCAGTCCATTTCATTTATCGATGGTCATGTTTTTCTCCATTTGCCGATTTTTCGACCTGGAATCCTCCAGGAATGGATTCACATTAACCGGGCTCTTGGATTTCATCCACTTCCTAATTTTCCTTAATGATTTATAATGAAACTAATCCTCAGCGATCCCGCGACCAGTCCCCGAGCCCCCCCCCCCCCCCCCCCGTTTATATAATTCAGTTTGGCCGTGACATCAAAAATGCGTCAGGGCGGACGCATCCCAGCTGCGGGCCCATGCGGATCGCATGTGCATGCGGGCCGTCCGTGCTAGTGGGCCGGACCGACCCGTGATTCTCCGTATATCAACCCGCCCGCTCGCCCATTCACGCAGAACGGGATACTTCAAAGTTTGCTTTTTTTCCCCCGCTCTTCATTTTTGAACACCTCTGTATTATCTTCTTTCTTTCTTCTTTTGATGTGAACGGAATACATGTTTGAAGCCCGCGGTGATCAAAGGGGGGGCTGTAGTGATGTATTTTCCTGCAGATCAGTTCATTTTGTGATTTGGAAATGCAGCAGCAGAATGCACAGCTGTAATGGGTATGGGCAGCCGGGGCCTCAGCCATATGGTGGGATGCTTCACAGAGCTTTGCGGGGGCTTACAGATATGGCCATAGGGTAACTGAGATGCCCCCCACCCCACCCCACCCCCCGGATGTTAGCCTCTCGTGTAAACGCTTCTGCCAAGTGGGATCAAACCGGGTCTCCCTAAGGAAAAGATGAAGGTCGCATCCTGTTTGAGGATGAGGATGGATTTCGGGGCACACTGTGTGTTGAAGGTTCTGGACTTCACGATCACCCGCATGTCGCACAGCTGCCGGCTTGTCACGGATCGGGGCGACTGGCTCGTCAGTGTCATTAGCTCTGTGTAACAGCTGGAACCGGGCCCGTAAAATCTGTCCCTCTTATTCCATCCCATGCTGCTTCTAACTATACTTACACAGTCTAGCATGTGCACAATTTTCATCTGCAAATACTTGTACATTGTCTTCAAACCAGGGCGTGGCAAATTCCTTGTATCTATAACGTTCTTGGTCAGTAAAGATCTTTCTGATTCTGATTCTAAAATGTGAGAAATAAAGTGGAGGAGGGATCATGAAAAGTAGGACTAAGGAACGACCCGAGGTAGCATTACACTGGGAAAGAGAGTTTAATGGATGCAAGGCGGCGCAGGGGGCGGGGCCAAGACCAGCCAATTAGGCCTGTTTGTCTTGGTAAGCGCCCGTGAATGGTAGATTCATCAAGACTGTCGTGTGCCACACCCTCTTCCCCATGCCCCAAAACACACAAGGCAGTATGTGCACCATCTGGCCAAAGTCGCACGTCACCTATCTAAATCTAATCTTCTCTATAGCAACAAACAGTAGTTTAGAGGACGGGTGCCGTTGTCCCCGAGTTGGGCACCAGGCCTGTTTGACATGTTGAGGTCCTTGTCAACACACAGGGGCTGGCAGGAGAGCCACAGGTGGGTGATCTAGAAGCGTCTGTATCTGCGTGATGGGCAGTTGTCTCGCAATTGCCGAGTCTCTTCCCGGTCACTGGCAGCTGGAAGATGATGTGCTTCCAGCGGCTTGGGGACCTGAGATTTACTGTCTGGTCATTGTGGGATTTTTTTCTCCCTTTCATCGCATCTTAAATCTACATTTCAGACATGTTTATACTGGATATCCAGCAGATGGTTATGGGCAGGGGGGCTGGGGGAGCTGGGGACCAGACTTCACCTCTGCAGGACAAGGGTTCCTGTATCCATCCCGCGTGTTGGAGTGTCGGCCCTGAGCTCTCGGGCCGGTCTTTCGTAGCGCTATGTGGAATTATGGCTCAGGGAATCCTTTACTACTGGTGGGAGTCATGGCTTCCCCGACCACTAAAAAATAAGAGGTAAAGTCCTCAGCCAATAAAAATAAAGGGAAACGACCAGATGGCAGAACCATCTCCCGTTTTATTGCCCCACGACACACGGCATTCATGTTGCTCGCTTCACGGATCATGGATCATCCGTAGTACGTCTTCGTACGCCGCTTTAAACGCGTCCATTATTTTTTATGCGCTTGGGAAGTGCGGTGCGCTTTTTTGCGATTTGGCGCCACCTGCAGGTTCGTGATGGCATGGTGGTACAGAGGTGCTCATTGAGTGTGATGTTTGTTCTCTTCGAAGGAGGGAATCTAACAGTCGGGGCTGAATTTCCTAAGCTGGAAGCAGCCCCTCAGCTTGAGAGTGTCCCTTCTAACAAAGCCGGCTTGGATAAAAGACTACGAGGCAAAACAGCGCCCCCTGTATTCTCTGTATTCTTCAGAGATTGGGTCTTCAAAGGCATGGACTATGTAATTATAGTGCTTACCAAGTATTTATGGAAATGCTTTGTATAATGAAATTAGACTGTAGTTATGAAGATATCACTAATTACCCTGGTCTTTATCAAGATAAAAATATGATTCTGTGTTTTAAGAAATCAGACTGTTTTTATTAAGATATCATTAATTACAGTGCTGTTTATGAAGATCAAACAGTATGGTGCTGTGTTTAATGAAGCCATATGATTACTTCAATTATCTGCTGTCAGTTGGGAGGGTGGGGTGGGGGAGGTTGATTATATTACTAGACAGGTGATAAATATGACCGATTAGAGTTGCAGGATGGGTCCATGTCACATATTCCTGGCACAGAGGAGAACAAATGGCTTGTATTTGGTGAAACTAGTGTCTTCCTTCTGCTCGGCACGCAAGGTGATGCATCCATGCCACACGTGGAACTATAACAGGAACTTGTCCAGCTCGTCTGTCATTTTCTGGCCACACCCCCTTTTAAGATTCATTATTTGCCTTTTGCACGTCAGTATATAGGAAGTCTTACTCGTGCCATTCAGGCAGTAACGTAACAAATAACAGGATTAGACAATAGGAAATAGACAAAACAAAATTAATGCACTCGCAAAACATCAAAGTAGACAAATAGCTTTTATGTGTTTGGAGTATTAACCCTTTCCAGGAATGCCTGTCCGTTCTGGTCCATGGGGGTGTCCATCTGGTTTGTCTGTTGGCATCCTCCCTGCCCCCCCCCCCCCCC
>JAODKL010000038.1:19361161-19395646 GCA_026780765.1 Petrocephalus schoutedeni | reverse complement strand
CGCAACATTGTTATGCTTCTTTCAGAACCTTTGACTTTCTTTTGAGACTTTCCTCCTCATGGGTCTCGTAATCAGGTTGTTTGCTCACTTTCCGGACCTTCAAAACTGGTAGAACGTGGGAGATGTGGTACGCTGTGACCAGAATCTCCAGGTCACGGCGGTCCACCTGGCAACAGAACCGGGACCGGAGCTCACAGCAGCAGTTTTGATGTGAAATAACTGAAAAGTCCAGATGAGTCCAGATGAACGCCCTCACGAAGAATTTGGGCTAGATAATCATGTCACATGACACTCAGATTTCCAGGTCTGTGTATAAGTCTCTTTTTCCAGGTTTTGTTTGGGTTTTCAGAACTGTAGCTCATGTTTCCGAACTTTTCTTTTAAAAGTATCCTGTGTTTATCCTTCAGCTTTTTGTTTCGCTGGGCCAGGAGTGAAGGGAAAACATTTATTCCCCGACTGGTGTGTTTGGAGACGGAGGTCAAACTGTGCCACGTAGGACAAAGGGCATGCTTCGCGAGTTCCTGTCCCTTGCTGGCCGCCTCACTGTGAACCAGGGCTAGGACCGAGACTCTGCGCCAGGTTGGAGTTCCTGAGGGAGAATGAGAAAAGTTGCAGCCTTGGGGCCACTTGATAAAGGAAAGGCTAAGAGCCTCTTTGGCATTAGGGTTTCCAGAAGTGTTTTTGGGGTTGTGGGCTGCTACCAAACCCTTACCCGTTAGCGCCGTACAGTCAGTAAGTAAGGCAGTGATGTTCGCATTTGCAGGGGCTTAGATTAAGTGAGGGGCATGTGACCCCCCCCCCCCCGCCAAACAATTTCAAAGGGTCACAAAGGCTAAGGTCCCGGAAACAATCCCTCCAGTGCACAGGTCTGTGAATGCCAGCAGTGTTTGAGCTCACGTGCAAAGAGGTGGCCACATTCAGCTCCGGAACGTTCCATTAAGTCATAATTCTCCCTCGTGGGGTGGGACCAAAGCTGACTAAATAAATTTAGCCACTCTTTCAAAATGAAATCTGTGAGGGGCGTTTTTTTTTTGTTTTCACCTTACGTCACCGGGGGTGGTCTGAGGCTCACGAGAAAAATCACATTTTCAGGTCTGGTTTTTCGAAACACTCGGGACAACCGGGCCATTAATGCGGGTGTAGTGGTCGCATGCTTCGCCTTGGCAGGCAGCAGGGGCCTGGCACGGCACTGCTGTGTTTCGGGGATGGGGGTGGGGGGGGGAGTGACGTGCTGCCAGCAGGATCAGACCTTTACTACCTGAGCAGTAGAGGCAAAGCCATTGCCGTGCCGCCAATTAAACTAATTGACAAAGTCCATCTGTAAACTGTTACAAACCGTGGCTGCGGGAGAGTAAACGGAGGCTTGTTTTTAAGAGGGAAAATTTGACCATCTGCGTGGTATAAAAAAAAAAAAACACTCTCCCCTGTGTGGCTGTGAGCCATTTTAATGATGTTAGTGAAACTCCCACTCCACCCGATTTTTGATGTCCGTTTACGGCCGGGGACACAGCTCGCCATGTTTACTTTTCATAGGGTTGCCGTGCAGCCTTTGCCCCGGTGACACGTTTTTAAAATGAACGTTAAGTCGTTAAATGTTAGTAGCTCAAAGCAGTGGCTTTTGTGGAATGAAGCAGAGCTTTGAGAGTAATCCTTGAAAAGGAGCAGGAAATTGGCACGTGCCAGGACTGCCTGATGTGGCTATTGAGCAGAGCATTGTGGGATAGGGTTGCCGTCTTGGAGGGTTTTATGTTCACTTTAGCACTGCTGCTAGGTTTGGCTGGGCTAAAAACCAATCACATGCCGGTTTCCACGCGCTCATTCACCCTCTGAGGTTGGAACCCCGTTTTCATCAGGACCGGTGGGATAAATGTTCTCATGACTCTCCGTCCCAAATCCCCAAAACCCAGCTGCCACCCCTCCAAAGATAAGCCCCTTAAGTTAGAGCTGTGGAGGCCACATTTGTGTGACTTTCCAGAAACTGCCGGAGGTTTCTTAGCAAAGGATGTTTTTATAAGGATATCGGCGGATTTCTCCAGCGAGGAATGTTTTGGCTTAACTGAAGGCAACTTATGGGATGTAAGTGTGGCTTTGATGGCATATAGCAATATTTACCTCTTGTTTAGATGTCATTGAGTAATATGAAAGGTACAGCTTATTTGCTACTGGACCTGGATTGGCGCCAAGTGAAATTATCGTCCTCCGCTGTTCTTTATCTTCCTGGTACAGGCTTGGCCCGAAGCGGGGGCCTCACATTTGGAAGCCATTAGTTTCTTTTTGCAGGGAAGCTTGCTGGCAGGCCCACAGTCTAATGACAAAATCCCAGGGACCTGTGGAATTTGGACAATGGAAGTTTTCCTATTATTTTCAGGGGGGCATTTCAAAGGCTCAGTGATGCGTACACGTCTTGGGGGAAGGGGGGGGGGGGGGCAGAAGCAGGAACAATTTCCCTGTAACACATTGGGGTCAAGATGTCATGTTGGAAAGACTCCATAAGCTTTTCCATCCTATGTATTCATAAGGTTTTACGGCATTTCCTTGCACAGCATTGTGGGAAATATAAGGGGCTCTCAGCGTGAACGTTCTAGAGAACTGGTGAAGATTTTTCGAATAATGTCAGCTTTTGTTGATGGCCCCCACTTGCCCCTCTGGACACCTGAAGCAATGATGACCAGGCGGCTGAAATAATACCCCGACTGAGAATCAAATTAAAAGCAGTAGGTCTTCTTGCACCTTCACAACTCCATGTCTTTATAGTCCAAGGTGGATATCTGAGATAGGAGCAGCTGAAGAGAGCTTTCCAGGAAGGACACTTTTCTGCCACCCGCCGGGCTGTGTTCTGATGAATGTGGAGTACTCAGCTGAAAATGAAGAGGTCGTGTTGTAGTCTGCCTAATAATGGGCTCTCAGGTTTAGGGAGAGACATCAATTCAGGGGAACGGCAGTGTAACAGGACCTGTGGCTGAGTGGATGTGGCAGAAACTAGCAGGGGCTCTTACGGAGGGTTAACAAGGGTTAACAGAGCCAGGTCCTGCTCCTGATTTACAATCATCTGTACTGATGCCAGCACCCCTCTCCCCTTTAAAAGTTAATGGGCCATGATTGGTGCCCGGGTTTCCTAGAAGGGGAGAGACCAAATACTCTTGAGAGGGTTGGACTGGCAAAGGTGAGAGGCTGAGATGCCAACTTTTGTACTGAAAGATCATGAAGAGAACGTCCACATCTGACGTCAGGTGCTCATGGTCCTCATGTCCTTAGAGGACATCTGTCCTCCTCATCTGTCCATCCAGTGACCAGTCCCTCTTTTTCTCCTCTCATCCCTCCCAGACTCCTTATGTGTTTTTTTGGCACTTTTGGGTTGCTGGAAAGAGAGAGCACTCAGTAGATCATCGACAAGCGATGGCCTTAAAATTGATGAAAACCAAATCTGTTGATTTCCTGGGTTTTACTTCATTTGTTGGGTCATGTCCATCCAGACCCGAGGGGTGTCGTCATGTCCTATTATCCCGGCACAGTGCTAAACTGGCCCCAAATCGGACTGAACCGGACACATCGTAGGTGATATGCCAGAATTGCAAAGTCTGCCGCAATTTATTCAGCGACTGAATCATTAACGTTCACCTGAGAATGTGCTGAGTTTGTCAGGAGAAGCTAATCCTCTCCGAGCGCAGCTCGGGAACCAGATCATACGCTCGCTTGGCAGTTTATTAGCTACACCTGCTCGTTAAGGCAAACGAGCCTCTCCTCCAAACAGCCAATCACATGGCTGAGACTGAACGCAATCGATTAAACCGGAATTATGAGGACTCCCACGGCTTCGCTTTTGCCAATGCGTGTGCTTAGTGAGCTCGTCGTTCGTTTACGGATACGGGTTTTGGTCCTCGTGCATGAAGTCCACGTGTGACTCATGCACCTTGAACGTGTTTTACGCTTCCAGTAAAACTTGGACTGTTTGCTGGAGCCCCGGCTATCATGGAAAAAGGGGGATTTATACTGTTTTGGGAAAGGAGAATGTGTGCCAGACCGCCACGGCACGGGTGGGAGCGAGGGAGGGCAATCGGGGGATCTCTGTCAGCTTATTTGGGGTCGCAGTCAATGGCACAGGAGACAGCTTGGTATTGGGGCACAACTTTATAAAGGCAAGGGGGGGGGGGTCAAATTTCGCCAATTTCAGTATTGGGGGATACACATCCTGGTCACAGAAAGCCCTGTACAGTGTTGACAGTGATAACTGCCATTTAGAATATATTACTTATTTGGCAGATGCTTTTATCCAAAGCTACGTATGTTTGAAAAAGTTGGACTTGCCAGTCACTAGAGTAATTGGGGGTTAGAGACCTTAATCAAGGCCCAACAGCGACATCAGTCTGCCAACCCTGGGATTCGAACCCATGACCTTCCAATTACAAGTGCAGAGGATTAACCTGCTGAGCTGCAAACCCAAAAATTTGTTACCATATACCTCTGTAGGATACTGTAATTCAGGCACGTGTTCACTAAAATCTGTTTAAATTATTTAACATTTTTTAGCTCTACCCAACCGCATGTTTTTGGATTATGTGAAGAAATCCCCCTTCCAAGAACAGACAGAACATGAGCCTCAGAGTCAGTATTTGAACCTCTAACCCGGGACACAGCACTACACACTGTCCAATTCTATTTTACAGCTGTAAAGATATATAACATGCCGCTGTCTAGCAAATGATGCAATGATATGTT
Source organism: Petrocephalus schoutedeni (assembly GCA_026780765.1). Lineage (NCBI taxonomy): Eukaryota > Metazoa > Chordata > Actinopteri > Osteoglossiformes > Mormyridae > Petrocephalus > Petrocephalus schoutedeni. The sequence goes on along the minus strand of JAODKL010000038.1, from coordinate 19,390,930 downwards.
AAAAAATTACCCTGCAATTTAAACTTCAGATTTCATAATATACTCCCCTTTTCTTCAGTTGATGTTTTGTTAGTAGCTGTTTCACAGTATATAAACGTACGCTTGTCACGCGCTTGTGCTCCGTCTGTTATAGACTCCTATTTCCTGACAGACGCCATTTCCCACCAAATGGGCCCAAATGAGCCGTTGCTGCCCTGATTGAAATAAAAACAACCATGTCATATTCCGCTGTGCGTTCATCACCTTCAGTACCTGCGACCTGTAATTCGCTAACGGCTTACGTAGAATTACAGCTTCATGAAAAGAACTGTTTTTCCCAGTGCAGGTTTTAAGATGTCAGCGCTAAACAGACTGAGATCTCTCTGAAAATTCTCCTAAAGCTCCTGCAGCCTCACGCTAGGCCTCCGTCTCAGAGGCAGGGACCTACACCACTCAGTGAGACCACAACTAGCTATAGCGGCAAAATAACCGCCCGTCTCTAGGGCAACACCAACCCCTCGACTTTTATTGTTTTTTTTCTTTATCACTTTTGACAGGCAAATGAAACCTCGGCGCTCGCTCGCGAACGCTGGCGGCGGACCCGCCTCGCCGATTGAAATGACTCACCCCTACACCGCTCTCCTCGCTCTCGCAGAGGGCCTCAGACGTTGTCAACGATCCAGAAAAGGCCGCCTTTCAAGCGGGATAGTGGCAAAGGAGGGAGAGAGGGCCTTTTGTTTGATGAGAAAGGCCCGCGTGCTGGCGATAGCGACGGCTAAGCTAACAGTCAACAGAGGGGTCAATTATCACAGGCCCGACGGGATACTCTGAAGAGTTTGTTTTGTTGCGGGGGGGGGGAGGGGGACGGCGGGCAGGCAGCAGTGTCTCTGTAATGCAGTCCCATAACGTCCCAAACCTAAAGTCACTAGCAAGGGTGGAACTTAAGCATTTTTGCTACTAGCCACCTGAGCTAGTTCAGTAAAAGATATAGTGTAGTGTTCAGTTTTTTGTGCTCACACTTTGTGTAAAAGTGGGTAGCTTTTACTTCCAGCCCTGGCCACAGGCTATGAGCTTGCCAGCCACGGAATGGGTATGGACGATTCACCTGCAATGTGTTTTTAGAAGTTTAGGGTAGCTTGCTATGCATTTGAGTGAAAAGAGAGAGACAGGGGGCTCGTTGCAGTTCGAGAGCAGTTCTTGTTTTGTTAGTTACTAGGTTTGCCTCCCAAGGGTGCCGATAAAGTCAAGCTTGTTCCACCCTCCAGTCCCAGGGTCCAGCGGGTCTGCTCACCGCTCAGAAGAGCCAGACTTTTCGCAAAAAAAACCCAGTCCATTATCTGAAAATCAGGGACATAAACAAACATATATATACAGACAGCTAGGTCCACTTAGCATTTCCCAGCATGCTTCTTTTCAGTTGCTGGTGCTTGTTTGAGATGTTTGGGCTGAGTGGTGGCTCTGTGGACTGTTAGGGCAGTCTAAGTAGTTTAATTAGCATAAAAACAAACTGACGTTAAACTCTCTGACTCAAACAGCTACAGAGACTCTCCAATGCAAGGTTTTAACATTATTGTCCAAGTTTCAAGAGACGCCATACCAGGGGTTCAGGGTGGGTTTGACAGGGTCTCTGTTCTCCTGAGCATCAGGTTTCTTGCTGGGGTATAGTTATTCATCGTAGCCTTACAGATACCCAGACTGTGCTTCTGACCTCACTAGCCTCCACTGAACCTGAAGGCACCTCCATCATCCTTGGAAGTAACAAAATCAATCCTTTGCCTAGTCTCTATGACATCACTATGCTACGTTTGCTCAAAACCGGTGAGCTTAACCAAAGTATTCTGACGGAAAGGACCATGAAATCCGAGACAGGTTTGCGGTACCTATGAAATCACATTCATCTGGAATCTTCCACACGCGGTGGGTGGTGTCATGCAAAGTTCGGGCTGGCAGGGGACCCATGGCATACCACTATACGTTTTCACATGGGAAATGCATAATCGCCGTGTCTTTTCAGGACAATACTTCAAATGAGGTATTTTCTGGGGGGGGGTTTATCTGGGTGGAGCGACGCCCTTTCGGTGGCAAGAACTGATCAGGGATTGGCCAAATGATCGGGGTGTAGCGAGAGACCCCCCCCCCCCACAGTGGGAACTGCTTCGATACTTGCCTGGCTGTTCTCTCCCCAAACAGCGTGTCTAATACCCCAGCTGTGACCAATGGAAAGTGGGTCTAATGAGGACAGATGGCTTTTAATCAGGAGACATTTGAAAAACAGCTACGTGGAGTAAACTATTACAGGATAGTATTATTCATTTTACTGAGTAGAGTTTCACTCAAACCACTTAGTAGAGACAGCTTAATAATTTTACTAATTTTTAAGGCTTTGATCTGAGAAACAGTGAAATCAAAAACATATTGACGAGCACATAGGTCTAATTTCTTTAGCTTGTTCTCTGACAGAAAGCAGTGTGCACAGATTCCTGCTCCATTGGCTGCGTAACTTATAAATAAATGTTATTGGCTGACATTTAAGGGGTTGTGACCATGCTTCCGAGGCCCCAGAGCGATTGGCCTCAGTAGGGAGCCTGGGCCATGCCTGACGACAGATATTACAGTGCAGACCAAAACCTGACAAGTTATTATTAATGTCGTTAAGCTGCTAAGCAGGCGTGTTTACTGCAATGCTGTTGGGGAGCCAACTTGCTAATTTTTACCAGTGTTTATGGCTGGATTTTAGCAGAAGTTCCCAGGCTTGAAACAGTGAACTCACAGAAATGTGACCTGTTGTTTTCTGATAAACAATACAGGCCAATGGGAACCAGTCTGATAAAAAACTAACACTCTGAATTTTAGTCAGCTGTGATTTTACCAAAGCATCATCACTGTTTACTTATATTCTCTATCTATCTATCTCTTTCTATCTATCTATCTATCTATCTATCTATCTATCTATCCATCTATCCATCCATCCATCCATCCATCCACCTTTTATTCCATCCCGTGCTGCTTCTGACTGCAGGTACACAGTCTCGTGTAAAAACTATGTGTTGAATTTAATGTGTACAAGCTTGTACATTGTCTTCCAATGTTATACAGAGGGAGAACTCGTCTTTGCACACTCCTTGTATGTGTAACATCCTTGGTTGATAAAGAGCTTTCTGATTCTGATTCTAAAACGGAGTGTGAAATAAAGTGGAGGAGGGACCATGAAAAGTAGAACTAAGGAACGACCCAAGGTAGCATTACACTGGGAAAGAAAGCTAAATGTATGCAAGGCGGCGCAGGGGGCGGGGCCAAGACCAGCCAATTAGGCCTGTTTGTCTTTGTAAGTGCCCGCGAATGGTAGATTCATCAAGACTGTCGTGTGTCCCAAAACACACAACGCAGCATGTGCACCATCTGGACAAAGTCGCAACTAAACACTCCAGTTCCAGTAAATAAATAAAATGAAATGAATGAAAGTTACATATATAGCACTTTTCTAGACACCCAAAGCACTTTACAGAAGCAATGGGGAACCGCTTCAACCACCACCACTGTGTAGCTGCCACCTGGATGATGCAACAGCAGCCATTACGCTCACTACACATTAGCTAAAGTGTTGAAGGGGCAGGAGAGAAGTCACCAGTTAGATATAGGGGATGATTAGGAGGCCTGATTTGATTTGAGGGCAGTGGAAAATTTAGCCAGGACATCAGGGTACCTCCCCTACTCTTTTGAAAGATGCCCAGGAATCTTTTATGACCTCAGAGAGCCAGGACCTCAGTTTTATGTCTCATCCGAAGGACAGCACCATTTTTGCATCACAGTGTCCCTGTCACTGCACTGAGGCATTGGGATCCACACAGACCACAGGATGGGGTAACTGCTTAGCTTTATCTTTAAAAAATCTGCAAGCAGACCTGCTGACAGTGACTTGGCTGAGGAGATCAGAGGTGTCCGTGCCGTTCATGGAGGCCAGGCCACATAGGAGAAGTACAATGGTGGCTAGCTGAGGTGAGGGAGGGAGGCCTCGTGTGGAGTCTGACCTGGGGCAAACTTTGGGAGAAAGTTAGGGGGAGGTTAAAAAGTGATACTCCTATAATGGGGAAATTGTGGTTTCAAATAAACACTGCTAGGATACTACTGAAGAAGTAACCATTACAGATTAGTACCAAACCTCAATTTGTACCACCCCCTAGACTTTCGTGAAAATGGACAGGTAAGCATTTTATTATTTCTTAGTTTTGCAACAGTCTTTATGCAGTTACCGAAGAAGGATGGATGAATGGATGGATGTATTGATGAATGGGTGGGTGGATGATTGGATGGATAGTGCAACCTTCCTCAGCACATTAATCTCTCATTTTAAATTTAATCTCGTGACTTTAATAAAAAAGATATTTTCATTTTTTAGCAGGTGCTTTTATCCAAAATAGAATACAGGGTTTCAAAGAAATAAACACCACTAGTCTACATGCTAGTAGTGTAGGCCTACATTCCTATTACAGGCCAGTAATACCCTGGGACTACAGTGCCCTAACTTGCTGAGCCACAGCCGCTAACCCTATAGCTTCATTTTGCTTGGCTTCACTGGCTGGGCTAGCTGGCTCAACAGAAAGCAAGCCGATTTCTAAAGAATCCCCAGTCATTTATAAGCAAATGACTTCAATGATGGCACAGGACCCCAATCTTTTGCTGAAGTGCATCGTATCTTTTCCCACACCTTTGCTGGAGGTCATTATCACTTTACAGTCCAGGTCTAGGCTTCGCTATTTTAATGTGTTTTTCTGTGGTACAGAAATGTTATAATATATCAAAGACTTTGCTGCGATTGAAGTGCATGTGGGAAAAGTTGGCAAGGGTGATCAACAACTTATTGGTTTTAATATTCAGTTCATTTTAATATGAAGTGAATTGAATCGCCAGGGTATCCAAGCCCCTCTGATGCCCCTGAGCATGAGTCTACATGCCTATTACATGCCAATAGTGTAGACCTATGTACCTATTGCAGGCCAGTAGTGTAGGCCTACATACCTATTACAGGCCAGTAGTGTAGGCCTATGTACCCATTACAGGCCAGTAGTATACACCTATGTACCTAATACAGGCTAGTAGTATAGGCCTACATGCCGATTACATGCCAGTAGTGTAGGCCTATGTACCTAATACAGGCCAGTAGTGCAGACCTATGTACCTAATACAGGCCAGTAGTATAGGCCTACATGCCTATTACATGCCAGTAGTGTAGACCTATGTACCAATTATAGGCCAGTAGTGTAGGCCAATGTATCTATTATAGGCCAGTAGTGTAGGCCTACGTACCTATTATAGGCCAGTAGTGTAGGCCTACGTACCTATTATAGGCCAGTAGTGAAGGCCTACGTACCTGTTACAGGCCAGTCAGCCTTTTGGGGGAAACCAAAGAAAACTGGCAAAGCAGAATGGGTAAAATCATTCAGGGTAAAAATGGATGATCATCCAATCCACCCCCCCCACACACACACACCTCAGAGTCCTTAAGGTCTCTCCATACTGTGGACACTTCTTTAGGGGCCCTTCCCCTTGTTTTGGAGGGGTCTCCCAGTGACAGGCAGAAGGGCAGTTCACCAGTTATGCATTGGATCTATCCTCTGAATCTGTCTTTCATTTGGTGTCGGCCTTATGTAAGCATTCCGTTGCAATCGCCCGGTTTCTCCACACGCCTGCCTCACAGGACACATATTGTTCTCCTGAAGGAAAATGCCGATTACGAGTTCACACGCAGTTCAAGTCGCATCCTTTCGCTTTCGGGATTCTGCTGACACTAAATCCTTCTGCTATTTTCAGTAAGCGGCTATTGGGATTCGGACGTCTGCTTCTGTAATGTATTGAGGGCATTGAGGGGCATTGAGGGGCGCCGCCTTGGCGTTGGCCAATCAGGAGGAGGCCGCTCGCCTGCTTCGCTCTGCTTCCCCTTAAGGTCCTGCACTTCCAGGACTGCTGGGTCTTGTGGTGCTGCCCCTATAATGATGAGACGGGGAACCATTTGGTCTTGTGGGCTAGGTGCCTGTACTCAGGATGTTTCTGGTTTGAATCCCAAGGCTGCCAGTGTGATGTCACTGTTGGGCCCTTGATCAAGGCCCTTAACCCCAATTACAATACAGTCTGTCTGAGCCTGCTCTCTGACCTCATTTGTATGCTGTTTAGGATAAAAGCATCTGATAAATGAATGTAGTGTGACTTCTGGTGCCCTGTAAGGTATAAGGTACCCTGTAAGCCTCAGACTTCGGACTGTAGCTTAAGCCCTGCAGCGTGTGACATCTGCAGCTAGTGTCCTGCTGAGCAACGACTCCCATACAGCTCTGCACCTGAAACAATCTCCATCTCTGTGAAGAATTATGGGCTTAATTACTGGCTATTTATTAGCAGGTGCTTTTATTGAAAGTGATTTAGAACTGAAGGGTCAGAGAGTCCCTGGACATATTGGGGGGGGGGGGGGGGGTTTAAGGGCCTTGCTCATGGGCCCAATGGTGACATCACTCTGCTGAGTCTGGGATATGAACATGATCACAGGCACACCTGTTCTAACTCGGTGTTCCCCTACCCAGTCCTCAGGGAACCCCGGACAGTCCACATTTTTGCTTCCTCTCAGCCTGATGTTCCTGATATGCTGGGAGCTGAGAGTAAACATTAATGTGGACTGTGCAGGGTTCCCCGAGGGCTGGGTTGGGAAACACTGTTCTAACTTGTACAGCCACACACTTCCCCAAAAACTTACAACTTAACTAAGCACTGCATCTTTGAAAGTAACTGATACTAACCAGAACACCAACAAGGGACCCATAATCCAGGGTAGCTTATGCACACCAGTGTGCCTTCTCTAAGCAACACAGCTAAAACATTAACCGAGACACACAACGCATTTCAGGAACATGTTCTGGAAGAATCCGCAGTGGTTCTGCGCGCTTGCACACCCAGCTGGTTCTGCCTGGTATGTATGTGATTCAGCCCGTGGACCTGAACACCAATGATTTCCAGCTGTGGTGCTTACGGTCCCTGTCGGAGCCCAGATGTTTTGAAGTCATGGTTGCATAGGCTCAGCTGTTCAGAACCTGGATGTGGGCTCCCCAGGGGATTTGGAAAAAATCAGCCTGGACCAACGTGTCACCCATGCCTGGTAGCACCGATGGCGCCAGGGGATGATCCGGTTTAGGTTTGAGTAAATTTACAATACAAAGCTGAAAATGGGTATTAAGAGGTCTGTTTGTTAGTATGGTGATTCTGCTGAGGGGAGCAATGATTTGTGATGTCACACTCCTCATTACGATGACAAGTCTAAGCCTATCACGGTCACATGTGTCCAGAGAAATGTAAGCACCCGCTGTCAAAACAAACATCCAAACAAACAGAACAAGGAAACCTCTCTCCACATCTGTATTGAACATCTGTATTAAGCATTACTCCATGTGGTCTGTTCTAGGGCTCCCATGCTGCTGGTTACGCACTGGAGATCTTGGTGCGTAGTGTGTGCGCACTGCTCCCTGACCAGTCAGGGTTCGAGCCACTCACCTCACCAGCGAAGAGGGCAAGCGGATGGGAATATCTCGCTGTTCTTTAATGACCTCTTGGAGATCACATGACTCTGCTCATGCGTGGCACCGTCGCCCCTGGCAACGGCCCATGCCGCTGGCCCAGCCCGTTGACACATTCGCGGTTCCTGGCAGCAGAGCCTCAACACGTGTTCTGGAACGTGCCGGAAACCTCTGATGATTCCCAGTGTTTCCCCCCCGAGACGTCTCGAATGAGCACCCATCCCTCATCAAAGTAGAAGGGACACACTTGAGTGCGTCATGTCACATGTCATGTGACACGGTCATATCCCAGTATCAACAAAGCTTGGGAAACATCCACCGCGACGGACTCCAAGTCGCAACATCTGTGCTCGTTACTCCGTCACGGTGGTGTAAACAAGCATGCGGGTAGGACCTGATTTACAGATCACAAACCAAAGAAGCCGGGAAAGAACAGAAAAATGTGCTTTGCGTACTTTTAGACTCCAGTGGGTAATTTTATTCTTCATAAAGCAAAAGAGCTAAGAGATGCTTCATCTTATTCGTGTTACTCGGAAAGTGAGGAGAGGCGAGAGGAATTGCATAGTGGCTGTAAATGGCTGAGAGCCTGATCTCACCATTAACGTCACACTCATTTCCAGTATTAATTATATATCATCTATTGCCTTGTATATACAAACATCTGAGTTTTCATTAGAAAAAAAGTCAAGGTTTATCTTCAGTAGGGGAATGAAGATCTGAGCTTTTTAGCAGACCCTTGTTAATGGGGGGGGGGGGGGGTGTTTGGGGATTTTTCCTCCGTTTATGTTCCGGCTGCATTACAATGTGTCACTATTCTTACATCCCAGCTGTGCAAGTGTAGCACTATTACTGCGACTATAACTACTGCCACTATTCCCACCACTGCTATCACTACTACAGTTCACCATGACTCTGTAGCAGATAAGCAGCTATGGATGAGAGATGCTGATGCATAATAATCCTAATTTTAGTTTGGGACACTAACGTAGGCCGGGACGACACTGCCGTAGGCCGGAGTGCGATCAATCATCTCTTTGTGATTTCAGTAACCATCTGCACAGTGTATGGAGCTTGCTCATTGGTTTAAGGACCGTTCATTTTGGAAATCACTCTGGGCTCTCCGTTCTTGTGCTCTCGGGCCGCTTTTTCGGGCTGCTGATTACAGGGATGACTACCCGAAACATGTTTCCGTGACGCTGCCATCTTCCTACCCAGCAAAGCTCTGCTTTGCAGACCATATCAGCCAGGGATAAGTGACCGGATCGACCGGCGTTTCTATAAATCGATGCAAATTCGAACCATCTGGAGCATCAACGTGACCCCCGAGATGGACGACGCAGAAGTCTAGTCTTCTGATCTGATGCCTGCCAGAAATTGGCCCTGATTTTATTTTCACTCGTACGCCAGGGACGCCAAGAAGCCGGCCATCCGAGGCACGGACTGAGAAAGAAACAAATGGATGCGGGGAAGAATAACATGGGAAATCTTTCAAGTTATAAAGATTCCTCGAATCGCCGAATCACATGGCTCTTTAAGTATGGCTGTGGTTGAAAGAGGCCCTTTGTTTCAGGCTGGTCCGGATAATCAAATGGATTAGAAGCAGCTTTGTAGGTGCTCCGTTCCAACACGGCAGGCCGATTGACCAAAAAAAAAAAAGGCCACTTTAGCTTCTCGTGAGGCCTCACGTTCCTGGCAGATCCGACTGGGGTCCATATGAGCGACCCTGTGGAACCTGGGGCGGGGGGGGGGGGGTGAAGGTAATTTCCACAACGTGGGTCAGAATTCCGAATCAGAATTCTACCATTGTACGACTGTACGCATAACGAAAAACTGTTTGGCTTACTCCGTATAGCGGCGTCTCTGAACATTAACGAAGACACGCGTAAACGACGAATAAACAGTAAATAAACAATAAATATAAACTAACCAATAAACACCAAAAGACAAGGATTGATGGTAAGACTTTAGAAAATAAAATAAAATAAAATAAAGTAAAATAAAATTAAATTGAATTATAAAACCAAGTAACATATGGGTAGAATGTACCATGATACCTGAACAAGATGTAAAATAAGGTGACAGTGTATAGATATAGCGTCACAAGTGTGTAAGCAAAGTGTTAAGAGTTGCGGAATCATTCCAAAAAGGGGCCATTTTCATGCTGGACCTAACCAGAAGCCTCAGAGACCTTCCCCAGCTGCCTGTGGCTTGGACTGGCTCCATGTTTCAGCTCATCATACCTGGTCGGCCAATGAGAGCGCACAGGCCCTGTGGTTTTAGCTGTCCGCCGTTTTAATGCCTCATTGAAGGCCCCCACATCCTTACCACTAAGGGCTGGGGATTTAGGGATTTATTTCAGAGAGTCAGGCTTGACTTTAATATCAGCATTTTCAATGATGGATGAAACACTGTAATGTAACACGATGAAACATAAAAATGGAACTAGCTGAACTTTATCTGCTCATTTAAATAAGCTATGCTGGAAAATGATTTATGGAGTTTATATCCCAGCAAAGGCATTTCCAAGGATCCCATCAAATTACAAAGTCTATATCAGACTATAAGGAAGGGCCTCATGTGACAATTTACTGTATTCATAGCACGTCTTATTGACATTGAAGTGTCCCGCTAATGATTATTAGCGTAGCGAACTTGTAGGTGTAACACTGGATGTAAGGTGCCCCTCGTGAAATAGGTGAACGAAACGACCCGATTGGCACAGAGACGGCTGACTCTGAAGATATCAAGGATTTCTGTAGTTGCTGAGTCAGGCCTCGGATATGGGGGGGAGACTGATCTCATTTCGGAGGGTGCGGCCACTTTAAATCACGGTGCCTCTAGTGGCGAGGCAGTAAAAATGCCCCCAGCTGCAGTGGCACTTGCAGAGACACCAGGATGTGATGCTGAAAAATAAAAGATGCTTGATGTAAACAGAGAATGTGTGTGTCCCATTGTGGTGACTCATTTGGGGACGCTGGGGAAGGGGTGTAACTGATTTAGTGTTGATTTATGTGTCTCTTGGTGATGTGTGTCCTTGGGAGGCCCATCCTGGCACTTGTATCTGACGACGTCTTGGACGACACAGTGGCTGTTTTGTTCAGGATTGACTATCTGCCCACCCCTTTCGCCCATTCGGGCCTTACTGTGTCCAGGCTGCTGAATGGGCGGCCACTCGGTACCGCGCTATGATTGGCTCAGGAGGAAAGTCGGAATGCCCGATTGGCTAACGGTGGTGAGGTCATGGCGTTAAAATGCTGACACCAGAAATTCACACCTTGCTTCCCACTGGATACAGAAGGTTCTGTTTTAGAGCCTGTGGAACTTTCTAGAAAAACGGCGACGACTTCCCTACACCGTAAACCGCAGTGTAGCTCCATTCCATTAGCTAGACATCTCACTTTTTAACCTGATTACCTTGATTTACTCCTCTTCTAGTCTATTTTTTCCTTATTTAAGTAGTAAATGTGAAATAGCTTCAAACCAAAGTTAAGGGATGCAAGTTAGCAACACGGAGGATAATAAATCTGATTTGACAGCACAGGGTGCATCTTAGATGTTGTGGCTTAGGTCGATGGCTACAGAACAGAAACCTTTTCGTGATTTTGACAGCATATGCCTCTCTTCATTTTCGGCTGACTGGCGGACCGCAATCAGTCTGTTATTTTTCAGACCTTCTCCTCTCTGATTGTAAACACCAAGCAGCTTCCAGAGTGCAGTCTCCTCTCCCTCACTGTTTCTCAGGGCCCCTGGCAGAGCAGTAAATGCGAAGAGAGCCGAGGGTCTTCTAATCTGGAAACTGTGTCTCATTCCAGATGTCTGTGATGACGCAGCGCTGGCGTCTTCCAAGCCCTGGGGAAGGCTGGCGTCTCCCAGCTCCAGTGTGGCCCTCGGTGCTGGCTTGGTGGCATGCAGCGCCCGGCGGGGTCCGGATGTGGGCCTCGGTGGATCTGGCTGGCGCCATGGGCCCCCATCCTCCCCGTTGAGGCCTTAGAATGGAGTCGGCGGGAATGACAAGCGATGAGTCAATGGCAATGCAGAGGCTGGCGAGAGGGGACCCCGTAGGGGGGCCCCTGTGGGACAACGGCTGGCCGAGACGCCGGGGAGGCAGTTTGACTTGTAATTAAAGTAATTTCCCTTACTTGTGGAGCCCCAATTCTGGACACGTCATAATGTAAAGTATCTGAGTAATAGTACAGCTGCACTCCTAACCGAATCCCTTCTTTCTGAGTATAAAAAAGGGGCCAGTCATCACCTTCTCATTATCAGACCCGGGTCTGGTCCGTCAGGGACCGGCACACATTACCCGTGAGCCCAGCAAATCGGTCGCATTGCTGTTTCCACTGCAAAAAGTGAAAGAGCTCAGAACTGGGAGCTTTTTCTATCCCAGAGGCTATAGTGTCGCCAATAACGAGCAGGATACTGGCCCATAGTCCGGTTCTTGCGGACTCATGGGGGTTTCGGGGGGTGGCTGAGATGAGCCTTCAGACCACAGCTGTCCTCTCTGAGGTGGCGCGCAGCAGCTGTGACCTCCCAGGCAACAGTACCGCCTATTTCACTGAAACTGAACCTCGGGGTAATAACGCAGCCTATTCTCCTGAAATCGGACCTCCAGCCATCGCCACCCCCCCCCCACTCCCGATTAGATCTTTCCCACAATATAAAAAAGGGGGTGGCTTTGATCTCTACTTCAAATAAAGAGAAATGTTCCCGTAGAAGAATGTATGCAACCCTCTAATGCCCAAGGATCATTATCAGGATGTTTGGACCACATCGCTGATGGATTCAAGGTCTTCTGAGGAGGTGTCCTGCTCATAAGAGTCACTGGAAACAATCAGGGCGACCTTGCGTAAGCTGCATGAGGCCAGGAAACACCTTGCAGCTACATAATGGCCATGCCTCAGAGTGATGTAGCCATTTGTGAGCAACCACTTGTGTCCGACAAAGGGGTCCATCCGAGGATGATGGACCAAACAACAGATTCTCAACATGAGACTGTTAACAGGTCGCATCTTTGGTTTGTCCTCAAGGCTACCCAAGCTATCTAACCCTGTGAAGGAGCTGCCCAACTCTATGAAGGACCTACCCAGCCCTGTGAAGGAGATACCAAGCTGTGAAGGACCTACTGTGACGAGCCCGCTGGTGGCCCTGTTCCACATCATCATCCCCAGCCAAGCACATTGCTGCACGTCAGCCCGCCCGCGCTGCTCACACTCACGGATTCCTGCTTTTGTTGTGTATACCTACAAAGCGCATGGCGGCAAAGGTTTGAATTTAGAGCCTCTGCGCTAACTGCAAACATCCGAGGAATGGCTCTGATTGCTGAGAGAAGCGGTCCCTTCGCCCCCCTCCGTTTCTAAACATACTGCAATAATGAGGCCCGCCTTGGCCTCTCGCCCCGTTGAAGGACTCATGTGCGATCCACAGGTGCAGGAGCTTCGCGGGGAAGGCCGAGTAGACCCGTGTGTGATGCGAGTGAACCGAAGCACGGCCTGAAATTCAATATGGCTTTATTTATCCATCCGTTACGGATAACTTCGGACAAGCGGAGCCTCCCCTCATCCCTACACCATATGCTTCAGGCCCATCTGGTCTTGAACCCCCGTCCCCTCCCTCTGTCCCAAAATGCCCTTCCCAGAAGCATTTATCCAGCAACAGCTGTGGCGGCCTTAAGCTTTAATCACGCCGGTGCAGGCGCCAACTTTCACTATATAGCCTCTATAGCAGCTTGCAACTCCTCTGGCACGGGAAGCCCGCCAGCCATCCAGGGTGTGATGGAGAATCGAGTCCCCAGTAAAGCCTCCAAGACCTGAGGCGGGGGTGGGGTCACGGCGGCGTCCAGACAGAGCACCGTGGCTTCCCATTGGCCAGAGTCACCAAGTGGGTCCGGCGCTAGGACCCGCTCCCGATCACGGGGGGACTGAGGCCGCTGTCGTTCTTTCGAGCGTGAAAAAAAGCACACAGGATAATGTGTTACGCCCCGGCTCCAAGCCGCATGTGTATTTCAATACCATTTAATAACTGCCATCAGCCAGCTTGTGGAGATAACATCATCTAGTCATCTAAAACCTAAACTCAAACAGAGCTTGTACCAAATTAAATACAAGCTCCTGCAGATTCGACTTCATGTTTCTACGCTCTCTGCCACCATTAATTCATGGCTCCAATGAGCGCTGCTTTGCACTGATCTGTGGGCAGCTCTATAGCCTCATACCTCCAGGGTTGCAGGTTTGAGCCACGCCCCCCTGCTCTGCGTGTGTGGGGTCTACATGCGATCTCCATGTCTGTGTGCGTGTCTTCTGGTTACTGCTTTCATCTCACAGTCCAGTCAGATGAACGTGTCGCCCGAAATCTGTCTGAGTGCGAGCTAGTGTAAGTGTGTGCCTGCCCTGCAATGAGCTGGCATCCCGCTCAGGGTGACCCCCTGTCTCATGCCGTGCAATAAGCTGCAGCCCCTCCTGTGATGGATGGATGGACAGACACTCTTACATTCACTTTCATTTTTTTGATCCATTCTTTGTTCCCGAGCACCTTGCAGGATTCTGTACAGTAGCAGGTGTGAGCCCCCGACACGTGCGCAGAATCAGTAAGAGCAGTAAATCCTGACACATTTGTACGAGGCCAAAATGCTGGTAATACTGTATTTTTATCATCCACATCTTTCAGTCGCATATTTCATTCCCAAGTGGTTGAATGGTTTCACAGGCGAGGTATCGTCCATCAATCCTCAATTCATGTGTTTTTTTTTATCTTATTTATGTGTCTCAGTATAAATTCCTGAACTCTGACTGCTACTGTCACTCAATCCTCATTCCAAAGTACTCTCCACAAAGCATCTGACCACCCCATCCACGAAAAAGCCTCTTTCACTGTAATATGTGCCATCCTTATTTTAAATTTTACTCCCAAAATAGTGCCCGGCTTAAGAGATTTCTGCTCTTCACCACCAAGAAAAAAAAAAACCAGTTCCTCACCGTTGTCACCACAACGTGAAACGCTCCCACTTATAAAATAAGGACTCAGCTTCCCCGCCTTCCCGGCTGTCTGGCTGCTTCCTGTGTGTGGGTAAGGTTTGAAAGCACCTCAGGGGTAACATTTACTTTGTTTTGCGTTTCCGTTACAAGCGCTTTCATAGAAGTGTGGATCCATTTGATTCATTATTGTCTTTCTTAAATTCTTAATATAGTGTCCCAGTAATTAGTTATCTACCTGAATGTTTATTACGTTTTTAAAAAAATTTTTAGCAGACACCTTTATCCAAAGGATTGTTCAACTGAGAAACAGGGTCAGACAGTCCCTGGAGCAATAAATGGCCTTTTTCCGGGAACCAATGATGTCACTCTGCAGACATTGGGATTTGAACCAGCAACCTTCCTGCTAACCCAGACACCCCACCTGCCACAGCATACCCTTTGACCTGTGATCCTATGAAATGGTGGTCTGTGTGTGTGTGGGGGGGTGGGCTGTGTGCCCATCACCTGTAAAGTCAGGTGATGGGCACATTTGTTCACCACAACTATGCTCTATTACCAGTCTCCCTTGTGTTGAAGCCAAAATGGCTGCCTTTTGTTGTCATTTGCTAAGACCATGCAATCTCCCATCCTCCTTTTCTCCCTGTCTGTCCCCCTGCCCCAAGCAAGTCTTACGCCATGTTACTGTTTAGTTTCAGGATATGGAGGGGTAGTGTGTGCCAGGTGCCTGGTCATGTGATCAAACTGAACCTGAACGAGAGGAAGGCATTGATGAAGGTGTGGATTTGGCTGTGGCGTGGGGTGGGGTGGGGTGGGGGGGCACAGACAATGTGACCAGTAGAATCTTTGACATGTCACATGTATGACCATTTGAGATTTCCTGTCCGGATCCTGGTCCCGGCACCACAGCCAGCTCATATTCTGTCAAAGGAATTTTCCAACCGATTTCCACGGCTCACTTTTTGTCTAGACGGGTTTTGACACATGGACCAGTTCTGCTTTATTTCTGTGCCCTTGGGGGTAAATAAGCAAACACTGAATAAGCGTTAAATAAAAACCTATTGAGCCCTTAAGAGATTTGAAATGAATTCCATCCTGTCACCGGAGGAGCTGAATATAGTCGACTAGCCTGGTCTGGATTGGGAGGGGGCTGCAAATAGGGGTCTGTTGGGGGACCTGCATTTTACTGCAAATGCCCTCCCCCTCCTTTTCGCATACCCATACTGGTCCAAAGGCCCCCCATTGTGTCCACTCCATGTGATGGTCTTGCCTCTCTAGTCGTTTCACCCGTCTATTCTAGCCGAACCCCGTCCTCTGCTTGACCATAAACAGCCCCAGAGATGCCCCTCCTCATTTACATAAACCCGACTCACCCCCGTCAGACTGGGAAAAACATCCTGACCAACTGGTTTAGAGTGTAAACTGATTAGTAGAAAAAAAAACAAAAAAACAAAAAAAGATGGTAAGTTAATGCAAAATGGATGCCAGGGTTGATTAAGTCTCGGTGTAGCCAGTCCCGCGTGGCCAATGTGCTCCAGCACATGGACATGAAGATGATTACAGGCCAGAGTGGGTGTGTTTTATTCACTTCTGCGTACAAATGATCCACGGCTCTGGCATAAATACAGATGGATATCACATTCTCAGATATTTCCAAAAGGCCGTTCCAAACAGCAATGCCTTAAAAAAATATTTAAAAGCAGCTGCTGGAGATTTATAAGTCTCTTCCTCGTCCCCAATAACTCACGACTCTGTCCCAGCTGCGTCCTCCCCGTCGTGTGACTTTGTGACCATTTTTCAAATAGCCGGATTCAAGACGGGGATTTGTTTTTAAAAATCCAACACAGTGGCGGCTCGGCTCCGCAACGGTCGGCACGCAGTCAGCGGCCCGGGCGGGGCGGGGGGGGGAGCTTGGCGTTTCAAAGGCATGCCGTCTGGGACGTCTTGAAGCTCGTTAGCGCAGATTGAATTTGAGATGCTTTATGAGGACACGTTCCAGGAAAATAAACACCGATGGAGACTCAGATGTATGGGGCTTATTGTGTGCCACTACGAATGGTCTCCATCATCTTCCTCGTCAGATGGAATCCTTTGGCTGTTTCCACAGTGATCGTAAGGTGCAAACAAAGGACTGGTAACGTGCCTAAGGTAGCATGTGCAGAGAAGACGTAGCTTTGGCTGGAGAGCAGGTTTGAGTGGAGCAGGAGCTTAATACTGAATAAGGGGAACGGGCCGCTAATGAGACCACAAGGGCCAAAGGGTTTCTTAAAGAACTCTGCTACTGTATTCATATACAGTACACAGGAACTGAGAACTCTCCTTGGCTAAAACACTACACACAATTTAGACTCCGTATAAAGGGACCGGTTTTGAATTCCGATGGTCTTACTGCCCGGACAAACAGTGTGTGTGTGTTTTTTTTTTTTAACAGACAGAAATGCAACAGCCCTAAACATCCTAATGAAAGCAAGGGCAAGGCTGGTGGCCTCCAGGGGCAAAAGGAATTACAGCTGGGTCCGTGGACTGTTTGCGTGAGACTGTTTTTTTTTTGGGGGGGGGGGGGGGGTTTCTTCAAGATGTTTGTAAAGGCTTGAGGACCAAATGCTGTTTCCCTATGATCTGATTAAAAGTGTGTGTGTGTCACACTCTGGAATCACTTTGTGAAAATATTGTGT
Organism: Petrocephalus schoutedeni; assembly: GCA_026780765.1. Taxonomy (NCBI): domain Eukaryota; kingdom Metazoa; phylum Chordata; class Actinopteri; order Osteoglossiformes; family Mormyridae; genus Petrocephalus; species Petrocephalus schoutedeni. The sequence continues at coordinate 19,373,755 of JAODKL010000038.1, read as the reverse complement.
GAACGTTGTGGACATTTGTACAGCGGATATGTTGGCATGTCAAAAGACAGTATAACTTCTCCACGTGAAGGACAAGAACTTTGTTCCATGTGGACACCATAGCTGGTCAGTGTCTGAGGGCCTTTACCATGATACGAGTGACGTTTGGTCGCACAGCTCCTAACCCATGAACCACAGCATATTTCACAGCTGCCCACCAGCCTCAAAGCTCCTGGACCCAACCTCAGCTGACACATTCTACAAATTAGGTACCCACCCTAGTCAGGATGCGGCATAAAATGTATAACAGGGTGAGGGGATCAGTGTTTGACATAACCCTGAAGATAAATCATCCTCAGTCACAAAACTATGCGGCTGCTTCAATGTAACCCTAATATTAATGATTCTTAAAATACCAGCAGGGATGTTGGCGTTCATAAAAGCGAGGCAGTGTCTCATCGTTAATTTCACTGAGCCGTTTCACTGAGGCAGGTTCTTTGCCGTCTCTTTTTCGTTAGAAAACAGGAAAAAGCAGCCGAATGCATCGCGACCGGCAGGTGTTCCCGCAGGGGGGTGTGTGAAGCCGACCGGGGGCGCTCCCCTTCCCGGGCGTCAGATTGCTCCCGCCTGAACAAGCCGGGTCCTCCACGACACAGTCGCTAATTAAGGCGGTCACACTTTATTCTTCTACCCCTTCAAACTCCGAATGCAGAACTAAGTGAATTTTATTTGAATGCGGACGCATTTAGCATGACGGCAGCGGAGGGCTTCTGGCCAAAGCGCCAGAATGGACGAAGGAACGGATTCATTTACATTTTACATTTATTTTTATGTAGCAGATGCTTTTGTTCAAAGCGAGGCAAACAGACTCGGAAGAGGACGAACCGCTAATGACCGCGTATTCTGATCATATCTTAATGAACAATGAAATACATAAGCAGACAGACAGATATACGATTGAATGGACGAGTGAAGTATTTTTAAAGTGTTTTACGAGTGTCAAACGTCGACACAGCCTGCATGTGCTTAAAGCAACCATCGCTTTATAGCGCCTTTCATGGCATTCCTGAGCCGGCTGGCATAGCGACGTGTGGCTCATTTTTTTAAATTTAATTGCCCTGTCAATATGACGGATAACGCCACATGACTCAAAACTTAAAGAAAATACGAAAATAGCCGCCCCTTTTAGATTTATGAGGTAAGAGAAATCGCGCAGCCTATTTAAAGTCGGGCTTTTACTACCTCGGGCCCCATGGGAAAATAGAATAGCTGGCATCTGTTCAGGCGCTTTACCCGCACATGTAAATCTCTCTCTTTTTTCTTTTTCTGGATTTGCTTTCTTTCTGTACAGGTTATTAAACCTCCGCTAAATAGGTAGTAAGGTGCAGGGGTCTGGAATAAGAGCGACAGGTCTGGCCAGGGAAGGACAGCTTTGGGCAGCGGCTCTTTGTTATAACGCCTCCACGGTGCCCCCCCACCCTCACGCCCATAATTAGCCTGTATACGTATTAATACCGTGATGACATACGGTACTGGGTGAACGTTTCAAGCAGTCAAAAAACTTTTAAGGCTGTAAATCTGGGTAGTAATTATAAAACAATGTTTGCTCAAAAAAATATTTTCTGTCTTAACAATTGACCATCAACCTGACCCAGTGCCTGTCCAGCTGGAACTCCAATGCCTAAGGGACACCAACTTCAACTGCAAAACAGGAGTATCTAAGGGATGAGTTAAAAAATAATATCAGACTCTGTAAGAGGAAGACCGAGAGGAAGGTGGTATTATAGGCTAACATGAAAAGTTTCTTCCAGTATTTCAACTCCAAAAAAGTTCTAAAGTTCTGTGTATGTGACGAATAAACTTGAACCTTGAAAATAAATAAATCGCCCGGCCCTGATGGCATTTTACCTATAGTTTTAAAAGAGATGAAGGATATTATTTGTCGACCTCTAACTTTGCTTTTCCAAAAATCCTTATCAGCTGGTATGGTACCTTCTGATTGGAAGCATGCCAACATAACACCCATATTCAAAAAAGGGGATAGAAGTAATCCAAACTATAGGCCAGTTAGTCCAACTTGCATAACTGGTAAAGTTATGCAGGCTATAATCAAAGAAAAAATGGTAGATTACCTGGACTCAACATTTTGAGGGATAGCCAGCATGGAGCGGTAGATACTGTTTAACAAATCTGCTGGAGTTTTTTGGGGAAGCTACTCAGGAAGTTGATGATAAGAAGGCCTATGATGTCATCTACTTAGATTTTCTAAAGGCTTTTGATGTTATTCCGCACAAGAGCCTCCTACTTAGGCTCAACGTGACAGGGATTTTAGGAACTGTAGCAACCTGGATTGATAACTGGTTAACAGATAGGAAGCAGCTAGTAGTTATTAGGGGTACAATATCTCGGTGGGCCTGCGTTCATAGTGGGGTACCACAGGGTTCAATTTTTGAGGCCATTATTATTCCTAGTTTATATAAATGACATTGATACCAATATATACAGTAAGTTGGTCAAATTTGCAGACGATACCAAGGTGGGTGGTGTAGTGGATACTGTAATGGGAGCAAGGAGGCACAAACTGGAGTTGAGAAAAAACTTCTTCACACAGCGTGTAGTTAGAATTTGGAATAGTCTTCCTGATAGCGTAGTGCAAGCCAAATCCTTGGGTTCCTTTAAAGCAGAGCTAGATAAGATTTAAAAATCTCTGACCTATTAGTTGAGTTCTCCCCAAACGAGCTTGTTGGGCCAAATGGCCTCCTCTCGTTGGTAAATTTCTTATGTTCTAACATTCCCAAATGTTTCTGTCCAGAAAACTTTCCCCAGGCTGAAGTGGTAAATTAAACTGATGTTAAATGACCTATAGTGCTCCCTTTAAAAAAAAAATTAAAAACCATCAAACAATTTCCTGTGCTGTCATTAGCTGAGCTAAATAAATAGCGTTGGTAGTGGTCAGGATAGGCTATCGTATAATTTTAGACGTCACTGGAATCATTCAGGAAATGACAAAATCATTTTTAATGAATGGATCTCAGCCGTGCCGCATGTGTAAATGAAGGCTGTGACTTTTCCTGCTCATTGGCTGCCGTTCGGAGGCTTTGATTGGGCGGGGTATGGCCAGTCGGGTCATAAACACCTCGAGCGGCCTCGATGCGCCAGGCGGGGTGCCGCGTTATGGCTTCCCGTCCGCACGCCCAGGCTCAGCCTTGATGGTGTGTGTGGGTTCTTGCCCCTGAGGTCCCTAAGGCCCGCAAATTCCTGCTAGGCCAGGGCATAGAAGTTAATGTCAGTTCACTTCCTGCCTCTGTAGGAAATTGTGGCCAATCCAAAGGCCTTCATCTGTAAAAGTGTGCAAAGTGTCCACACCTCCCTCCCCCTTCTCCTCGTGCCCCCAGGCCATACACATTCCTCTTTCTCTTCCCACTGTTTTTATGCACATCCATGGTCTCCATGCCAACATAAAACACTGAATCATTTCATCCAGCAACCCCCCCCCATTGCATATAAGGGCCTTTAAAAAGTAGGTTATATTGTATCAACGGCTGAAAAAAAGATGGATGTGCTGAAAGAGGCCCCGCTCTCCGCCAAGCCCCCCCCTCCCCCAACCAGGTAATCGAGGTGTAATAACAGATGAATTAATGAAGACTACCTGTGAATGGAGACCTTTTCCAAGACGGTGCCATCCCACAGGAGACAAGCTCAGAGTCGGCCAGACTGGGAAGGGGGGGGCTCAGGGGTGCCCTTGGAATCACACTGCTCTTTAAATGGGGTCTGGGTTGGGGGGGGGGGCTGTTTAAATGCTCAGACAGGGGTTCGGGAGGGTAGCCACAGACGTGGCACAGACAAGCCTAGGAGTGGAAATATCATAAAAATATGATATTATAACAGCACTTGATGCTCACAATGAAAGACTGACTCTTTCCTAATACAGAAAAAAGCATAAACGCCATGAAAGCATGATGTACTACGCAAAGGTCAGTAGGCATCTTTGGGCTTTCATTTTCATAACTTATCAAATTTTCTGATGAAAACTGCTCCTCCCCTGCCTTCCTGAATACGTTCGGGTTCTACTTGCTGTTACATGTACTTAACAGAATGTGGATTTTACTTTCTGGACCTGAAATATCCACCTCTGATTACTAGGTACCCCTAATTAGTATCAGGTAGGACCCCCCCCACCCAACTCCAAAAAGCACTTCCTAAAACAAAATGACATTTAGTAGAATTGTTAGATAATAATAACAGGAAGCCTAAGTTATGCCCACAACAAATAACAGCGAACAATAGGATAAAATAACATGAGAATCAAAAAGAAACAGATGCCAGTGAGAGTGGCGACGATAAACAGGGTGTACAAATGACCAGCGGTTTGACCTTGTATCGTAATTAGCAGCTGTTGAGTAGCCTAATGGGTTGTGGGTAGAAACTGATTCAAGACCTTATGCTTTACGTGCCGATGTTTCAGTGTCGTCGATCAGGATTGAGCAGGGTGTGAAGGGGCTGTTTGGGGTGACTGGAGTCCCAGAGGATGTTTCTGGGGTGGGGTGTGGTGATAATGTCCTGAAGCGAAGGCAGATGTGTGGTGGTGGTGGACTGAGCCGTCTTCAGCATCCTCTTTGATGCTACATACACGCTCCGTAATAGGAGAATCCGTGTGTAAAATGTGTGTGTGTGGGTGGGTGACTCTGTGGGTTAGGATCCTTAATCAGAATGCTGTCAGTTCATATCCAGAAGTCAGGAGTGATCACAGATGGGCCCTTGATTAAGACCCTTAACCCCACAATTGCCCCAGGTTCTGGCTGACCTTGCCTTCTTATTTCTACATTGCTTTGGATAAAAGCTTCTGCCACATAAAAACAAACATGTAAAATGTATGCATGTCTTTTGCTGTAATGACATTCTCAGCCTAACTGATCACTCGCAATCGTAGCCGTCAGTTGGCCGCACCGCAAACATCTTGAAGAACTTATCGGCTCTTGGATGCATCTCACCTGTTCGACTTGCACATAGTCAAATCATAAACCGGCCCGCAATACAATGCTGTAACCTACGAAACATCTAAGATGTCATGGTGCTAGCAATGACAGACAAAATATGGAGCTCTCCTGCAGTAACATATTTTAATTATTTGTTTTTTGGAGTCCTGTTTTTTACCGTACGTCTGTCCCGTTGAAGTATCTTGAATGAGACTAAAAACCGGAGACAAACTCTTTGTATGTGAAAACATACTTGGCCAATAAAGCTAATTCTGAATTCTGAATATATGCCGCAACTGGAACTTTTTGTGCATTTTGTTAATCTTACAACAACATTGTTCAACCTTTATTTACAGTTTATTGTCTAGTTTGCACTTGTATTGCTCTTCAAGATAATAAAACTGATTCTGATGCAATGACAATTTAGCAGTCAGAAAGTGGTCTAATGCTGTGATGGTAATGCAGCATAAGGTCATGATTAACACTCCGTGCCTGTTTTATTAGGTACCCCTGCTTGCTAATGCTAACAGCCCTGCTTATCCAAATAGCCAATCACATGCCCTGCTCATCCAAACAGCCAATCACGGGTCCTGCTCATCCAAATAGCCAATTGCGTAGCTGTAACTGAATACATACAGCAGGGTCAGGAGGTTCGCTCACTGTGTGGCTGAGCGTCAGACAGGCTGAGACACAGGTTCTAAGTGCTTTTAAATGTGGTGGGAGCGTTGGTGCCAGACGCGGTGGGTCCAGCATCTCAGAAAAAGCCGCCCACCTGGGATTTATAGCCGCGACGGAGAATTTGCAGAGAATGGTGGGATTAGCGGAAAACATAAAAATCAGCCGAAAAAAAATGAGAAAGTTTAAAGCTAACAGCCGTAAGTGTTAAAATAATAAGGGTAAGAGTGCAGGAAGGCATCACCAAATGTGTCATTTGTCACCCTGCTCAATCCTGCTCAACGGCACTGAAACGTAAGGCATAAGGTCCTGAATCAGTTTCTACCCACAACCCATTAGGCTACTCAACAGCTGCTAATTATGATACAAGGTCAAACTGCTGGTCATTTGTACACCCTGTTTATCGTTGCCACTCTCACTGGCATCTGTTTCTTTGTGATTCTTGTGTTATTTTATACTATTGTTCGCTGTTTGTTGTGGGCGTTACTTAGGCTTCCTGTTGTTATTATCTGACAATTCTACTAAATGTCATTTTGTTTTATGAAGTGCTTTTGGAATTGGGTGGGGTGGGGGTCCTACCTGATACAAATTAGTGGTACCTAATAATCAGAGGTGGATTTTTCAGGTCCAGAAAGAAAAATGCAGCCCCAGATTTTGTATCAACCAACCGGTTGAGCACTCTGTGACTGTGACTGTTTATGCTCAACTGATTGGTTACAACAAAATCTTGGGCTGGATTATTTTCTGGACCTAAAAAGTCCACCTCTGCTGATAATGTGGCCACTGGGTCCTGAAGAAAGAAAACAGTGACAGGATGACCGGCAGATTCCGTATGATAATCAGTAGGATCTGTGGTATACAGGGGTGGGGGGGCGGGCCTCTTGGAGAGCTGATAGCTACATGTCGCTTCCCTTTCAGGGGTTCGGCCATGCTCACAGCTCAAGTTTCCCGGGAGACTTCCCCAGCAAAACGTGTGTGGCCGGAGCGTATCGAATGATGGTGAAACGTCGGTGAATAAACGTTTGGCGTGAGCCCCGGGGGGGGCCTTAACAATAGGAGGCACGCAGTCAATGCAGCATCCGTGCCCCCCCCCCTACTGGCCCCCCATGCAAGCTCCCAAGCCCCCCTGCTGGCCCCCCATGCAAGCTTCCCAAGCCTTCTAAAAACTCCCCTGTCAGCTCAGACCTCTAACGATTTCATTACCGGGGGAGCTTACACCCGCTCGAACCTGAAACGCCGTGAGACCTTCGTTTTTATCCACCGCGACAATCACGGCCTGTTCCCATTGCTTAGGGACCGTCTGCAGATGTAGCAATTTCATGAAAAGAAAAGGGACTGCTAAGTTATTCTGCACATGTTTTAGGCTCCCGCCCTCAGACACTCTCATGTACTCCAGCTTCCTTTGACTTCAGTCTTCTGGAATACATTTGCAACCCCATTTATATTGATATCTACTGAGAGACTTGCAGTAAACTTCCTAAGCGCCTGAACGGCGTGGAAATCATCAATCATAGCCAAAGTGTCAGTGGTGAAATCACAATCGATCATGCATCGCAAGATACAAGATTACAAAAATTAAATTGTTCAGTCAGTTGTTTAATTGAATTAAAAACATCAAGCCATTCAGACTTCTGCTAGAGTGTCACATTATTGATCATAATTCCACTTAACACAATAATTATGTTTGATTTATTTAGCAAACACTTTTGTTTAAGGCACGGTCAGCCAGTCCCCGGAGTAGTTCTGCTTGAAGCAAATAGTCAGATCATTCTTCGGACGTTGGGAGTCAAACCAGCAACCAACTGATCACAGGCACAGCATCCCATGGATGGTGCTCTGGCTGGGGGAGTAGTGCTGTTTTGCTCGCACTTGGGGGTTTGAACCCCACCTCTGAGGAGTTTGCATGGTCCTACTGTGACCTGTTGGTTTTTTACGGGGTCTGTTTCGTCTCACAGTCCAACGTGTCAGAGCCTGTGCCCTGTGATGGATGGGCATCCTGCCCAGGGTGTGCCCCAGTCATGGATGGATGGATGGACAGATGGGTGGATTGATGGATGGATGGAAATCAGCCCATGCTGCTTTTACATATTTCATGCCTCTGTCTTCTCACTGCACTTTAACTTTCTGACCTCATCTCTTTCCTAATTATGTCATAGCGACAAAATCGTAGTCATGAAAGGCAGCACTGTTACTGCAGGGAATAATTCATTTTAAAGGGGATCATTGACATTTTCAGGTCCATCGGGGGAGGGAGAACCCTCATCTGTAATCTTACCGTTCACCAGTGTGGCAGAAAGTTGAACACAAACCTGTGACACCCCCATAGTCCCCATAATGGTGGTTAAAGTCCAGGCTCTTCTCCAAAGAGTGAGTGTGTGTGTGTGTGTGGGAAGGGGGGGGGGGGGGCAGGTGTCAAATTGATAAAGGTTTCTGAATAGTTTCCACAGATGACTGTGGTTTTGGTGTCACACTCAGGGCATATGGAAGCCACGGTGACAGTGGGCGGATTCCAGTGTGGTGGAATTCTCTGGGTATGTATAAAAAGGCATCGCAGGCAGACAGTGTGAGGGGGGGCTCCTTTAAATCCATCGTCAGTGAGCACATTCATTACACTTTGTTGGTGTTGTTCTGCCGTAATGAATATAAGGGTGTCTGTGAGTAGTCCTCCTAATACTGAAACATGCATAACTTAAGCAACCAAGCACCAAATCCCTGAAAGGGTAGACGTCACATGACACAAACAAAGCATCTGATTGGACAAGCTTAAAGTTCTTTGGCAGAGCAGGTGGTAAGGCCTTACATCATTCAGCTTCAGTTTACGTTCCACGCCATTGCTGTCCGGACCGTGGGGATCATTCAGACCTCTTTGCCCTGGTGGATTCAAAGTGTTGCCCCGAGCCATTGAAGGGGTGTGGGGCACTGAGTAGCCTTTAATTGAAACTGGAATGGTGGAGGGGGTGTCCACCTCACTTAGTATTCGGGGGGCAACAAGCCAATAGAAGTCAGTAGCTGAAGAGTGTGAATTCACTGAAGGACATTTGAAGAGCTTCTTTAATTCAGGGGAAGCTGGTTTGAAAGTGATCAATGAGATAAGACTCGAATTGACCATTCTGTAGACCTCCCCGTGAGACACCTTGAGAGAAGGAGATGAGAAGATCAAAACACTTCAGGTGATGTTGGGATGTTGTTTTTATTGATTGTTGTTTTTGATTATTAACATCCAAATCCTTATTCACAAGCAGTGACCCTGACCAGGATAAGTGGTTGGAATAAGGTCAGATGGATTGATGAATGGATGGATGGAGTGTAGAGTATACAATTCTCTAGTATTATAGAGTTCACATTTCATACAATTTACAAATGACACTGGCACACTAGCTAGTAAAACACAAATGCATGAAATTAATCCATCTGTCTACCAAAACCACTTTTCTGGACCATGGTTGCGGTGATGCTGGAGCCTGTCCCAGAAACCCATGGCACAAAGTGGCGGACACCCAGGCTGGAACGCCAGCCCCCCGCGGGCATCACACGCGCCGTGGGCATGAGGAATCCAGAGCTTGCTGAGGTGACCCATTCCAATGCCTGCCAAACATCCAGAATCCACTCACGCATGGGGGAGGGATCAAAGCCCCAAGACCAGGGATCTATCCTCTAATGAAAAAAATTACACACGATACACAGAACACGAGTAACATACTGGCAGATAGCAAAGCGTGCCAATATATTCTCAAGTCTTCATTACTGCTTGGGGATAGATAGAGTTTGAACGGGGTAGTCTGTCACGATACCCTGAAGATGAGTAACATGCTGACAGATAGCAAAGATGGGTGATCTGAGCTTTGGGAGTGCAGAACTGCCCAAGGAACCACAAAGGGACAGATTGCATGAGACCGGCTTGTTGGGGTGCCTGTGCTGTGGTCTATGCAATGGAGCATTGTGTGACTCAGTGGGTTAGGATGCTTTGCCAGCAATATGAAGGTTGCACATTCAATGATCAGGACTGGCAGTGTGATTTCACCGTCGGGCCCCTGAGCAAAGCCCTTAACCCTCAAATTACTCCATGGAATGAAGTTCTCTGCTAGACAGATCCTGTGTTCAGCTTGATGGAGAAAAAGATGAAGAGGACATAGGACTAATTGAAATACTAATTAAAAGCCTAATTGTTGGAAGTTAGCGAATAGAAGGACTGAATAAATCCAAACAAAGCTCTTCATTTGATGTTGTTTACGAGCCTTTGATCTATGACAGATCATGATGTGGAGAAGATGGGCTGGCCCTATAAGGGGACCTCAACCTCTCTGGTGATCTGTGATGGGAAAATACGCTACAGAGCCTTCACTGTCTCAGAGATGAATTGTTTATGCAACGCTGCTACAGAAACGGTCACCAGGGCTGGACAAGCGACAGCGAGTGTCTAGTAGGGAGTTTTCATCAAGTTTCCATGGTAATAACAGTGCCCTGCCTGTTGAAAAGTTTTTTCCCTTATACTTGGAGTTGGGTGCAGATCCCCAGTACATTTACATTTATATCCAAAGTAACATACATTTTGAAGTCAGGTGGTCCCTGGAGCAACTGGGGGTTAAGGGTCTTGCTCAAGGGACCAATAGTGAAATCATTCTCTATTCCCTGGGATTTGAACCAACAGCCTTCCAACCACTGGCACAGTGTCCTATCCCACTTAGTGACAAAAATATCCTGAGATAATTCAGAGGAAACAAAACTATAACGGGCATAAGTAATAGTTAAGGAACCTGACCTATAACAAAAGGTTAGATATTCACAGGTGTTGGTCTACTGCTGTGCCAGCAGATCATCGATACGCATCATTCGAGTGAATCCTTGCCCAGCCCAGTGTGTCAGAAAACACTGAATGAATCAGAAGATGGTAAGATCAACACATCACCCTGGTGATCTGCTAGACGACCTTGGAATATATACCTAAAGAAGACTTCACTGTTTAAAGACCCACAGCTGTTTGCACTCACACGTCTTTGCATTTTCACCATGAGGTTCAGCCATCCGTCATCATCCGCTTTCCGTCAGCCGCTCACCGGGTCACGGCGAGCCTGGAGCACATCCCAGGAAATGGGGGGGGGGGCACTCATGGGGCAACACACAGAAGGAACCGGCACAACACGGTTTGGACATGCAACACTCCACACACACGGAGCAGGAACAGGGTTTGGACTCCCAAGCCTGAGGTGCAGGACAGCAGGGCTGCCCTTAAGGTTTGAATAATGCTATTAATTCTTATGACAAGTATTAGAAAGCTGTGCTGAACATCCCTCCCCTTATCCATCTATCCATCCATCCATCCATCCATCAATCCATCAATCCATCTTCCAGCTGCTTCTTCTAGTCACAATCACAGGTTTGTGGGAGAGTCTGATTCCCAGCAGCCCAGGGCAGAATGAAAGGCACATCTTGGATGGATGTGACCTACGGGTTTTAAGATGCTGTGCCTATAATTGGATGGTTGCCATTCAAATCCCAGAGATGGCAGAGATGGGCCCTCAAGCAAGGCCCTTAACCCCCCAATTGCTCCAGGGACTGGAGGGTCTGACCCTCCCTTCTTGAAAATGTACATCGCTTTGGGTAAAGCACCTGGATAAATAAATAGTCTACAGGACCAGCTGTCCCTGCTTATCCCAGTCTTGGCATTAATCAATAAAGTCACCCAAACTAGCTGACTGCTCTTCATGTCATAGTACAGCAAAACGGTGTCAATAGGCTTCCTGTGACTGTTACTGCTAGGCAGGTGACCGGGATTGGCCAATCCGGAGCAACGTTCCATCCCCATGGCGACAGCATCTGTTATCGCCATGGGAACACGTTGAGAATGTGTCCCAAAGAGGGTCGATGTTGTCACTCATTTTGGATATACCCTTGGCATCGGAAGTTTCCAGAAAGCACAGTTACTCTGTTCTCTAAGATGATAAGTTTAAAAAGAACATCTAAAATAAACAGAAGGTCACATCCTCCCACTCAGTTTCAAACTTTTCACAAGTACTCAGCCTATAAAGACGCTCTCAGAAAGTGTTTCCCTGTGAATTATCCCAGTTTTCCCAATTTATAGCCCATTGCTTTACTTGCAATGAGCCGTAAAGACGAAGAAACATAAACAAATCTGCATTTTGACCCTCATGCTCCGCACATCGGTGAACGTGTCATACCGAAGACACCCCGGGATTCCCAGGCCAAGAAAGCTCACACTCATCTTTTTATTTAAGCTTTTCTCGAAATAGATGAAAAAAGTGAGAATTCGTCACCCCCATGATTACGGGCAGAGGGGTGTAGCTGGTCTCGTAGGTAAACCCAATTTAATTGCGTTTGAAACCAGAACGATCGCCAGGAAACAAACGGCGTATTGTTCCTGAATTCATCTAAACACACTTACTGCCCAGCCAAACCGTGAAGAGAACCTCTCTTCTAACTGAGCACCCAACAGACACTGAAAAAACAACCCCCCCCCCGACAAAAAACAAGATCTCATAGGTGAAATAAGTAAAACGGCATGGAAAAAAATACTGCAAAGAGCAAATGTACACATGCCATACACACACACAGAGGTGCACGCACAGATACAGAGGCGTACGCACACGCTTGCACACACACCGAGGCATGCGAACACGCACGCACACACGTGCACACACACTGAGGCGTACGCACACGCGTGCACACACACTGAGGCGTATGTACACACACAGAGGCATACACACACGCATGCACGGCTGCCAAACGATTGAATTCAGAGCACATAAAGAGCAGGTTTGATAGCTTGCAGCCGTCTGTAACGTCGACAGAGTTTTTCGGAAACCGGGTGAACGGTGAGTTAAGCACTGGAATTAAATAAAGAGGGACATTGTGTTTGGGCTTGCTGCTTCTCAGTGATGAGGTTTGGGATTTGGGGGGGTGGGGGGGGGGCGGCTAAAAGGCGGTGGGGGGGGGGGTAATTAAACCC
>JAODKL010000038.1:19339163-19359821 GCA_026780765.1 Petrocephalus schoutedeni | reverse complement strand
TGGGCCAACATTTCTAAAGAATGCTTTCAGCACCTTGTTGAATCAATGCCACGTAGAATTAGGGCAGTTCTGAAGGCGAAAGGGGGTCAAACACCGTATTAGTATGGTGTTCCTAATAATCCTTTAGGTGAGTGTACACACATAATATATTTCATATATATAAAGGTATAGAAACAAAGAAAGCATGACAGTGCACGTGTATAATAGCGTGAATTTCTGCCTCTGATGTGAGAGACTAGCTGAACGGAGTTAGCTTGTCAGGAGATGCACTGGGGCGTTTAGGATGTGGCTAATCTGGCTCATTATCATTTTGCTTTGATTTCGGGAGGTCCTGTGGCCTGTAAAGTAACTGTAACACTGCACTGGCCCTATGAGGCTATAAGACTAATGTAGCCTTGAAGAGCAAAGAAGTGGATTGATTTTTTCTTGAGGTCCTTGGGACAGGGCTTCCCCGGCGAGCCGTTTAGTGCTCCCGGATGGTGATCACATAGCGGGTAAATACCAGTGTTTGCTGTCTCTGATGGCAGTGGGGGAGGGGGGGGGGGGTTAGGGTGGGAGCCAGGTGGGCACGGCAAGTCACAGCGAGGTGAGATATACTGGCTCCGTAATGAGCCTCCTGCTCGCTCGCTGATGCCGACGGCGTCTGGAGAGGACGACCGCCCCCGTTGTGACTCACTGGAGTCGCCCGCATTCTGGGATGTCAGTGAGATTCCGGAACCTCTCTCTGCATATGGGGCGGGGTGGCATGGTGCGTGCCGGTTATCAGGGATGTTACTGCTGTAACATCTCTTAGACCCTGCTGTTTCCTGGAAAGCCACAGTCCTGCAGACTACATTCAGCCTACAGCAGGAATTACGCATTATACATCTATCTATCTATCTATCTATCTATCTATCTATCTATATATATATATTTTTTTTATTTTTTTTTTTTTTTCATTGTCAGCTTCTCTCATGAGATGTCAGAATTATTATAAAATGTATTAGCCCATAAAAGGAAGCTTCTTGATCATAGAAGCTGTTTCTCCTGCAAAAGAATAAGGGTGATATTTGCTCTTATATTTTTTCTTAAATATAAGAAATCACCATCCAATTATACTAATTTGAGTGATTTATTTCAGTCATTACATTTTGTTAAAAAAATGCCACTTTTATTGCTAGTGTTAAGTGTTAATGGCCCAGGATTATAGCGTAAATGTTGAGGTCAAGGGTCCAAATATTAGGTGAAAGGGTCAAATATCCGACTTTGGTGGTGCGGGTGTTTTACTTTAATGCATGCTCTATAAAATTTAGAAATACAGGTAGCTCAGTAATCCTCCAAAAAGCCACCATCTCCCTCTCCATCTATGTTTACTAGCCACGTCTAGAGATGTAGGTGTATTCTTGCCTATGGTTTTTAAATGAGATTTAGTTCTTTCTTCCTTTATACAATTTAGAAGTCCTCAGGGGGAAATCCATCTGCGTTTCCATGTTTTCCTCGTCTTATTGAAAGCAGGCCTCTTCCCAGGTCAGCCCTGTTCAAAGGTATCCAGTATCCCCGTACTAAACGGCCGATGTCACAGCTCTGGAATTCTGTGCCTGCCATTTCCATGTAAAAAAAATAATAATAACCCATATTATGGGAAAAAGACAGGTTGCAGTGCAAGCGTGCTAGCAACGTGTTCATGTTACGACATAAAAATGTTCTCTCCCTCATGAGTTAAATATATTCTCAGCAGCTGACCCTGGTGGGCAGTAATCATGCAAATAGGTTTGTCCGTGATGTGGTGAGTGCGTGTTATGTGGACACAGCTTAAAAAAGGGTGATGTATGCAACGATCAGGCTACACAGATGGAATGAAAATCTTAAAAACCTAAAAATTATTTGATTGCAGGTTGACTTCCGTCGAGAGCCGTGAATTTTGGGATGAAATGAAAACTTCCAGTGTGACTTTTGACACAACACGTGGGGCCACCATTTTCTCTGTAACCTTGAAATGTATGTAAGTTATTTTCCTGGATAGATAAGCTGCCTTATCTTAAACTGTTCACAGATGTTTAAGTCGTAATATTTCAGTAATACCCAAGGAAAGAAGGGTTGAAAGACCCGGCTTAATCTTTAATATCCAGTAATAGATGACCAGGTTTGAGCTTATTACATATCTCTCCTTAACTCAAAACAGATGACTTCTTCAGAATTCCTGCTTCTGTGGAACGCAGCATCAGTTCGGACAAGGTAAAGTAAAACTCTGACCATTTGGGGCTTTTTTTCAACTGCCAGTTGTTTAAAAGTGATATCAGTTAGACCATTCAAGGAGATCCTCAACAAACCAAACAAACCTTTATCTGAGTCTCACTTCATGTCAACTAAGAACTTAATAAATCACTGCATGTACAAATAGATGGCCCTTATAACAAATATATAAGTCTATATATGAATAAATTCTAGACAGCAAATATGAATTAAAGATCAGAAATTAAACAGAAATAACACGATAAAGTCCTGGAATAAACCAGCTATGAATGAAATAGCTTCATCTGAGTAATGTAGTATTCTGGTACCGATGTTTCAGCTTGGCTCGGTGGGCTCAGACTCTATACCCATGATTGGAAGCACATTGGTTCAAATCCCATAGTCACCAGAGTGGTTTCACCATTGGGTCCTTGAGCAAGACCCACAACAATGGACTGACTGAGCCTGATTCCCAGTTGTATGTCATTTTGGATAAAGCATCTGATAAATAACTGTCAGGCTATTCATGCTGTTGTTCTTCTAAAATGAACTATAGGCATCTTAGCTTTTTTCATGTCAAAAATATTTAGAACCTTTAGGACTGAATGTGTCTGGATACTAATCCTTTGGTCTGTTTTGGGTCTGAAAGCTCTCTACCTGGGCCCCCAGAAACACAGAGCAGAGAAGGGATACCTGGCGTCAAAGGGAGAAGAAATACATATCAGAGGAGCAAGACCCAGCCCCACACGTGGTGGCCACCCCTCTGCTCATTAAAGCCTGACTCCTCGAGAAACTGGGGGCGGGGGGTGGAGGGGGCCTTACTGGGGCGGGTGGTGGAGGGGGCGGATTTGGCAGTGCTATGCTGCTTCCTCCCTCCAAAAAATTGGATTGGATTGGATTGGGGGCTTATCCCACCCTGCTTCCCCACGTCCCGGAGTCCCTTTTTTTTCGGAAAGCATTCCAAGTTGGCGGTTTGGGAGGGATATGCAAATCCCACCCCCGGCGGCCTGCCCCTTTGAAGAGGCTCTAGTGGGCCGTGGTGCTGGGGGAGAGCTCAGTTTGGCTGGCGGCGTCCCGTCAGCAGGTTCCACAGCCAGAAGCTGTCTCTGAGCTGCGTTGGCCGTCCTGGTGCCTCACTTTCTCTCTCTCTCTCTATCGCTCCCTCACTCGCCCTCGTTCTCTTCTGCCTGCCTGCTCTGCTACCCATCACATCTGAGCGTTCCGTCTTCCCCACTCCTCTCCTTTCCCTCGGTCTCTCTCCCTCTCTCTGCGCTCGGCTGTAGCAGATGCAGTGGCAACAGGTTTGCCTTCAGCGTAACTGAGGACGCCAACTTCACAGACCTTCCGGGACGCGAAAGGGAAACCCATTATTTTTCTGACCCAACGCCGGGACGCTGTTTTGATGTGATCCTCCTACGCCTTGCGAGGTTCCTCGGCTTTTCCCTTTTGGCGCCGCTTTGCGACGGAGAGCTGAATATGAAGATCTTTCTCAGCCTGCTCGCTCTCCATCACTCCATCCTTGGATTGTTCTTCTGTTTGGCGGACGCCAAAGGAACCTATGGCAGCCCGTACAGATACAGCCTGTACAAGTCTGGAGCCGCCCCCCTCTACACCCCGGGAAAGCCCATGGGGAGACACAAGTGAGTACAAGCGCCGAACCTGCCTGCAGCACTGCAGCCCACTGTCATCCGAACTCACGGCGGTCCCAATAAAATAAACGGCTTATGTTACACTAGGGTGTGTTTATGTCTCTTCCAATATCTAAAGAAGCTAGAGTAAGGGTCCCCAAAAGCTGCCAAGGGACGTCACAAGTTTCCAGCGCAGGCTGGCGACACTCGGTGCTCAGTGACAGATGTGGCGCGGACGAGAGGCAGGTGTGAGCGAGGGGAGCCGTCAGCGAGCGGCACGTCAGGCCCGTGACTGAGACTCGTGATGTTTCACCCGTGAGCACCAGGGTGTCAGTGTGTAGTGTTCATGTGGGATAATGCTGCCGGGGATGTGATGCTCAGAATACGGCATCAGCGAGGTCCCAAGGGATCTCCCTCAGTGGTAGCTGGGGATATGCTGTGTTATGTTCCTTGGATTTATGAATACACCTACAATATAAGCAGGAGAGCATTAATGTAAAAACAAAGTGGATCTCCTAAGCTAAGTAATATGAACAAACAGGACAACCTACATTATTATCATTATTATTATTATTATTATTAATAACACAGGTGCTCCAATTACTATTACTCCTTCACCGTTGGATTGCCTGTCCCCTAACCCGTCACCCTCTCTTCCTCTGGGACCAACTGCGTCTAAGACACAGAGTCCCTGAGATTCGGTCCAGTTGCATTTACTTGAGACAGTGAAATCACTCCTCCAAGTCTAGGATGTAAACCAGCAACCTTCCGGTTACAGACACAGCATCCTAACCTGAACCATACACCGTCTCACTGATGAGAGAACACCGAGGTTATAAAGTAGACCTGAGGGAGGTGTCCAAAGGATGTCGGGACACCACTGTCCACCCCCCCCCCAACCTAGATCTGCCTCCTGGGGAGGTGGCTGGGAGGACTGTGGGGACAGACAGGGGGAGAGGTTTCCGCATGAGCCATAAACCCAACCCCACCAAATCTGCACCAAACTCATTTCAGTTCCATCTCCTGCTTCAGCCAATTTGATCCTGGGGAAATTAATTCACAGGTGACTGATTGCTCTCCTTTGCGAGTCCCCCCAAGGAGTGTGGGCATCAGACAACGGGGGTCAGGTGTTTATCTCTCGCGGTTCCTACGGTGCTGGCGGAATGCTCAGGCGCCCCGAGATCCGCTGTTCCGGATCTGCTTCCTCCATTGCTCTTACACGGTGCCTAACAGGCCAAGAAAAGACAAAGGATCCTCTGTTACATCCTTGCCCCGCTCTGTGACTTTAATAGACATGTCATAGGCCCACCTTGGCCAGGAAGCACTCTGGGGATCGGTCATGGGATCGGAGCGGCTTATGAGTCCAGTTTGAGGGTTGAGGCCCAGGCGAGGAATGCAGACTCATATGACTGTGGTTATGAAACCAGGATCCTTCAAAGCCAGTAGGTGCTGAGCAGGACCGATATGGAAGGCAGGGTGCATATGTGAAGGATTGCCAGGGCTGTTTCTGTTTCTGCATGAAGAGCACACGTGTTTTGGGGCATTAGGGTTTACGGTGGGCTTCGGGACAAGGGGAGACTGGACAAGGGGAGTCCGGACCGCATGCTAATGAAAACACATAGGAAACATGTTAGGGGGAGAATTGAGGGCATTGTCATGTCTGTCTAACAGTGGCCATCTTCAGCCCATTGCTCCATCCTGAGGGTATGCCATGGCCAAGTGTAGGGTTTTTAAAATGGGTGGAAGGGCTTACGCCAAGTCAAGTTAAGGTTATAATCCCAGCAGGGGAAATATAGCTGCGGCCAGGTGCTAAAAATCAGAGGTGTAAATTTCAGGTCCAGAAAGTAAGAATCCAGACCAAGGTTTTGTTTCAACAGAGGAGTTGAGCACTCCGTGACTGTGACTGTTTATACTCAGCTGGTCTGGATTTTACTTTCTGGTCCAGGAATTTACACCTCTGTTAAAAACATAAACAATACATAATAAATACAACATAAACGGCAGACCACGTCGAACACAAGATCACTTCCATACAGTCCCATGCAAGGACACTTCATGTGAAGACAAAGAAACAAGCCAAGCTGCAGAGTGCAAAAAGTGCTTGATGCCATCATTTGTGTGAATTTACCCTACTAATTGCAGTACAAATCTTTTGGTCCTACAAACTCCATATCTTCTCCCCGAAGGTAGAAGCACAAACTCCCTCTGCAGGGGATGGCCACTACAATCCAATATGGCATCAGGGTTCCTTTTGACCTGCTGATCCCATAGTTCAGAGGGGTGAGCTTGATTCAGCGAGTAACTTTACTGGTCACTCCAACAAGCCAACCAAGCCAGAGCATCACAATACTCGCACGGTCAGTACACACAGCACCTGCCAATGAGTCCGCCAGCGGCGCTGACCTCCAGCCAGCGACTCTTGTTCTCATTCGGTGAGCGACGGAAGGAGCACAGCATTGAACCGGACGGGGTTTCGATCCCATCTCTGTGTGCCTTGCCCACTTTTTGAATATGATTTAATGGGGCACTTCCTGTCACGCCTGTCAGCTGACGGAGTGGAGCCAAGCCCCACGTTTTGGCAGGCTTCCTTGGGGGCCTGGTGGCACGCGGCAAACATCTCCGATGGATGGGGGTGGTCCTGGGGGCAAGCTGGGACGGAGGGTGACTGTGAAGGACAGTTTTAAGCTATTGGCGGTATAAAGCCCCATGGTGGACCAGGGAGAGGAGCCTGCCACTGGTTCCGATCCGTGTGTATCCGTGCAAGAAAGTCGCCCGATCTCCCCCCTGTAGCTCCCTGCATATGGAAACCATTTTTCAGCAGCCTGACTGGGCAGTAACCCCCGCCCCCCCAATTATTCCCCAAGTGGACGGAGCTGCGCGTGAAAACACGCGGCTGGATGTGAACATCACTTAGAGACCCTT
Organism: Petrocephalus schoutedeni; assembly: GCA_026780765.1. NCBI lineage: Eukaryota > Metazoa > Chordata > Actinopteri > Osteoglossiformes > Mormyridae > Petrocephalus > Petrocephalus schoutedeni. The sequence continues at coordinate 19,353,060 of JAODKL010000038.1, read as the reverse complement.
TCATCACGCCCCCCCCCCCTTTCCCAGTGGACCGTACCACAGGGGCTTGGTCAATATTTCTGTGGAAGTGCGATGGGAACGCGCCAAACCACATTTGTTATGGGGGGGGAGGGGTTCGTAACATGTAGACGTTTGGCACTAGGTCCACATACTGCTGATAAAACTACAGACAATATCAACCTGTCTACCAGCGTTTCAGTAACGCGGGAGCTGAAAGCGATCCAGCAGGCTAAGAAGAAAGGGACTTAATTGAAAATAATGGAGAAAATGTCATCAGGGCATTCTGAGCCTGCTTTATTTTTCTTCAAAACGCAGCAGAAACGACAGGTGCATTATTCATTACCCCGACATTCGGGGGCCCGAGTCGATCTGGAAAACATTGGAGCGCAGGTTTTCGCTTAAAAGAAAAGACCCAGGTGGAGACAGTCGCTAAGCAGCTAAAATGTAGAGTCAGGTCCTTACCACCCCGCCCCTGCCCCCGAAGCACCAATAAATTTCCGAGGTCATATTATGGCCACCTTCTCATGGCTTGTGGCAGAAGCGACCGCTTTAATGCAGCGTTTTCAGTTTCTGGGATGGGGGTAGGGGAGTACCTTGTCATAATACTTGCAGAGGGCCATATGGGAATCTTAAACGGAATTTGGTATTACTTGAGGGGGTGGGGGGGGAAGGTACTTAAAACCAAAAATGTAAAGCTATATACAGTGAGTCCCCCAAATGCCAGAGGAGCGACTCATTCTGAAAAATACAAATACATAGATTTAAGAGTTTAAATGGGATGGTGTAGGTCTCTGTGTTAAACACAGGCCTTCTAGTGGATGTATATCTCCCATCTCCTCCCCTGACCAGTGATTCCCCACCTCTCATGCAGATGGGTCAGCCTGGGATCTCCCATAGCTTCCTGTAGGGGTTTCAACATTGTCTCCTGGTTTTTACATTGTGGTCCTCTTGCCCAGCTGGGTGGAAGAAGGCTCTCAGAATGGATGCTAGACTTCATGAAGATGGCAAGATACTGTCTTTGCCCAGTATGATATTTATACACAATTAAGTCTGGGTAGTTATTATTATTATTATTATTATTATTATTGTCATTATTATCATTATTGTCATCATCATCATCATTATCTTGCTGTGCAAATGGAGGAGAAAATGAAGCATAATGGCAGGTTAAAAAACACAGTCCCAGGCATGGACTTCTCCAGTTAGTCGTATTTGATCAAAAGCTGATTTGATGGAGATTGCATCGCTCTAGAGTAACTTCCACGACGGAAATGCAACTGCAGCAGCGAGAGAGAATGTCGTGAGGCCAGCACAGCCTTTCGAAAAGAATGTGAAACCTCAATATATTATATGGATAAGTTATAATTTTACAACCACTCAGTTTTGGCCATTCATCTGTACACCCTTCCACCCATCCATCGATCCACCCATCCATTCAAATTCCATGAGTGCTTTTTCAGTACAAGGTGGGGGAGGCAGAGAACATGAGGCAGAAGAGACTGAGGACGGGATACTGATCCATCTGAGGATACGCAGCCAGAAACACAAACACGATACTGCCCATTATAGAGACACCACATTCCATTTTGTGGTTTCACATGCTCAGTTATTTAATTGAAAATCATTTATGAGGAATGCTTAATACATGTGAAATATATAAACCCATCAGATAAGTAACCATACCACCATCTGCCAAAACCGCTTATCCAGTTATGGAAAATATCCCAGGAAGAACAGCGTATGAGACACCCACTGCAGGTCAAACACACTCAGAGACTATGCACAACTTAGACATGTGCGCTTATCTCCCTGCATGTATCAAAGCACAGTATAAACCAACGTACCAGCAAGACGAATCTCAGTTTCCACGAAGCCACTCGTAGCTAATTTATGAGTAGAAAATGCCTCCCTAAGCCATGAATGAAATGGTCAACGCCAACCAAGGGATTCTTCAAATGCCTGTAATAGCTGCTCACGAAAATACTAAGAATATCCTCAGTCTGGTATTAGACTAAGCAGGAGCTTCGCACTGAGCTTCAATAGCCTCAGTATGAGCGTTTACACTATTTGCAGCCAGACTTTCGGTGCTTTGAGTGTGAAGGTAACAGTTTCGGACAGTTTCAATTGTCGTTGATCTACATTATCTAAATGTGCGTCTTAAAATAAACGGCGACTGTAGCAGACTCCGATTACGGCGTGTTAAAAATCTGGCGTGATAATATTCGGTTATCGAGTCGTATGTCGGGAAGGCTCAGCCCGACAGTGGTATTCGCTGAACACAAGGACGGAGCACTTGCGATATGTACGAAAACGATCATTTGACAGATTTACCGGCTCGTACGCTCGGCTTTTCCCCTTCGTTTCTTTGTGAGCTTTCTGCCAAATGAGGAATGTGGGGAATTTTGGTGCTGTGAAGTGTTATTTACGCGTCACGTTTAATTAGTGTCATTGTAAGGGTAGGGGGGGGGGCGTGCAGATGTCCCTGGGTTGAGGGTGAAATCAGGTGACGGGCCCCTGCGCCCCCTGTACCACTCTGTCGACATGACACTGTTTTTTTTTCTTGACTGTTGCCCCCTGTGTCCGTGTTGGTCCATCACTATTTGCCAAGAACCAGAACCATAATACAGTGCTGCCGCTGTGTCCCGCACAGACCAAACCAGGGAGTTCTGCAACTGCCTATGGCTCAGTCTGAGCCGGGGGCGTTGGAGTTGCGTTACGATATCAACCCGTGTGTCCAGACTCATTCGTACGAGCAGGGCTGACCCGCAGTGTTGTTAAAATGTTGAAAGAAATGTTTTGTTTTTCTCCTTTGAACAGAAACCATTGTGCTTATGTGGTCCAGAAGAACGTCTCATGCACAATGCAAGATGGAACCGAGACTTATGTCAAAGCAGAATATAACAAGTGTTCATGGGGGCAGAAGTGTCCTACTGTTGTGTAAGTAGACAAAAAATTTTATTTTCCCTATTAGCATTCATTACTTATTTATAATTTAATCAGCAATGTAATTAATGTCAATATGCCTCAAGCAAAACAACGGGCGGTTAAATATCAGATATTAAATATCTAATAATGTCTAGGAAATTATACATAGTGCACGCCCAATCTCCTCAACCGTTTAAAAATCACATAAACGAAACAGCCTCAGAAATGGCTATTTACTGACCTCTAGTGTCAAAGTGTGACATTACGGTTCCTGAAGTAACGGTATTCCCATTGCTGACAGGAATAACGGCACTTTGACTCAAAAATCGTTCTTTTTACTAGCTTTATCTAATGCATAATCACTAGGATAATGGTTGGGTAAGAACTAGACAATATCAGATTTACAAATCCCGCCAATGTAATTTAATTTCACATTTGTGGACTAGGTTTAGCAGCACTAAATTACTCGTATTGCAAGACCTAATGTCAATCATTTGCATTGTAAACATAATACAAGATATTCCTCCGCTATGTCAGTGAATTTACTATTTACTACTGAATTTACGCTCTGCATAGACAATGTGTTGTGTAAATAAAGTTGCGATGCATTGAATGGAATTCGTGCAACACTTATTAGAAAACTTTTTATTGGATCAAGAAAAAACAAGTGGCCTACAATTAATCTTTTTTTGTGCAAATCACATCGATAAAAAATATCTTTACAAACAGCAGCCGACAAATCCTACTCATTCTGTCTTTAAAACAACCGGGACAACGTGTACCACTTGTCGCTGGTTCTCACTGTCCACTTCAAGGGGACTAGATTTGGGGCAGGCAGTGAAATCTGGCCACAATGATTAAAAAGAATGGCTCTCAAGTACGACTCAGTTCCTATCGTTCAAACCGAAGAGTCATTAAAAAAAATCAAATCATTCGCCAACGTCACATCACTAATTCCCATAGACAGGGCTAGCGAATCCATGGATTTCACGAGAAAACAAATTACTAAGTATGGTAACCTAGATTAAATTAGTGTAACGTCTTATGCGATTAAACGATTAAGTGCTCGATGCTCGATGATCACTCATTTATAATACAGCGGGGATGTACCTTTATTTTGTTTACATGTGAAACAACATTTTGGTCTTAGGACAAAGAGCAGGACTTAATTAAGAATGAAACACAGAAATTCTACTTACCTAGCGCTAGTATATGTAAATGAGGAAAATCGGAAATGGGTGTTTAATATTTAAAGAAGTAAATTCAGTGTTGAATATGCCGATATTTAATTGGGGATCATTCATACCTCAACAAATAGACTTTTGTATTTAAATTATAGGCTGTGCCCCCCCCCCATATCCAAGTCCCTCTGTTGATTACTGCGTATTAGTACCCCAAGAAAATGCAGTAATTAACATATGGCAATAGGAGCTGCACAATGTACTTTTTATGGAATGGTTGTGTTTAGTAGCATTGTGTAAGCACGCATTGGTTTCACTCATGAGTGAATGTGCAAATTCCTTGATCCGTCAGGCTGAAATACCTCCCTTTTCATTACTACCTCACGTCTGACATCACACAGGTACCGGACCATCTACAAACCCAAGTACAAGGTGGGCTACAAGGTTGTGACAGAGCTCGAGTGGAGGTGCTGCCCTGGGTTCTCAGGGGAGGGCTGTCATGAGGGCCCCACGTCGCTGCCAGACCTGATGATGCCACCGTTCAAAGGCTCCATACCCCGGCCAAATTTCAAGGGCTACCCCTACGGTCGGCCGAGGCCATACCCAGGCCAGAAGGCATTCCCCAGCGGTCATCTAGAGCCCATGAAGCCATTCCCGGTTGGCCCGGAGGAGGCCGAGCCCATCCCCACTGGACAGCTGCCTTCAGGGCATATAAAATCCAACTATGGTAATTACTGAACCACTACTATTAAATGTGTGGCTATAAATCCTTGGTTTAGTTTGGGGCAGGACTGTCTATCAGCGGGTAGCACTGTCACCTCACACCTCCAGAGCTGTGGGATTGATTCCCTTCTGTGGATCTGCGTGTGCAAAGTTTGCATGTTCTGCTCTTGTGTAACTTGCTTCTTCTGGCCACTTCAGTTTCCACCCTCACTCCAAAAGCATATCATTGGGAGAACTGGTGTCCCTAAATGGCCTGTAGTATGCGATTCCCTGTAGTGGACTGACGGCCCATTGGACTGACGGTCCCCTGCGGGTGCCCTGCGCCCCCTGGCAGAGGTTCCAGCCTCACTGTGACCCTATACTGGATAAGTGGTTATGGAAGGTTCCAAACCCAGGGTCAGCAGAGTGATATCACCACTGGGTCCCTGAGCGAGGCCCTTAACCTCCAGCACCAGCTCCAAGGACTGTCTGACTCTGATTACTCAAAAAATGTTGGTTGTGAATAAAAGCTTTTGGAAAACAAAGGTACATAAAAAAAATTGTTCGTCCTAGAGGGTGAATTTTAGTAGGGTGTGTTTTGGTTTGAACATTTTCATATGCAGTGACCACCAGGATTTGGGTCTAATGGCATGATCTAGAATCAAAAGAACAGAAGACATGACGAAAATAATCGAAATGACCAAAACACATGGTGGTGAAAATGGAAATGCTCACTTCATGCCTTTATTCTGTCATTGTAGGCCAGAAGTTTTCCGGAGTGACAGGCGAGCGCCTGGACCGCATGGAGGAGGACCTACGACGTTTGTCTCAGAGCCTAAACACGCTGAACGGCCTCGTGACGGGTCTGGAGGAGCGGCTGCGCTCATCCCTACGTGAGGACACTAACAAGATGCTGGGGACCCTGCTCAACACTGCCCCCCGGCTGTCGGACTCATCCGTCGGCTTTGGCGTGATCCCCGATGGCACACCTGATGGCCTAGATGGCGGTGAGGGCTACCCTGGCCTTGGGGACCTGGTGGGGAGGGTGACGGAGGTGAAGGAGGACCTCAGGACGAAGAGTGAGATGCTGAACGAGATCCACGGCATGGTGCTCGGGCATGACGGGCAGCTCAAGCAGCTGATACAGGCTGTGTCTGGCCGGCCAGGGATTGACAGTTCTCAGAAGCCCCTGGAGGAGCTCCTGGACACCCGTCTGGCCAACGTGCGAGCTGACATCCTGGATGGCTTCGAAAGGCGGCTATCAGGAGTGGAGAGCCACTGTGATGATCGCATAGGTGAGGTGCAACGCAAGTGTCTGCAGGACCACATCAGCGGCCAGGAGCAGATACAGCTGACGCTCGATGGGAGGGAGACAGGCTTCAGGGAAGAGCTGGGCAACCTGCAAGCTCAGATTCAGGGCCTCACCCAGACTGAAAGCTGCTGTGGCCTGGTCTCCAACCTGGAGCAGAGAGTACTGCTGCTGGAAGATTCTGTAAAAGGTCTCACCGAGTCCCAGAGAAATTTCCATACGATGTTCCATGAGCACACGCTAACCACACAGACGACCCTGGATGACATGGAGTCCAGGATCAACCTGACGGAGAAGGGCAGCTTTAGCGACAGATTTCCGGGAGGCCTGGAAACCTTGGATGGCTTCAAGGTCCTGCTGGACGAGAAGCTGAAGAGTCTCGGGGACCGGCTGTTTGTGGCTGTGGAGGAGCTGAGCAATGCCACGACACCGACCGTCTTGGAGGGGCAAGTGGTGCCCACGCTGGAAACGGAAATCGAGTCAGTGCGTCAAAGGGTAGAGACCGGCCTAGATGGGCTGCAGAAGCAGCTGACTGACCTGGAGCTCCTGTGCACTTCTGCATGTTCCCCAGCTCCTGGTGAAGATATCACCCAGCTCCATGCTGAGATCGAGGAGTGCAAGGGTCTAGAGAAGAAGCTGTCGGGGCGACTGGACACCTACGGAGATCAACTGGACAGGCTCAACGGCTCATTGCAGGCCTTGTTGGTCAGGCTAGAGAAGGAGGAAGCCGAGGGATCAATTCAGGGCGAGATCACACTGCTGAAAGTCAGCGTCAACTCCGTGAACCGCACTCTGAAGGGTCTGCGCGACTCAGTCAACCTGTTTGCCAGCGAGGTGACGCATGCCAACTCCACATGGCAGGAGCGTGAGGGCCGTCTGGCTGGGCAGATGCAGGGCATCGCGCAGATGGTGGGAAGGCAGGCCACGCAGCTGGGCTCCAGCGAGCGAAGGCTCATCCAGCTGAAGGCCGAGCTGCAGAGCCTGGGCCGGCGGCTGGCCGGGGAGCTGCAGGGCTGTCGCAGCACAGCGCTGGGTGTGCAGCAGGAGGTGCAGGCCGTAGACAGTCGTGTCGCCGAGGTTGAGGGCCGCTGTGGTGGTCTGAGCGAGATGGCTGGGGACCTGGAGCGGATCCGCGGGGAGCTAGAGAGGTATTCGGATTCCTACCTCTCACAGATCAACGGTACCCTCAGCAGCCACACGCACCAGCTAGCCGAGCTCCAGGGTGGACTCAAGGATTGCCTAGACAAAGCTGACCACCAGGGGGGGCAGTAGCTCTGGCTGCAGAGACACAAACTTTCACGGCTGTATAGATTGTAAAATCTTCTCTCAAGTTTTAATCTAACAGGGCATTTCTCTATATACATTTTTTGTTTGTTTGGTTGTTTGGTTTCCTGTGTTTTATATGGATTTTAGCTGACCTTCTAACTTATATGAAAAATGGTGACTGCATTAAGTACTAGAAGTATCTGTAAAATGATAAAACAAAGCATATGCTATCACACCCTAATAAGCTGCTACGGGTTTCTACTGCCAAGTCAATTCTACTTTTTTTCTTCACTCTGTATTTTCTTTTTGAAATACTGTATGGCAACATCCGAGGTGCTAAACTATTGTATACATTTTTTACTGTCAAAAATGTTGGTTATAATGTAAAATATATATATATTTCTGCTTAGTTTTATATCTTTAAACGATAGTTTTCCTAACTAAAACACGAGAACGTAACGCTGTTAAGTGTGACAAACTGCTAGACTGAAGAATCTAATGAAACTCTGTGTGTGACCACGAGGTGTCAGTAAAGCGAACAATGAATGAATAACATTTAGGGAACGAGATAGTTAATTTTATTTTTTAAAATATTTTCCTTATTTGACATATCATTTGCAAAAGTAGGCATTGTTTTACAAATGTTGATAAAATGAAACGTTCGTTAATTAAAGTGCAATATTAATTTTTGATAAATTACTGTATGATGAGTCTTGTTGAAAAAGGCTCATAAAAATCTTGCGGCTTTTTTGTCCCCGTGAAGGATAAGGGAAGAAAATCAAATTTGCTTTTGATAAGCCAATCTACAGTCCCATGCGTGAGAATATCCCGCCGTTTCGATTAGTTCCGATTGGAAGAGAGCTTATTTGGCGCTGTCTCAAATTTAGAACCAACAGAAACTGCACGTTAAGTTGGGGTTTTATTTTCTTCCACGACTCACGACGGGAATTTATTTGATAGACGCGCCTTTAACGTGTGCACGGTTTACACTTTCAGAATAGATCGGCGTACGAGGTGCAGACCCTGCTGATTCGAGTCAAATCCGGATAAATAAATTCGACGCACAATAAGAAGCACACGCATCGCACCGCTGCTTCAGGGGCGGCTGTTGTTCCTCCCATAGGTTCAGTCACACGGGTGCATCTGAATCGGTCTGCTGGCAGGAACACGGCTTTCAGACAAGGTGACAAGGACAGGAGGTTTTAGCCTCTTCGCCGGGAGAGGTGATGGGGGTCTTTTGTTGTATACAACACACGTGTGGAAAACGAGATTTCAGGAAGTAGGCTGTCAAGGTCATTACAGTCATGAGTATCACACACTTTGTGCGGGAGTGGCATTAGGACGACTGATAAGCTGTTAAGTATTTATACATGCACCGCATGGTTATATCTCACGCTCATGTCCAGGAAGCCGACTCAGAGCTACGCATGGACTCCTGGCAAGGTAATGGAAGCAACGCGCGCGGACGGCGTGACGTCCCCGTGTCACCTGACGCCACGCGGCAGATCAGGGAAAGTGCAGCGGCCAAAGAAACAGACACGCACAACAAGCACCCTTTATTTCCAAAATTTATTTGTGCGACTGAAGAATAACAGTGATAAAAAAAAAACTCAAAAGTCAGCAATATGCAGGTTTACACAAAACACGTAACACTGATGTTAACGCTTTTTTTTCCTCGCTTGTACGACGTTGAGATGGCGCGAGTCCAGCCACCCCGGAGGGAGCACGCAGCGTCTTGGCTGAACAGGTTCTGCTGGAGTCTAGGGACGGTCACCGCATGCTCCCCGGTTCCATGTCAAAGCTAGAAACGTTACACCTCGACTGGAGACCGACACGGGCGGTTGGGGGGAATCGGTAGCTGCTTTTTTTTCTGCCGCCACATCACACGCCCGTGTTTGATAATTCATTCCTGCCTCGACCAACATTGCACGTTTATTCGATGTGCCCCTGTGTTCTCTCGTTCCTGTCCCACAGCCTTCCCTCTTTACGTTTAAAAAAAGAACGTTACGCCCCCAAATAGAAATGGCTCGTTTTGACAGACTCACATCGTGCCTCCCCCTTGCTGTTGCTGGACATTTGGGTTGAGGGGGACACCACAAACTACATGTGGAAGTTGTCAGTGTAAAGAGTGGGGGTCGCATAAGAATGGGGTGCCGCGGTACCGGTTTCTCCAGTGATGAATGGCACAGAGTTGAGAAGGAAGCCATTTTTTTAAAATTCTCATTAGGTCTAGTTTCTTATGCTGATGATATGCAGCAATGAGACATGGGCAAGCGGATGTTAACAGATAATATTTAATTACATTTAAATATTTATTCATATAAAAAAGAATAGCACATGAGAACATTAGGATGCATGAAAGACTTAAGGCTGCCAGTCGATCGGGACCGGGTCCGTCATTCGGGCTGGTAGGAAACCAAATCCATCATGGCTCTCACGGAAACAAGGCACGCGGGACATTTCGGCGGGGTCATTGCATCCCCAGGCATTGATCCAGGATCGGTCAAAACTGGGCAAGACCATGCTTTTGGGGCACTCTCCCGCTCTGAAATTGTGGCCGCTACATGTGCCCAGGTATTGTTTTTCCAAAAAAAAAACAACCCCCACCCCCCCCAGTGAGCACCTCCTTAGGATTGGCTATGTGACGTCAACTCGTGCTTATGACCGGAGGGTTTTTTAAAAATAACAAAGATACCATCAGGATGCCTCTGGTCAGCACAATGAATGTGACTTGTCATCAAGAGCAGCACCATTGATAAGATGCAGAGAAGTGAGTCTGGCTGGTGAGAGCACAAGACTACCCCCCAACATCCGCCAGACACGGAGTGCCTGGCAACACCGCTCAGCGCTGCAGTTTTACACATCACTCCTTCCGCTCAGCTGACGTATTTAACCTATACTCCTCAGGCCAAATTGCAGTCATTGAAGCAATACGGAATTGACGAAAGATCATTTTTAAAAAGTCCATAAATAAAATAAGTAGAGGCCAGCCTCTGTACCGGTGGGAAGGGATTGCTCCCTCCACAACAAAAAATAACATAGACTCTATAACCGAGGCATTTTTGTTCGATTCAAATCGACGAAGGGAGTCTTGTGGCGTGAATCTCCACAGGTAGTTTAAGGTCCGGGCAAGGAGTCACACCGGGGTTTGGTTCGAGGACAGCTGGCTGTAATGCCATGGCCAGACAATGCAGAGACAGTTGGCACAGGATGACACAGCATTTACAGCACTGCCCCAGTGCACTCGGAAACGGCCGCAGCATGTAAACCGTTAACGGTTTGTCTCTGAGCACTGGTTCAGATTCGGATGTAAACATGGGTGAAAAGTAGCACACAAGTAAAGAAAAGCCACCGTAATCCTTACAAAGAGCATTTGCCCTCATTGGTATCCCCTAGAATGCCTCTAGCTAGGAGGTCATCTTGAATATTCCATACAATAAGCAGCAGGAATTTTGGGATATCATAATAAGGAAAAGAATGGAATAATCATTGTTAGAAATTCACAAAATCACATTGGTTCCTGATCTATTTGGTCGCCCAGATCATTGTCTACCTCAGTATGGTGGAGTCGTGCCATCCACAGGAGAAGGAGAGAGAGACAGCCACTGTAAACACAGTGAATTACACACAGCTCAGTGTCCTTCTCCCTTTACGGGATTTTGAATATACAATATAGCTGTTTGAAAAAATCCCAGTTTGCAACTTGAGGAAAAGAGCGAAAAGAAAAATAAAAGCATATGAAGTAAGCATCTACATATATGTCTACACACACATACAGGTTTACACTTACACACGCATTTACAGACAAACGATGGCTCTATGTCAGGAAGATACCATCTAACGGCTAAACATAGGTTGATCTGATAACACGGGCTAAGTCTCTGATTTCCCCAGGCTTTTGCAGTCATCCAGACTTCTCCCAAAGTGTAATTTCACAGTCTTGGATTTCGGTCTCGTCTGCCTGCCAGGTGGTGGTGACTGGCAGCCCGGTGTGCTCTGGGAGACCCATCCCATGGCGGGGAAGGGAGCAGGGTCCAACTTCTGCTCAGTTCGATCTCCTGGGAATCTCCACCCTCTTTCAACAGAGGGAAATAGCAGGGGATCCGCGTCATGGCAGAAGTCTGGCCACCAAAGCCCTCAGCTTCCCTAAAACAGAATTGGTCCCCAGAACATCTGCCCTTCTCATGTGGACCATATACCCACAATCCACTGCTGGCCAGTATTCCCTGGGGCAGTGTGTGGCTCAGCGGCTTGGTGCCTGTGATCAGCAAGGGACTGGTCTGAATCCCAACATCAGCAGAGTGATTTCACCACTGGACCCTTGAGCAAGGCCCTGTCTCAAAAATAAATGTATGTCACTTTGGATAAAAGCATCTGCTAAATAAATACAAATGTTCTCTTGATGCTTTTTAAATCCAGGGAGCTCTAGAGTTCACCAAATCCATACATTCTATTAGATATTTTCTCATAATAGTTCAGGATGAGTACCTTGTGGAGATGTAAACAGAAGGCTGTATGGGTGAAAAACGGATTCCGTGTGCGACGGAGAAAGAGGTGCTACCCATCAATCCCTGTTAGACTCTTTAGACATTTTTTCTGGCAAGAACGCCCCCTCCAGTTATCAGCTGTTTCTGTGCAAAACTTGAAGTAAACGATGTTGAGTTTGCCGTAAAAAAAAGGCCCAAGATTATATGTGGAAGGCAGATGTGTATGAGGAGTTTCCCCAGAAAGGTCCAGGAGCCAAACGCAGAGAGGCAGCATGACCCAAAACCTGGAAAAGCATATGAACGTCCAGTGCTAGTGTTACATTGGCCAATGTCCGTGTGTGTTGATGATTTGGGAAACCCTTCTTCTTTAAGAAAGGCACCAACTGACATCTTCAGAAGATGATCGTTCCCAGGACAGATGGTCTCAGCCAGTTCCCTGCCCCGTCCCTCAGTCCCCCCCAAGACCTCCAGGGAGGGGTCAGTAGTCAGCCACTGGGGCCAGCTCCTTGGTGAGCTGAACAGAGATGTTGGTGTACAGGGCAGTTCGGGAGATCCTGGGCGAGTAGTTCAGGTTGTTCAAGCCATCCACCTCCTGCCTCTTCTTGGACTGGCGGAGGAGGGTGTATCTGTTACGGGGACCAAATGGGGAAGATTAGGCACAGTGTTGGGGAGAGGGCCATTGTAGCTTTACTTGAAGTTTGGGGTGGTACCCACCTTCCCAGGAACTGTGCCTCTCCACGATGATGGTGTGGTATAGACGTGTAGCGGCCCACATCCCCATGGGGACGGCTCACAGTATAGCCCGCGAACTGGACCCTGCAGGACACAGACATCGGTCACATGTCTGGGCGTATACTCTGCCCAACCGCAGCCCATACAACTGGAAGCTACAGGCAATGAGCAGAGAGTCCAGTGGGAACAGCCCTTCAAGAGTAGTAGGCACATTGGAATTGGAACATATGATTGGAGAACTTGTGATTCATATGATCACACCAAACAAATGTATTGGAATCACAGCGCCCCCTTGTAAGTAACTATGACTAATTCCTCTGGATGTTATCATAATTGCGGTTATATGAAGCCATACTGAACGGCAGGTGGAGCGTGATGATACTGTATATTTGTACCAAAGTCATGTGCCGCTACTAAGGGAGGTGCCAGCTGTCATACCTGTTCCACAGGTCGTCGTCCTCACCTCCCCAGCCCCAAAAGGCGTTGGGAAAGCCATTAATCTTTCGAAACTGCTCAACGGTGAGGCCGCTAACCCCGCCAAAGAACTCGGTGTACGGCAGCCTGAGAGGGACAATCAGACCACAAGACCAAGTCAAGTCACGTCAAATCAAGCCAAGTGGGCTTCACTGTCATACCATGAACATATAGGTATACAGTAACATGAAACAACATTCCCCCAGAACCAAATGCAGTGTGAGATACAGACAGCAAGTGACAACTGGAGGGTATAACAGGACTTAAAGGTCAAACCATGAAAAAGTGTGAAACGGGTGCTGGACACAGGGGTGCAATAGTGCATAGTGCAATATGTATATAGGCAATACGTAATACAGCAGAATAAAGGAATGTAATAAATATATTGTTTATAAAATGTTATATTGTTGCTGAACCTGGCATAACGAGCAACGCTTATGTCAACCTGCGGAGAAGCTGTTAGCAAGCTGCTAGGTGTCACCAGGCTGAGTGTGTTATGTGAACATGGCTCTTATGTTTGACGCTGTGTTCACATAAAAGGGATGAGGTTACCACTGGAGATAATGAAGATGATGATAGAGATGATAATGGAGTGATAAGTATTGCGGTTTAGAGACAAAAGCATAATGACACCCAACAATGGGTGGGAATCCTGTCTAAGGTGGCTCCTATGACTGTGTTTTGGAATTGGTTCCAGGCTAATTCCACAGGCAGTTACTGGATAGGCAGTTACTGTAGAACAGGGGTGGGCAATCTTATCCGCAAAGGGCCAGTGTGTATGCAGGTTTTCGGGATAACCCTAAGGTCAGCTGTTCAAACCC
>JAODKL010000038.1:19305947-19330587 GCA_026780765.1 Petrocephalus schoutedeni | reverse complement strand
GGAACAAAATAGCTCACACAGACAGGCAGAACGCAGTCATATATCTACTGTGACTCCCTCAACACATGAATTACAGACCATAATGATGTACTGTATATTTAAATAATTAAGTAAAAATACAGCATTTTATCCTGCAACTATGTTAACATTACAAAGCCAGCTTATAATGATGAATGGAAAATGGATTGGACACTCTGGTAGTGATGGCAAGGCAAGTCAAGTCAAAGGTGTGGCTCCACCAATAAAATCGGTCATTAGTTTAATACCTGGCTTTTGTGCAGCCAAGTTTCAACAGGGTGACGCAAGTTGAAAACGGCAAGGCCTATAAAGCAGAACTACAAACGACAATGGACTCATATGGGAGGACAGAAATACATCCCTGAAAAACATAACCAGTAAAAATATCTCATTTAATAAAACAAGAAATATTCAGCCCGAAACACTCCAGTCGATTGAGTCTATAAAACACACAGAATGAACAACTAATTTCCCCATCATTTAACATGCAAAGCACACCAGCGCAGGGTTGCCGTCTGCTGTAGGAACCAGCTGCACTCATACCCTAATATGCAGAGGCTATAAAACAGGCTGTTGGATTTACTGCGATGATTAGTATTCAGTACAGTATCACAGCATGAACGCATCATTCATGGGCTGGATAACACCTTTCGCGAAAGTACTAATATGGAAGCAAAGCAGTCAAAGGGAAATTTGCAGAAGAATCGTATCAGCGGGGTTGCCAGCTTTGGCCAGCTGGCTGGAGTGAGATTTTCAGTTCGAGACAAGTCTGCACGCTCATGCACACGCATTTATATGTATGTAGGGGTTTTAATTAATTAATGCAAATAGTCTGTAGGGTTTTCAAAGTACCCCAACGCTTTCGACGTAGTTAATTTTAGGTTTATAATGGAATAATATAGATTAGCGGTAAGATTTCTCTTGTGGACGTGGGAGACGGCAAGCGTGAGAGTCACGTACGTACGCCAGATGCGAGAGAGCCGGCAGCCCTGCATATACGTTTTATTAGTAGTCAGACAGACCGATAGATAGATAGATTTCCGATAGATAAAAGATTTCTGACTAAGCGCTAAGTTGCTTTTTGGGGAAGTACTGCCATGAGGTCAGTCTAGCGTCATTAAGCACACATCGTGACTGGTTTCCTTTCTCCAGCGTGATTTCCTCCTCATCCTGTCTATTAGCTCGACTCAAACGGAGGGAGGCAGATTCCGCAATCGATGGCCGCTCCCAGAAAAAGGATCACCCTTTCCCCCTCTGGGCCACCGCAAATGGGGCGCACAAATCGCCCACGTCGATACATTTTCCCCAAGCCCGATTAATTATTAATAACGTGTTTTATCGCTTCCGTCCATTTATTACAAAACAAGGACACAGCCGCCCCCACTTTGCCGTTCATAGGATCCTGCCTTCCGTTTAATTGTTTTAATCTAATATAGTCCGATCATAAATACGTTAAGGCTATTTGTGATTGTCACACAACAAGCACCAAAGTCTACCTGACAAGATTTCGTGTCACTTTTTTTATTTGATTCAGTGATTAAACTATCGCATTTAATGCTAAAAAGGGATCGATCGATAGAGTCCCGCAAATGCATCTGGGCAGAAGCCCCGGACTCCCTGCTGGCTGCCGGGTTTATCCGAACCTCCTTATTTGTGTGTGAAAACTATCGATTGATGCTGACAAGTTTATCAGCGGACACTTTAGCTTACAATGCCGCAGAAGTACTTTTACACAAAGCTCCGGAGATGAGCAGGCCTACTTTTGTATTCAGTATATAATAGAGCGGGAGATCTTTGTTTTAAAGAGATGCATTTATGACCGACTGGTTTCTTTAAAGTGCCCTGGGGGTGTAATTGTCCGGGTGAGTGTGTGTGCTGTGCAATGGGCAAGCAAACCATCCAGGGTGTTCCCCTGCTTCAAGCCCCCAGCCTCAGTGCAAACGTGTGCCAAATAAAGTCACCGAAAATGCACGTATAATCTATATAAGTTGCATTTGACCTCCCAAACACGCACACACGGCAATTTTAGATCCCAAAACCATAGACTACCCAGGGGAAACCCAGAGAAACATGAACTCTTTGCAGGATTTAAACCCACAGAGATGCGAGACCACAGCGCTGGCCGCAGAGCCCCTTTTAAAGCATTATACCAAATGTAATAGGAGGGCAATATGTGCCATAAGACTCAGGGGGGAAAAAAAACAACTAGATGCTGCAGCCTATTAGCACATTTAAATTGCTTGTCTGTTTAAATACAGTACTAGCAGTCCTCTCTCACAACTCAGCTGTGCTCCCTATGGAAGGCAGGGATCTAACACGCAAATGGTCTGTATGTGTCTCCAGGCAGCTGGAGGATTCAAGCGGGGACAGTTAAGGGTGTGAGTGCTGTATTGGGACGTGAGCTCATGTGATAGCAAGATCGTCTCTCCCGTAGCCGGGGGCAACCACTATGAGAAGGAAAAAACATTCTTTATTCACTGGCAGACACGCATTTCAAGCCAGGCCTAGCCCAGCGAGCCCCTGATGCAAGAAGTGCCCGTCTTTATCACCACTCTAACTACGTATTTGCGTGGGGCCCCTGAGGTATGGGAGGCCCCCTTTTGGCCACTAAAAGTCACCACACTAAATATTAAACAAATGCCTTCCTTATTTACGAGATGCTGAAGTAGCACGTCCATCTTACAAATCTACTCACTAGCTATTTAGTTTTTGTTTGTGAGCAATCTAGCAGGTGAGGGGGGGTGAGCTGGATTTGATGGCATGGGCCTCGGGACAGTACCGATTAGTCAGTAACAAAGAGGGAACATGCCCTGGGGAAAGGCCAGCTAACGCAGTAACCGATACGGAAACCCAAAGCCATGTACATTGCAGCCTGTCATTAAATCGTAAGTGTGAGGGACGTGTTTGCTTCCCAGAAGGGGACACCTTCCCTACCAGCTGCCAGCACATACCGAGCCACACCGCGAACAATTGCGTGCCCGCGCACCCTTGTTACCGGGGCGACGCACACCACAGCATTAGCGGCGGTCCGTGTCCAAGCATCAATCCATCCATCCATCCATCTACCGGGCATATTTCCAGTACAGGGTCACAGGGAGTGTGGAGCCTATCCCAGGAAGTACAGGTGCACAAGGCAGAGATAGACAGACTGCCAGGCCTTCGCAGGGCACGCACTCTCTTAGAGATGCCAGTTATTTCAGAAGGTACTGTCATTTCGCATGCAGGAGACCATTCTGACGTTAAATAACTAATTAGTACTTTACCAGGAGTTTCGAATGACCTTGTTAAAAATGGCATTCTTTAATTGTTATTGATATCCAGATGAACATATGCAAATTAACAGAAATAGAATACACTTTATCCCCGTGGAGAAATGGTCTTTTTGCCTGTCCCATCTCGTGCTCCATTAGACACATATACAAGCTTGGGGGTCACAGCGCAGGGTCAGTGCCCCTGGAGCTGGGGGTTAAGGGCCTTGCTCTAGGGCCCAACTGTGGCATCAGTCTTTCAGCGCCGGGATTTGAACCAGTGACCTCCCGAACATGGGCACAGAGTCCTGCCCGTCTGTTAAATTTCCAAGCTGTTGCACCGAAAATGAAAAACAGCAAGCACCCCTAGAAAATGAATATCACAATTACACATATGACACCAATAATCACCATTTGCCAAGACACCATCAGGGCTGGGAAGCTCAGCCCCCTCAGCGCTAATGCCCCGCCCGCCCAAATGAATAGGGGCACTCTAGGTCACCGCAACTGTCATTTGCATGGCAAAGTGCGCCTGTCCTCGTGTTACTCCTGCAGTGTGCTACGCCCACCCTGTCCGCCCCCCTGCAAATCGGGGGGGGGGGGGGGGGGGGGGGGGATCATCCGCGGTTCCAGAGAACAAGAGTCACGTGGGAGTCACTTGTCCGTGCCTGAGAGACAAACTTCATGAGAATTTCAGAGAAGATAAACCAATACATGGTCCTATATTGGATAAGCTATTAGGATGGATGGATAGATGGTAGATAGGTATGTGTAAACATCAATGTATTCCCATCCTTTGACTCAAAAATTAACGTAAAGCTCCATGGGGTGCATAACATTTAAAATCCCCACAGAGGCGACTAGGTGAAGCTCAGAATGACATTAAACTCCAGTTCATGGATCTCACAGATAGAGCATAAAATTCTTCATGCACGTGGAGTCAGTTGCCTTTGGTACGACCCAGACCAGACAGTCTGGAGTAAGGCAGTCGACTTGGCAGCCTAATTATAAACATTATAAACATCTGATGCTGGCATTCGTCACAGGAAGGGCCGAGAGAGACCATCCATAGCTGAGGTGAAGAACACCACCAGTCATGACATCCTACGCGTATATTCTTCAGGCAGCCCAAATTGGGTGAACGGCGCAGCCAGATCTGGGATCTGCCCAGTCCTGCCATCCGTGGGCTCCGCCTTCTGTGGACTCCCGAGAACCCCACCCAGAAACTGCTGAACGTTCCCATGACCAGCAGCGGCGGACTCCTGAGGGAGGACCCTGGGGGAGTAGGCGCAGTGCCCCACCCAACAGCCTAGGTGGGGCATCACGCCACAACTCCACCTTCCACCCCCAGCACTGATTCCCCCATTCCTCCAACATTCAAGGCTGGTCCTTCCCACTTTCTTTATTGCTCAGTGTTTTAACTGAGGAAGATACTGAAGGAGATCTAGAACCGGAAGTGAGGGACGGTCCTCTCCCCAGAACACCACGGAAAAGAGATTGCGAACAGGTGCCACGTTCCCCCACATACTGAGTACAAGCTGGCAGCAAGCACCACCCGCAGCTCTCTCTCTCTCACACACTCTCTCCCTTTCCCTCTCTCTATCTACCTCTCCCCAAGCAGCAAGGAAGGTACGGGGGCCATCAGCCGTGTGGGCGATGCCACAAGAAAAGAGCCAGAACAAGCAGTGGAACATTTCAGCAGTTATTGCTGAAGAAGACAAGAGGAAGGGAAGAGACAGAGGGAGAGAGAGAGAGAGAGAGAGAGAGAGCGAGAGAGAGTGCCTGAGAGAGAGAGAGAGAGGGCAAAGCCCGTAGTAATAACCCAGGGTTTTGAAGCAGCTAAAAAACACGCAGGCTAATTTATGTCATTTGGCATTTAAGATACCAACTGCGCGATGAAAATCCCATCCTGCATAGCACCACAGTGTGTCGCAGAATAAGTGGCGATCACAGAGTCCTGGACGATTCAGGCTTTGCCCCTCATCACTTACTGGGAATAACACGTCTCTAACGCTCTCCAGTTTCATCTTCCATTTGTACTGACCACGTATTTTGGGTCCTGATGTCTGGCTACCTGATTTCATTGCTTAGTTTTTTCCCAGTTTATGGAAAACTCGCCTTCACGCCATTTCCGCTTAAAGAATGAATGTCACCGGGTCACCGATGCACATTAATTCACCAGCACAAATAACGGGTGACATTTACCTTCTACAGCATTATTGCTTATTTCAGTAACGGGCGTTTAATCATGCTAAGATCAGGGCCGATCCCCAGATAAGCTCCCCGCAAGTGGAGACTGAGTTTTACAACAATGTATATCAAATATACAACAATATACAGTAGAGCATTTAACTAGTCCTAACATTAACTAATATTTAACAGGGCAAACTGAAAAGGAAGCTCAGGTAATACTGGCAGAACTAAAACACGCATTTACAACTGCAGTGACATTTAATTAACTGAGTCATTTGATCACTGTATAATCTTAAAATAGTGTTGTCAAGTTATGTGTTTTATAGTCTGATATGTACGCAGGGCGCGTTCTGTAAATGATAAGCACAGTTTATATTAGTTACATACGGAAAAATAAACGTTTACATCAGACATAATTTCAGAGGTCAGACTATGGATGAGTGGAAGTATGGATGATGGATATTTACCTACAGTTGAGAACACCATTAACATTAACATTTTTTTTATCCTGTTTATCAAAGCTGTCATATATCAGATAGGCGAATCAATCTGACGGAAATTCCGAGGTGCTCTAGGTCAGCATTTCTCGAACCTGCCCTTTAGACTCCCAATTCCCTCAGAGTTGGGGGGAAGAGTTTTTATGCAGGATGTCCCTGAGGACTGGCGTGAGAAACACTGCTCTAGATTGTAGATATTCCTTTAGTGGAGATGCTGTGTTTCATCACATCCAGTTCCAGAATCCAGTTCACTGTTTCCCTACTGCAGGCTGGTTGCTCCCCACGGCCACACTTACCTCCAGATGAACCTAATGTATAATCAGCCACACCTGCAATTAGTGTGTTTAAGCTCAGTCAGGTTAGAGTCTTTTATCTCTGCCAAGTAAGATTATTCTTCTTTTGCGGTTGTGATCAGTTACCTTGGGTTGGCTTTCTAGCTGTGCTGGATCTGAGATTTCGTTTGGTACTGAGATTTTGGGTTGGTTCTGGTTCTGATTTTGTAGTCTAGGTTCTGGTCTAGTCCTGCCTCTTGGATTCTGACTGCCGACCACCACGACCTTATAAGTCAGTCAGTGTCATGGTCAGTGGCTCATGGGTCTGTGCGCCGTCTGAGGTGTGGCCCTTTATCGAATGCGCTGAACCGCTCTCAGGATCTGCTTACTTAAGTTGGTTTTTCTTCAGCTTCAGTTGCCATTGAAAGGGGGGTACTGCACAGTTCAGCCAAGTGATAAATCGTCCAGTTGGGAGCCGAGAAAGAATTCTGGGAAATCTCACCAGATAAACTGGCCGAGAGCCCCCAGATATAATATATGCCGCAGGACCTGTATTAAGAGGCTTCTGGAAAGCAGCTTCAGAGCAAAGGCGCGTCACAATGAAGAAAGACACGCTGACTTCCTGCTTTTTTTTTTAGGAAATGAAAGCCAGACTCCAGACCTCTTACATTTACCCCTAGATGGACATGAGTCAGTTCCCCCACGCAAAAAAAAAACAAAACTCAGGGAACATCTTATTGGCCAGCACTTTTTAGTTTTGAAAGAGCACTGTCTTTTAACTCAATGGGGGGGGGGTTGTGCTAACGCAATCGGGACCTACAAACGGTGTCCTGACAACCAGGATGTAATGTGAACATTAAGGGGGCGGGGACTGGGGGGCTGGCCGGCTCGCGTGGACAATGTCGGCATTCAAGTGCCACTAGCGCCTGACCTCATGCCGGGAAGATACCATTCTTGCGTGAAAGAGGGGGGGGACACGCCAAATGATGCACAGGCTGCAAGACATGGGACGGCAGTCACAGGTCTCCACCGATTCACGAGGTCCCACAATTAACTGCTCTTTTCTGACAGGATATGATATGGGCCAGTAACTTAAAAAAATAAGAAGAAATCAATCAGGCAGGGTATTGGTTTGAACCTCCCTTTTGAAGTCGGTCACAATGAAAAACCTGGCTGACGCCCAACTTCATTATGCTGTAATAAGACTGTTAAGAGGTCTCATGTTAGCAAACATGTCGGAGCGATGTCACTCGAGCTGACAATGCCACTGCCACCGGGCCCGGCACACAGCCTGAAAGTGCCCGGGGCCGCCACGGACCCCACCCCCTCCCTGTCTCGCAGGTTTGCTCCGCTCGTCGCCCCGGAAACGCCGCCTGGACCTGCAGAAAGCCTGTTCTGCCACCTCCCCCGCTGACGGATAATTACGCACCATGAAACGCAGTGTAGCGTTCTGCGGGGTGGAACACTCTCTGAGCCCGGAGGCTCGGAAGATGCGTGATGGATGTATGGATGTATGGACGGATGGAGAAACAGATACTGCAGGTTTGTAGTACCACCGCACACACATTTGCACACTAAGAAGGCATTTAGACACAATTACAATAATACACGACAATAAACAGTGACGACGCACAGATTGTCAGAGAAGGTACGGCATGGAAGGCCTGATTCGTGTGTTCTCCGCGGGGATGTGCCCGTGACCTGTGAAAGTGTCTGACGTACATTAACGGGCTGGTGAGTCGCCAAATTGCTCCGTTATCATTGCCTTATCTGTATACAGCAGAAATTTGCCACCTCTGCAGTCAGTGCCATTGGGCGGCCACAGAGCCATAACCTGTAGGGGGAGCTACAAGCCTCTCTGTTATCCTCCGTCGGCTTTCACTGAGGTCATAGTGTGAGGTCATTCTTCTGACGCCTGCCGGCCGTGACATTGAGGCCTCACACCTCCATGGCGGGGGTTAACCCCACCCCCTTGGGCTGAGGTTCTGATGTTCTCCCTGTGTCTGTGTGGGGTCCAGGCCCAAAGCCAAACATAAATTTCACAGGGTGCCTGGCAACCCTATCGATAGATGCCCTTAGTATTTGTGTGTGTGTGTGTTTGGTCAAACTGAACTGGTAATTTTATTAACTGTCTACATGGCTGGTAGGGTCCCTCTCAAAAATATATGGTTGCATATACCCATCCAAGGTGTTCCATTGCCTTGCGTTTCCTTCAGACCCTTTTTGACCCTGCAGTGGAGAATGGATGGATGGTTTTGTCTGATGTGCCAATTTCCAGAGCTTCATGCTTGATTTTACATCGCCATCCATCCATCGTCTGAAACCACTTATCCTATTCAGGGTCACGGGGGTCCAGAGCCTATCCCAGAGACTATGGATGTAAGGCAGGGAGCAACCCAGGATGGGGTGCCAACCCATCTTAGGGCAAACCAGTCACTCATGCATGCATGCCTATGGACAATCAGGTAACTCCAATTAGCCTCAGCATGTTTTTGGACTGCATGGGAAACCCCACAAAGACATGGGGAGAATGTGCACGTGTACCGTAGACATGTACCATTCTCGGTTCCACATTGCAGAAACTTAAGAAACACCACAAGCACAGCAGTACTCCCTATACGCTAAATGTATTTATTGTACGATACATTTCTTATCGTAAGATCAAAAGGGAGCTACAATAGGTTACTGTATTTACCACATCAATTTAGGCTGCAACAGAGATCCAGAAATAATAAGCAAAAAACATGTTCAGCTGTTTAGATTCTTCTGGTAAACTAAACAATCATCCTTTTGTCACACCTGTAACGACTGAGCTAATTACTACTGCATTACCATAGCGGCCACATACTTCCTTTTAAGCATACCTGTTTCTCAATAAAATATTTGAGAAATTACTTATCAAAGTGTGACCATGTTTACATGTGTCAAGTGGGTTGAAGGGACTTTTTCCCAGAGCGGGACAGCATTCAAATGTGACTTACCTGTCTCTAACGTATCAAAGCTGCGGCTGTCTGGTGGCCAAAGACTTTTGGTTCAGTTCCAGGTTAACCTGTCATGTTGAATTTATGGCATCTGTCTTATTCTCTGTGTACGGACTTCTACAGGGTAACATACTTCACATAGCCAAGGAATTTAGCGTAACACACCTGTAAACGCCCATGACTCTCAGCAGGGTAAGCTCCTGGAAAATGGATGGGTGGGTGGATAACTTTTATGAGTAAAGTTTCGGATTAGCGGGCTTATACTGTCTCTGAGTCACATAAAAGAAGATGGTGAGTGATTTTTGGGCTTAATGTCCAATCATTAAAAAAAAGCCACCCATATATTTTTTAAGCTTGACAGCAACTTATTGTACTTGCTGGTGTTTCATGGGTATGCAAAGATCACATTGGCGATAACCGATAAAAGGAACTTGGACCAGTCTGTACTGATTTTCCAGTGTCAAACCACTGAAACTGCAGCTCAGTCTCTATAGGTTGTTGGACATTGCGTAAGTACCCTAAATGAATGCGTCTAAAGACTGTAATTTAGCGTGATAAGTGAGAACGGTTCTCCAAATTTTTATCGTGCTCAAGGTCCATACAAGATATAAAGGTGATGTAACAATGTGTCAGAACATTCTTTCCAGCGCTCGGTATTTATTATTAATTATTTCCTTAAGGAGATTTTTCCAAGCATCAGTAAAAGCGGACTCGAAAGTTCAACTGCACGAAGCAACACTTCCGCCTGCATTTGCGGATCGGGAGAGGCTTTAAGGTTTTTTTTAATTTTATTTTTTTTTGGGGGGGGGGGGGGGGGCGTTGCCCGGGACGACCGGAGAGCGGCGGAGCGTCCGAGCTGATGCAAAGCACCCTGCTTTTCCTCCCGCATCTAAAAATAGTCGGCAAAACAGCGGAATCGCTGGTGCCTTAATGAAACAGACTGCCGCAAATTAGGCTAACCTGGCAGGGGCTTGAATCAGCTCATCAAGGCCCCACAGGAAGAATCCACTCAGGCGTGAGGGAGGCACAGTGCCGCCCCCCCCCCGCCCCGACAGCATCTCCACGAGGAATCCACCGCACGCACGGCAGATCGACAGTCACCGAGATACGTATTTATTATTTATCGCCTGCCGTTGCAGCTCGCCACTCCTGCACGAAAGGCACCTTTCTGCAACTTGAAGCGAGGACACTAGACCCATCACTACACTTAATTGCTCTAATGTTAGTTAAAGCAAAGGTCCCGCCGCTTGTGTTCTGTCAGGTCCGCCTATGCCTTTCTGGCAAGTTCTGAAATGCTTCTCGGGGAAGCATTCCCCCCATTTATTTGCCACCGTATAGCGCAGGAATAATTCTTGTACCAAACATACAGTAAGAACGCCATGAATCCTATTTCATTATCCGATCATCCGCTCAAAAAAAATAGACCTAAATAAATGTGCAAGACGGGCCTGGTTAGAAGAGATGTGCTTATCGGACAGGGCTGAAGGTCATCGGGCACTTTTACCGCACATTCCTCTATAAATCACAGAGATAAAACATCAGTCGACGAAAATAAAGTTACAATGGAGATCACCGGCAACAATCTATTACGAAAAGGTTGGTTCATAACCAAACGACCTTAAAAGAAGAAGAAGACTTACTTCTACATTCCAAGACAATCTGATATTAAAAAACCCTCGATGCCATTGTGCTAACTCCTCAGTAACAAAGTGTGTTCTTTCATGTGATCCTTCTCCTCACCAGACCACAGCCAGGTCGTGAATTAGCAGTTTGGAAAAGACTGAGAAGGAGCTCAGGCTATATTATAGATGTACTGTAATAATCTAGAATTGATTCCTCTTCACAACCAGGCGTGAAACAGCTATCAGAACCAGTGATCACACAGCAGAGTAAATACCAGTGTTTGTTGTTGGATTACATCATCAACTATATTATATACACGAAAGTCCAGAATGACATCCCATGTGAAAAATTCCCAGACATCTCCTTCATTGTTTCTTTCGTCTATAAACGTCACTGCATATCTCCATAACTGACACTAGGTGTACCATTTTATATTTATGTGAGCTGTGAAAATGACCATTGTTTAGTCCCAAATTTACTTAAATGAAGCTCATGGCAAAAGGAAATCATCACTTTCCGGAATGTGTCAGTAAGCAATAAGGCGGTCGTGGACAGAAACACTAAAATCGACAATTTCTGGAACCTTTTTGTAAAGGGTTGTCAGTTTTGAAACCAATTTAAACTCGTGCGGTCTTACTGCATTCTACATACTTTTTAAGTGTTGACCGCTATTTAAAGGATGAATATAGATTTATAAATATTCGTTTAGAACGCATCTAAGAAACCAAGACAGGGTGCTCTTTGGTCTAGCCAGCTCATCTCCACGTGAAAATCTAACTATGCAATGTTGCAACGAAAATTACACCAGTCCCAACTTACGTTAGAGCGCAAATTACAGTTATTACAAATAGCCACAGCAGGCACATGAAGCAGCAGACCACAACATTATAGACACATTCAAAAAGGAGGGATCTTATTTATGAGGACTCCAGAATTAACAAAAAAAGGCAGGTGTGCTCGAAGCAGAAATATACGATATACACATGAATGGTGCCGGCTTCACGAACGGCTGGTGGTTTGGGCGCAGGAAGCCACTTCAATATCATTTATAAAAATAAACATTTCTAAAAGCGGTGGGTATACAGGATACGCAATACAACTGGTAACCCGCACTGGAGCCCAGCTAACAGATCCCCTCGTTAAGTTAAGCAGGGGACTTACCGATGCCTGGTGCTGAATAGATGAAGTACAATGCGGAGGTGGACAGGGAAAACAGAAATAAAAGTCCAAGGAATGACCTTCTCGGAAATTTGAAATATCTCGTCATTATAAGACGAAACAGAACGTATATTATTATTGTTTCCTTATATATTAACTAATTCAAATATAAACTCGAACATTTAAGCAAGGGAAGATAAAAAATATATTTATATATACGCAAATAATATTAATATAATCTGCAGCGCCCGTCAACAGTAAGAGGGAAAAATGAGCGTGGACGTCGGAGTCTGCATTCGCCAGCCGGGCGGTATTTGCTATAACATCCAAAGCGATCCGCGTGCGGCTGACTGGGCGCAGGTGAGCCAGCTGGCGCTGCCGACGCTCTGCCGATGGATGGACGGAGACCCGAGCTTACAGCGCCGATACTGAATGAAGGCGGAGGGCGTGTCCCTGCTATCGCATTAGCCAATGGGCGGAGTCGGCGGAAGGGAGCGTCGACAAAAAGCGTGTCTTCGCCGGCGCAGGGACTCTGTGTAAACTACGGCGTCCCTTTTTTTCCAAGTGAAACGGAAGACCCGCACTTCTGAATGGAGTTAATGAAATTATAAACGTTTGACATTCGGGCCTTTTTTGGCGTCAACTTAACTTACAGAGTTGTAAAACCCAGTAATATTACTTACCAAAACAGGTTTCGCGGTGTGTGAAACTTATAAGTGTGGTAACTACAACAGGAAAACTCCTGTTATAGAAACAATTTCCTGCGGACCATTAGGCAGCTTAAAATAGAAATAAATGCTCTAATTTTTTAGACAAAGTTGCAGAACATATTTACAATTTCTTCATACCGAATTACATTTATAAAAGCACTACACCAGAAACACCACGGTAACTCCGAATATAATTAATGTATTTATTTTAAAAGATTGAATATTGAAGATAAACTTAGAGATAAAATATTTTTCAGATCAAAAGTAGTGCAAGTAGACTAGAAATCTTATTGATCATCTTTAAAGTTGTCCTATCTGAAATAGAAATTTAGGATTTTCTTTGAATCTTTGAATAGTTTAGTAATTATAGGCCTATGAAATAGTGTATCGGAATATAGTTCATATTTTCCATTCATATACTATCATTTGCATAATACTGTGCCACCAGTTAAGTGGATAAGTTTAAGGCTGCACTAAACTTAAGGATAAGTTTAATGCAATATTCATCTGTTGTCATCCTATTGTGTTTAAACAGATCATTTAAGATGGATGCATTCCTAGTATATATAAGCTTCCAAGAGTAGAACAAATTAAGTGGGGTGCAGACAAATGGAAATGTTACGGGGGAGGGAATGCCATGAACTGGCGTATGCGACTGCCTCTAGTCGTTAAATCCCATGTGCACAATTTAATGCAAATGATTGCTAGTATAAATTTTCCTAACGAGACAAGGCCATCTGAAAGCTGTACAAATGTGTTAGCAACAGATAACAACGTTAGATGTTAAACGGTAGAAGAAAAAAATCTGTTCCGTCTTAAATGGAAATCCTTGTAGGAAATACATTATCTGCGGTAAGTCATCACCAAACCTGTATGACATGCTGTTTTCAGACTGAAGAAAGAGAATTATATATATACTCTCTTCTCACCTCCCCCATCCATGACAGCAAGCTTGGCCGTGAGGGGCCGCCACCTCGTGCGGTGCCCAGGGACCTGGGGGTTAAGGGCCTTGCGCAAGGGCCCATAACGCTCAAATGTCTATAATCAAATATTCAGTCATGATTTGTTCATTATTGTGATTCAGCACTCAAAAACATTTCTCTGTCAATAAGCCTTTTAGAGTGCCCATAGTGTGTTTCCTGTGTGTGAATGCCCTGTTATAGACTGCCCCCCTGTCAAGAGCAGTCCTTGTTTTATGCCCTTTACAGGCCATCCATCCATCCATTTTCTGTACAGGCTTGTCTTATGCAGGGTCTCACAGGTCCGGGGCCAAGCCCTTAAGCTACGAGTGCATGCAAGGGATAAACACACACACACACACACACACACACACACACACGCGTACCTATCTAAATGAGGACATTCCATTCACTTCTGTGGGAAAAACCCTAATCCCAGTCACGACACCCTTAACCCCAACCCAGCCCTAACCTTTACCATAAGTAACCAAGGTACATGAGACTTACTCAGAGTGTGGAAACTCAGAGACCAAACAAAACATTCTTCCAAAATTAAGTTCTCAACAATACAGTCAGAAAAAAAAATACACAGGTTATGCCAGAAAATCCTCACAACTGGGCAGTGCCAGAACAGATGCACAGCTGTTTCATAATGTCCGTCACACAACCTACACTTCACATCAATGTACTTCTTGAATCTTCTTTTAATATAACATTTAGTTGGGTAGAATCTATGAATAAGTTTAACCCCTATCCCGTGTTTGGGGACAGTCTGACCCCAGAGCATCATTAAACGGTAGGCAAATTTCACATGGGGAAATTATCACGGGAAAAGGGTTAAAGGAGATTCCCTTAACCTTATTGGAGAAGCCAGACTTTCTTCCATGCCATACATCCACATATTGACTCCAGTATGTAAACCCATATGGAAGAGTTGTGATATCTCTCTGAAATAGGCTTCGTATAGCTCTATTATTATTGTCAGAATTAGAGTAAAAACACATCTTAGCTATGGTAGAGTAAACTGGAGATGAAGGCAGTTGGTCGATAGTCGCCCTCGTCTGTGATTTAAACAGCATACCGACTTCAGAGAGTATTGCACCAAGGACTATGGTATAATCCCCTGGTGTTATAGAGATATTATATTCTGTTAAAAACTCCTCATAAGTGAAGAGAAGACCATCCCTATTAAATAACTGATCCATCAATACAATATTATTATCGAACTGTTTCATAAAGAGGGATTTGTGCTTATGCAAAATGTCCTTGTTATTCCATATATAATAAGTGTGAGGTGAAAAGTTCTGCTTGTAGATGAGAGACCATGATGAGAAAGCCTGGCGAAAAAAAGCAGACATTTTTACAGGGACTTTATCAATATCATAGTTACAAAGGATTTCTAAACAAATTCTTCAGCCAGTTTAACTTAAATGTGTTACTTAATGTGTTGAAGTCCAGAAAATTCAGACCGCCCATTTCATATGCATTCATGAGAGCAGTTGTCTTCAGATAACGTGTCCTATTTCTCCATATGAAATGAAACAGCATTTTGTTAGTTTCTTTTAGTAACTTACCATCAAGATGTAAAGTCAAAGCTGCATAAGTCAATCAAGAAATTCCTTCTGCCTTAGTTATCAATATTCTCCCTCTTAATAACATATCCCTTGTGGTTCAATTTTCTTTTAGCGTTTTGTATAACAAGATTAAAATTTAAATATGATAAATATGATCTGTTCTGTTGGTCCTTAGTAATTAAAACCCCAAATAACGAACTTCAATTTTTTATTGGAATATTATGAATTGAAGATTTAGAGCATCCCTTAATGGCCAAAAGTTCACACTTATTTGCATTCAAATACAAGCCAGAAGCCTTTGAAAACTCACCGATTACATCAGTTGAAGCTTGACAAAACTCAGAGCTGTATAAACTTTGGTAAAAATTGCTACTGAAACCGGATATGACTTTGAGGTCCTCTGTAATAACCCCATTAACATTCAGTCTATTAATACTTTTATTCTATTAATACTATTCAGTCTATTATTTTTGGCATGATGTTTTTCCAAATTAAAAAAAATAGTGTGAATTTTGTTCACTTTCTTCAAGCCATGTTGCTCTATACAAACGCACATTTTGCATTTTGGTTGTATTGTTCATCTAATTTAATTTTCAGGTAAGCTAGTTCTGATTTTGTCTCCTCTAATAATAAGGTTCGAGATGTAACGGGAAATTGGTCGGGTGTGACGTCTGGCACCTCGGAATTTACGACTTCGTCGGGATAATACGAATATAAATACGAACGCACCAATACAGCAACCAGGATACCGCTACGCTTTCTGGGAAATGAAGTATAAATTGTTAAACTTGGCGCTCGACATTTCTTTCAGCAACGACAGTCACTGTATTTATTTTGATTTTTCAAAACCTCTCCTTCTCTTGCACGATGTATTCAATAAAATTGTCAAGGCTTCCACAATAAATGTCTGAATAATCTCGCCCCAGAGACGCAGCAGTTACTACAATTCCCTTCAAGATAAGGGCCTTGATCCAGGAAATGGGGGATTGGCTGATGACATTAAGGGGCGAGAAATGGAGTCGCATTTGCAAAGCACGTTTTAAATAGTACAGATGTATGTTTTGGAGAAAATGGGAATCGGCAGCCGCGTAGCTGTTACGGGCGTGCTTCTCCTGCTGGCAGCGTGTGCGGCGGACCGGCTCCAGAACCGCGGTGTCTCCTTACGGACTAGAGATGAGACTCAGGCCAAGGCGGCTTGGGAAGGTGTTGGCAGCAGCGCTGGCGATGCACAGTCTCAGCCAAAGGACGACCGAAGTCCGACCTCAGTCCAGCGTGCGGTGCTCGGCCAGTCGGACGGTGCGATCGGGTGAGGATGTTAATTATCTGTACCACTGTAACCCACTGCGATGGTCTGGACATGTCGCATCGTTTACGAAAAGTGTCGCAACCAGTCATATTTCTAACGCAGCATTCAGTGATGCAAGTGAGGACAGTGAAATGCCTCAATGCTTTACACCCCTTTCTGGGCGATGTTACTCAATGGGCGTTCAAACCGAGTAATGACATTGTATGGAACCCTAATGGTGCAATTCATGTAAGCACATTGCATCCCGGATGCTCCTTCCCTGTTTTGCCTGTGGAATGTGTGCGATGCCCGTAAGTCAGAACTGGCGTGTTACTGTAAATGATGATGAAACGCAAACATAATTTAAATAAAATGTATGTCAAGCCATTCAGCTCACTTGGTAGTGGAGTTATGTCGATACTTATACAAATATAGCATACGGAGTCTTTTTTTGCGTCGTGACATCTTGCCCATGTCTGACTCACTTCAAATTTCGTATATGATACTGATAAACCTAAATTTAGTTGACACCGCACTTTTTTATAGTGTGCTCTATATTCGTCAGTGATAAATCATCTGGTTGATCCGTTAAACACTTGAAACACAGCACACAGTTACTTTTTAATATTTTCAAATGTACTTTTACCCCGTTGCGTGTTACAGTATGGGAGGTATTTTCTGCAATGATGAAAATGATAAAATGAAAAACATTCTCCACTTTGCCGTTTAGTTTATACTATGGAAGCCCGTTTCCGCCAGGTAGTAAAAAAATATAAGCCACGGAATCTCGCAATTGCGATTTAGTAAATCAGAATTCCGACTTTATATCTCGCAATTGCGACTTAGTAAGTCAGAATTCCGACTTTAATTCTCGCAATTGCGACTTAGTAAGTCAGAATTCTGACTTTATATCTCGCAATTGCGAGATATTAAGTGTTCTGACTTACTAAATCGCAATTGCGAGATTACGATTGTTAGGGTCTGTGACAGCCAATAATGTAATAACTGCCAATGGCATAATAATATTCCGTTTTTGTGTAATAAAAGGCTATAATATAATAATGTGATATGTTTTTGATTCAGAAATGTTATTCGGTAACCCTCACAATTCTTACTTTAGTTTTTGTACAGAACACCGTCACTTCTGCGCCAGCTTTAATGGCTCAGTGCAATGCGCGTACATACAGTATATACCGGACCGGAGGGAAGGCGACAATGACTGTCTGCTCTGTCCCACAGTGCAATGCACCTACAGTATACCGGACAGGAGCGAAGACTACAATGGCTGCGTCTGCTCTGTCCCTCAGTGGAATGCGCATACAGTATACCGGACAGGAGCGAAGGCTACAATGGCTGCGTCTGCTCTGTCCCTCAGTGGAATGCGCATACAGTATACCGGACAGGAGCGAAGGCGACAATGGCTGCCCCTGCTCTGTCCAGGCATTTTCATATTTCCAGTTTCCAGTTGTGCGTGTTAATGGTAGCCTCCTAATCGGGTATGAACAAGAAATCCATACTACTTGCCAGCAGATTACATTATGTGTATAATGCGTGTTTGGAATACATTCCTAAATAGCAGATGCGCTGCCTGATTGGCTAAAAAAATGTCAGAATTTCGATTTAGTAAGTCAGAATTCTTACTAAGTCGCAATTGCGAGATATAAAGTCGGAATTGTGACTTACTAAGTCGCAATTGCGAGATATAAAGTCGGAATTCTGAATTACTAAGTCGCAATTGCGAGATATAAAGTCTCAGTTGCGAGATATAAAGTCGGAATTCTGACTTACTAATTTTAAGTAGCAAGTACGAGATTCCGTGACTGAGGCGTTCTGATCCATGACTCCGCCCACTTCCTGCTCTAATTAACATATATTTGCATGTTGCTTTTTCATTTTGGCAGGATTTTTACACATGGATTTTGCAAACTAAATGGCACCATAGAGATGGTATTTACATTTTCATTTTGGCGGGATTTTTTACGCACAGACTTAGAAAACTAAATGGCAAAGTGGTGCTTGCATTTTCATTTTATCATTGTCATTTTCATTTTCTGCAGAAAATACCTCCCCTAGTTACGGGAGTCCTATATTGACAGGCTCAAGGCATTCCCTACTCTTAGGCACTCCCTACACTTAGTCACTGACTCTCTGCAAACTTTGACTCGTAACTTCGGTTGCGATAGTGGTGTGTGTAATACACAGAAAGTGATTGAAAAGCTGAGCCTGTTTGTCCTCCGCTCTGGCACGCAGCCGGCCGAACGACACAGAGCTGGGCGGAAATGACACGCGCCGCAACAACGCGGGAGCCGGCGTCACCAAGGCGACGACACCGGCCCCCCCTCCCACCCCAAAACCCATCCTGCCGGTGCAGACGGGGGTGAAGGCACAGGAGGAGGAGCAGTCCAGCGGGATGACGATATTCTTCAGCCTGCTCGTCATTGGTGAGTCCTGTCTGGTCGGAGGAGGCCCCGCCCCCCCCCCCCAAAAGGCAGTGTCAGTGTCCCCCTCAAATTGGGATATCCTCCTGTGTCTTTCTGGATTCATTGAGATGCTTAAAGATGTTACTGCTGTGTTAGCTGGAGAGTTCAAAGGCACATCCAAGATTACTTTCCTGTTACTTAGGAAATGCAGGCAGGGATTTTCCCAGACCTGAAAATGAGAATCCCTCCCACTGATTTTTTTGATGCTTATTTACTTCTGACAAAATGCTTAGGTATTTTTTACATCATGGCAGTTCTGCACCGAGTAAGCAGTTTTTATATGGCTTCTGCTATGAGGTGAAGGCTGTACTGTGGATGTTAGTTACTACGGTAACATGAATGAGAGTGAGTACCAAACTGTGGCCATTAGAATTGATGCACTGCTATTTCTGAATGACTTTCCCATGAGATGTATTTTTCAAATGGTCTCTCTAACTGTTACATAAAATAACTCTCCTACCATCTGCTCCCTCCTCCAAACAAAGGGGTGGGGGGTGATCGTCTCCATCATACATAAACAGCTGAGCAAGCAAACACACAAAGTTCAACTTCTGGCTCATACATTGTAGTTAATGATTGGCTGACAGTCACTGTGAAGAGCAGATGCTATCTCTGTATGGGACCCATCCTTCTCCACCTGAAATTTGGGCATTTTTGCAGAACACAACAGTGCACTCCTATTTTTTTTTTTTTTTAATATCGTTGGAACTCGTTGTAGTTTTTTTAGGGTGCAGATGGACAGTCTCCAGGGCAGCTTTCCTGCAGTCCCTCCTATTGTGTGTTTCGCGGCCACGTTTGCCATCTTTATTCATTTACTTTTGGTTGATACCGCAGAAGCGAGCAAATAGAGTTGGGCAGAATGTGTGTGTCAACGGCCTCGGCCTCCTGAGCGCTTCCGCTGTGTGTGGCGAGAAGCTCATTTCTGGAGAGATTTGCTGCCCCGACCCGCTTCGTCTTTGCCCTGACTGCAGGCTAAAGGGAAAAAGAGGCCGTCCTGCATGGTCTTTGCTTCTCCGCTGCTAGGTCACTTTACAGAAGGGCGCGGAATTATCATTGCCGTTCACTCGGGCTTCTGCTGGTGTCAGACTTCTATCTGACTCACCATTTCCTCTGGTTTCTGATGCCGTAGCCCTACCTGTTGCCAAAAGATTAGGGTCTCGGCTCGCTGACTCAAGTCAAGGCCAAACCAGTTAGTGCAGGGGTAAGCAATTTTATCCAGAAAGGGCCGTCGTGTGTTTGGGTTTTCACTGCAACTCTCTAATTAGATGACTAATTAGAGGACTGGTTGGCTGAAGAGTCCTCACACCTGGGTTTGAGCAGCTGACCAAAAGGTTATCCCAAAAACCTGCATACTCGCCAGACCTTTGTGGATAAGATTGGCCACCCCTGGTATAATGTATTCATGAAATTCTCCATCCAAAGATGCTCATGAACGAATTCTGCAAATATAATTACAATGCTAATGTTTTAATGCAGTATTATAATTGCTTCTATTTTGTGTGCATGCATGCATCCAGAATTCAAGGGGTCAAAAGTTTTATTGTCATATGGACAGAGTTAAATGCAATTCCTACTTGACTGCCTGCTACCTCACAGACTAGACAATTAACAAAGCAGTGCAACTTTGCTATAACGTAAACAAACAATAAACAACTAACACTAATAATGGGTAATCTATGGGCCTTTCTTTCATATAATGTCCCGTGGTAATATGTTTGTATGTGCATTCATATATATTTATTCAACGTTGATATAATGTTTTGGAAAAGCCAATATATGTGTCCATTTATATTTCTTTAAAACTGATATAATGCGTTGGTAATGTCTATATGACTGTATATGTATTTATTTAGCATCCATAAATGTCATCTTCCAATTACACTTCGACAATGTCAATAGGTGTGTCTGTTTGTATTTCTCCGAAGCTGATGTAACGCCCTGACAGTGTATATTTTTGTGTCTGTTGACAGTGCTTTCATGATGTTAAGCTATGCACAGAGATGTCCTGTGTAGCTGAACCTTGGCCTGTGCTTACTGGCCACCCGTTGTTCTCTTTCTGCAGGTATTTGTATCATATTGGTGCACCTGCTAATTAAGTTCAAGCTGCACTTCCTGCCAGAGAGCGTAGCGGTGGTCTCACTGGGTAAGCGAGTCGTCCCGGGGCGACATCCCGGGTGTCAAAATCCACAGCCTGTCATTAACACCACTGCTGATCTTTACTGTATTTAGATTTTGTTCTTTTCCGTTCCAGCGTTTATTTTGGCTACGGAGTGTTTTCGGCAAGAGTCTCGCTGAGGTTTCTCAGAGTTGAGATTTGAATTCAGATGTATACTTTGAGGGTTTATGACAGTGCGCTAGTTCATGCAAAAAAGACTCCGCCCACGAATTTAACTGAAATAGCTTTTTTGTGAATTGTGTATTGAGAAACCAGACGTCTCTGCAACACTGACTGTTAAACGCTCATGTGCCGTCAATAGGGGGTTGGCCAATAAACGTATGTAGTAACTCATGCCTAGATAATGACACCTGGTGTTGAAATTGTTGGGTTGTCGGGTGTTGCTTTTTTTCCCTCTCCTTCTTTTCTCTCTATTCATCCTCATATTCTCTCATTATTTTGTTTCTTTCTCCCAGTTTTTAAGTCCTCGGCCCAAAACCTGGGAAATGGAAGATTAACCTCCCCCCCCACCCCCACCCCCACCCCCAGCATGACCCTGTTCCTCATTGCAAACGTTTTGCCAAATTTTGAACAATGCCCCTTTTTAGGCGGAGTGGTGGCTCTGAGGCTAGGGATCTGTGCCAGCAATTGGAAGGTTGCTGGCTCGAATCCTGTGAATGCCAGCAGTGATTCTGCTATCTTGGGCCCTTGGGCAAGGCCCTTATCCCTTGTCCTGGGTATGACATTAACCTACACCCGGCCCTGCAAGTAAGTCCTCCAATTGGCCCACCAGCCACTGGAAGAACTTCGCACTGTTCAGCTCCATCTGTATCACCCACTGCATAGCTGCACCCAGGCTCTCATCCCAGAGGTGGCTTGTCGTGTGGTGGTGTGCAGCAACGTGCTGTATCAGCGCGTGCCCCCTTACCTACCTACCCTTTTTAGTGTGTTTTTTGGGATGTTTGGAAACGTGCGCGTTTGGCGGGAAGGCTGCCCGACTGCTGCTGCTGCGCGTGTCGCCGATTCATGCGCTGTGCCTTTAAACCTGCCGTGCTCCCCTGTTTCCCCCCCCCCCCTCTCTGCCATTTGACCAGGCATTCTCATGGGGGGCTTCATCAAGATCATAGAGTTTCAGGAGCTCGCCAACTGGAAGGTAGGTGTGCGCCTCTGGGAAGGCTCCGCCCCCCACATGACCTCCAAAGGGGTCCTGCACTTCCTGCCTTTGTTAAAGGCCCTTTTTATCACCTCCTCCCCTGTATCATAATCAACCATCACTAACGCCCCAGGCCACTAGCTGCATTGTGTTCCTGCCTACCCCCACCCCCCCTAAAAAAAGCTGACCGACCAGGTAATGAAAGCTGTGCTGAGGATCTTTGATCAGCTCAATAACAGCTTAATAACAGCTCAATAACAGTTTTTCCCCACTTCTCCATTTCCATGATGCTTCGCTGTGGCTTGCAGGCGTCCTTCCGCTTGGCTTTTCCTGCTTTAATTAACATTCCTTGTAGGATGCAGACCAGTGAAACCCACCCCCCCCCGACACAAATGTGGCTATTGTTTGAAACCCAGTGGGGCCTAGTGCTGATTCATCAAACCTAGTAACAGAAGATGCTGTTTCCATGATGGCGACAAGGGACCTGTTCGGGTGTAAGGCTTCTTTATACTTGGCTAAAATATATATATATATATATTTTTTTTTTCCCCGCTATTTATAAATCTACATATTCGAGGTCAGCGCCCTCCTTGGGGGCGTGACAACGGGGGCCTCACTGAGATCTGAACCAAAAACCTTCAGTTTTTTCTTTCTTACTGGCTCCCGTTCTGGTCCAGGCTTCATGATACGCTACGACCGTTTACTTGATCTCTCACTGGAGCATTTTGCTCCATCCGAGCCAGAAAAGGCCAGTTGGGGCAAGGCAGCTGTGTCCTGGGTTTGAATGCATTCCGGCTGGAACTGGCAGCACGCGGCGGGTTTGTTCCTTGTGACCTTGGCCGGTGGTTTCCGGGGCAACAGCAAAATTGCTGAAGTGGTGAGGAGTCCCTGCGAAGTGAGATAGAGATCCTCTTCCTCTTCTGTAGATCCTGCCAGAAACGGCAGGGGAAGTATATGACTAGCATTAAAAAGAAAAAAAAAAACAGCAAACATGAAACGGCAG
The DNA here is from genome assembly GCA_026780765.1 of Petrocephalus schoutedeni. Classification (NCBI taxonomy): domain Eukaryota; kingdom Metazoa; phylum Chordata; class Actinopteri; order Osteoglossiformes; family Mormyridae; genus Petrocephalus; species Petrocephalus schoutedeni. The sequence goes on along the minus strand of JAODKL010000038.1, from coordinate 19,307,278 downwards.
CTGGGAATTTGGACCAGGCTAATTTTAAACTGGTACTGCTCGCTACAACATTTGAAACACGCACACACACTCATTGCTCTTCCGCTATCTGGCTCAGACAGATCTTGTTTATGAAATTCTGCAATTCATTATTGGGTCCAGATGGACCGAGGCAACAATAGTCTTCCTTTTTCAAGTCGAATGGGGCTTTGCCCTTTTGTTCAGGGTCATTTTTGGGGGGGGGGTGTAGTCTTCTGATTTGTTTAGGCTAAAAAGAAAATTATACGGCATGAAGGGAATTTCTAAATTATCTCGGTTTAGTAAATATGAAAGCAGTAATGAAGTGAAATAGATAAGCTTAAAATATGCATTAAATGTATTTATGTTTGCCCTCGGTTAGGATGCAGGTCTGCCCCTGTTTGGGTCTTTCGGTTCCTGGACGTCACTTATACTATGGGAAGGCTCCCCACCCCTTTGGAGCTGAATGAAATGGACCCTGGGCCAGTTGGAGTTTGGGCCACGAGCCCACAGTAAGACAGCATGTTTTACCCAACAGCTAGCTTTCAGGGCACACTTTCCTCTGCACTCCCTTGCTTAGGGTAGGGCCCTAGGTGGGGCAGCGAGCCTGACTCCTCAATGAGGGTGTGTAAGGGTGTGGTAAGCCTGTGAAATCCCAGAATCCTCTTACCTTACTCGGCCATAGTGTAAGCCCTTCAGCAACACCGCTTCAAAGCATGCGAGGTTTAAAAACAAACACACCAAACGTATGTCCATACACTACATTTCATGCCTCTCAAGCGCTGAGGTTGCTATGTGCCATTGAACCTAAGCGTATCTTTCAGCGAGTGTTGCCACATATTTACTGCCGTTGCTGATCCATCCTCCTCCTGTTTGCAGAAGGAGTGTTTCTATTGCAGCGAGCTGTCGTCTTGCGTGGGCCTCTTATATCGGTCTTGCCGTAACATCTCGTTTGGGTAGAGTTTGCTCTGTGCTGTGGACTTTTTCCTCTCCCTAATCCATCACTTGGTAGATTTTCGGCCTTGTCACGAGTTTGATGTTGTGGTTAGGGTGAGTGCACGTTGAAACCTGATCCCCTTGTGCTGACATCATAGGGCAGGGAAAAAGCAGGTGACTTGTGCGCTAATTCAGGTCACCTGCTCGGTATTCTCGGTTAATTCGCTCGGACAGTGTACGCGCCAAGTCTCTCGGCCTTGGCCCTGCTGTAGGTGCTGTTGTGTGTTTCCCTTGTTCTGTTCTGAATTCTCTCTTTTGATATACTGTATTTTCCGGCGTATAAGACGACCCCCTGACTTTTCCAGTTAAAATATAGATTTTGTTATATACTCGCCGTA
>JAODKL010000038.1:19293811-19305794 GCA_026780765.1 Petrocephalus schoutedeni | reverse complement strand
CAAACTCCACACACATGGAACTGGGCCGGATTCGAACCCCGGTCCCAGAGGTGTGAGGCGACAGTGCTACCCACTGCGCCCCTTATCTGATATCATCGATTACATTTAATATTGTCATGTCACCCGGCCGTAGTAGAATTTACCATAAGATCTGAACAAGAAGTAAAATTAGGTAGTTTATAGATTTAAAGTCGCAAGTTTGTAACCAAAATGTCAACAATAGTCCAAGGTAGCAGCATTAACAGTCTTGGAGTCAGGCCAGAAAGCACAGGAAGCAAGTACAAGGAAATTTCAGTGTTTGCATATCTTGTCTTGCTCTCCTGTGATACACACAGTTCCATATGCAGGTGAGAGCCAAGCTTGGGGGCCCTGAATGCAGGGTGACCAGTTTTTCCCTTGGAGTACTTGGGGTGAATAACAGCAATAACTATAACTGATACTTCATTGATCCCCCTGGGGAAATTCTCTTCTCACCTCCCCAAACCTTGCTCTCCATGAGAGCAAGCTTGGCTGTGAAGAGCAGCCACCTTAAGCATAGTATGATTATGCCATCAGCTATGTGATTCGAAATGGCTCCTTCCGGTCACGGGCACTGACCGCCTGAGCTGTACACCACCCTCTCTAGACTGCTGAGCATTTACAGACCACTTCTGAGATCCCCTTGGATCTACAGTGCAGTGTATTATGCGAACCTGCAGTGCCATTCAACCCACTAGGCGACATTAGTGGCCACATAGAGCACCACCTTCTGTGCAGACACTAAATTAGCCAAGCGATTCCACTTTGTCTGGGGGGAGGGGCGCGGTGAAGTTTGCCTCAGGAACCACGTGGGCTTTGATCAGTACTGCTAATCTGTAGAGTGGACTAAAATAACAAGCATTTCAGGCTGGCGGTAATGCATGTGTGCTGATTTTCAGTTTATAAAGTTTATACATGTAAAGTGCATCTGTTATCTCCTGTGACTCATTGGTCATGGGAACATTTTCTGAATAACTTTCAGGGTGTTTAATGTCATTGTCGTTGGTCGCTTGTGTTCCCCACAGGAAGAGGAAATGTTTCGTCCCAACATGTTTTTTCTCCTTCTGCTGCCGCCCATAATCTTTGAATCGGGTTACTCTTTACATAAGGTGAGTCATTCCCGCATTATTTGCAGCCATTCCTTTGTCTTCCAAAATCGCTTTGCCAGTACAGGGTCACCCTCTTACTTATCATGGGAAACCCAGGGGACAAGGTAAGGGGCTCCCTTCCCTGGGTGGGATGCCAGCCCGTCACAGGGCACAAGGTAAGGGGCTCCCCCACCTGGGTGGGATGCCAGCCCGTCACAGGGCACAAGGTAAGGGGCTCCCCCCCTGGGTGGGATGCCAGCCCGTCACAGGGCACAAGGTAAGGGGCTCCCCTACCTGGGTGGGATGCCAGCCCGTCACAGGGCACAAGGTAAGGGGCTCCCTGTGTATTTCTGTCAAGTTGACTTAATTTCCTAATTAGTTTCCAAATGACAGGCATGTTGGGATGGACTTCCTTAGGTAAGAAAAAGCTTGACGTAATGTCTCATTGGCCATCATGACCTGAGTGAACCTTTTTTCCTTCCCTAGGGAAACTTTTTCCAGAACATTGGTTCCATCACTTTGTTTGCGGTGATCGGAACAGCCATCTCGGCCTTCATAGTGGGAGGAGGCATCTACTTTCTGGGCCAGGTGACGCATCTCATCTCGCTTCTGTTCCGCATCCTCGTTTTTTATGCGGCGACTCATGCAGTAAATCTTGCACAGGCCTTCGCAATGTTGCAAGCTCTTCTAAAATCGCAATCTCGTGTGGTGCCTCTCGTCCCTGCAGGCAGATGTCATTTACAAGATGACCATGACTGACAGGTGAGATTTAACACGGTTAGTTGAATTTGAACCCAAGCCAGTCAAAGTCTGTTTGCCAGTCAGTCTGGAATGACGTCACACCCAAGTTAATCATGTTCCAGTAAAGTCGGAAAGCCATTTAGCAGTACCAGGGACCTGTTTCAAAAAGCAAGTTTTCTTGCTTAGCCAGATAACTTGTTGGATTTCATTTACTCCAGTTTAAATTGCCTTTATCTTTGTTCACGTACATTTACCTTAAATCCTAAGAGTTATCTGGCTAAGCAAGAAGTCCTGCTTTCTGAAACAGGCCTCAGCTTTATCCTGGTTGATTGTTCGCCACTGTTAGCAATATCAGTTGATAACACATCACATGGAATTATGTGCATAAAATCACCGTAGTAACACATCCACAGATGGCGGTTGGGCAGTATTGTGTGCACGACTGATTTAATGAGCCACAAATAATACATAATTATAAGACAGCTTTCACTTCTATTGAAAAAGGGTGCAGCCGTCTTGAATTCTGAGGTCGGGGCTGTGTAGATTATTCCCACTTCCCGAGTAGGAATTCCAACTACAGGGTGCGTTCCAATTGAAGTTTCTGATTAGGAACTCAGAAGAGTTACGACTTAAAATGGGACGCAGCATAATTTCTGCTCAATTGTAGCATCAGGAAAAGCTGCACTTCGAAAAGCAGCTGATCTGTAGGATGCTAGGCTGTTTCAGTTGTATCAGGAGACTGAAAACAGATTATCGTGAGGGACTGGAGAATGTCATATTTGAATATTTGAAGTTAGTTTATGTTACGATGTGTTTGCAGAGTTTCTGTCACATTTTACTAATATATCAGAATGATGGGGCATTTATGTATCTTTTATGAGAATTATAATTTTTTTATTCTTGCTACATTTCTTTATTGTAGCAGTTGGGGTACTGTTAGAGATACTAGCCTTAAGTTAAAAGGTCTTTTGTTTAATAGTGGATAATTACATTACATCGATTTGAAACCTTGATTACTACTAGCAAGAAAGAGTCTGATATGGGGGTCCGATAGATTTGACCAAACTGTTTTTACGGTCACAACGACTAAGACGTGTCGACTGCATTTTGGTTTACTTTCATTTTTGAAAGAATTTGGCGTAAAAATGAACTATAGTTGGAAAACTATAAACTTCACAAGGAGCACTTTAACAGGTTTGAGATTTGTAATCTGTTTTTCTCAGAACAGATTTTTAAGTTGCACCAAACAATAAGTCAGTTTAATCAGGTGCTAGTTAGTGAATTTATTGGTTAAAACATTACTTTGTGACAAAGACCTGGCAGGTTCATTTGATTCCGTCAGCTCCACCGTAGGGCTTTCAGTACGGGTTCAATATTGTAAAATTTAATTGGGCTAATCTCTTTATTATACTGAAAATTTTAAAAAAGATTAAAATGAAATCACATAAGAAATCACTTCTTTCTGACATATATAGTGATGTTGCTGGAAACCCTGTGTATTCTTATGGGATTACTCCTGGAAATCTCTTAATGGAAGGTAATTATGGGAACGCGGGAACACGAGCTGCAGCTACGCGTAATTTAGATTTTCACTTGATCCCTAATCGATCGCTCTCTCCTGCCTCTGGTACAGCTTCGCCTTTGGCTCCCTCATCTCAGCTGTGGACCCCGTGGCCACCATCGCCATCTTCAACGCCCTCAACGTCGACCCCGTGCTCAACATGCTGGTGTTTGGGGAGAGCATCCTGAATGATGCCGTCTCCATCGTGCTCACCAAGTACGTCTCTCTCGGTGACCAGGGGCCTCATGTATAACGGCGTGCGTGGAATTCACACTAATCATGGCGTACGGATAAAACCAGAAATGTGCGTATGCCGGAGCATGTGAGCGGAGCGTGAGCGAGGAGCGGATCAGGCGGAATTTGGTCAGAGTGCGGAGCAGTTTTTTTTATTAAGGCTGGAGCGGTTGCTCTGTCTCGCTCCAATTTCGCTCCGATACCGCTTAAACCACAAGTCTGAGGCGTGCCCAGATTACCCATAATTCATCTGTACAATTATCAAGACTGTTACACAAATTAGCGAAGTTCGCGAAATATTTCACAAAGGTTTAAGGTGACAGTTGTTAGGCATGCAGATTATTCCTCCCTTTTTAAATTTGGAGGGAGCTATAGGCGTCGCCAGGCCCATTTTATTGGGGCACGTCCTTGTGTGACAGCCAGTCTGACCAATCCAAAGTGCCGTGCTCCTCACGTGACAATCATGCTCACCAATCAGAAGTGCCCCAAAGTAACTGCATATACGCCCACAAACAACAGACACGTGAAACCCAAGGAAAACGTTACATTTGCAGTGCAGAATAAATACATTTTGGATTCAGTTCATAAATTTCAATTCTTATCTTTTGATTAATGTATAGCGCAGTTCAAATTTTACTGTATGGTTGTGCTCAATTACAGTTTTTTATACACATATAGTGAATACTGATCTGAGTAAAAAAAATCAAATCACAATTGCAGTATCTGTCAGATAAATCGCAATTAGATTTTTTACTAAGTCGTTCAGCCCTATTTTATGAACATATCTCAAAAATTTTACATTGGGTGGGTGGGGAGTGAGGGGGGATTGTGCCCCAGTAAAGCTTTACCTCTAGCAATGCCCCTCGAGTGAGTGTGGAGCGATTTGACTGGAGCGGGAGAAAATTTTAGTGGAGCGAGGAGCGGTATGGAGCGGAGCAAATTACAGCGGAGGAGCGGGCAGAGCAAACAGCCTCGTGAGCGAGGAGCGGAAATTCTCACGGCTCCACTCCGCTCACATGCTGTGGCGTACGCCACGAAAAATCCAGATACACAAAACTGTGCTTAAGCAAAGTTCTACGTCCCAATCAGCGCGAAATGTTACGCAAGTGCATGAGCCCACCGCCACGCCCCAACTCCTCCCATAATTATACATATTTTAATATGCAAATCCATATAAAGATCCCCTTTGATCGAGGGTTTGTTAAAAACAATTGCCAAGGCACATTTTAGCGAATGCGAAGTAGAGGTCTTGCTTAGCGAAATCGAGGCCAGAAAAGAATGTTGTTTGGTCGTTTAAGCAGTGGCATCAGCATCAAAGGAAAACTGATGGAGTGGCACAGCGTGGCAGAGGTACTTAAAATTGTAATTCCGGAAAGTTGCACAGTGGCCGAAATAAAGAATTAAGGGTCGGATATTAAAGTCGACATAAAAAAGCAAGTTGCAGCTCAAAACCACTGGAAGAGGTAGCGGAATTGCGGGGCTCACACCCTTTGAGCAGCGAGTTGCTGCAGTTATTGGGGACACGGTCATAACAGCAATTTTGCCAGCGAGTGAGTTGTTTTGTACCATATTTGTTGAATTAGTTAAATGTTTCAGATGAACAGACAGACAGCAGATGTAGTATTAATTTTGTTTATAGTTTCAGACAATGGTGACGACAATGGCGACCTGGGACAATCTGAAATTAGGTGTGGGACGTGTAATGGGATAGTCGCGCGCAGTGCTGGTGCGAGAGAACACACTGCTCATTTCACAAGCAGCACTATGGTCAGGATCCTGCCCCGATTCGACACCTGTAGAGGGGAGATGGTAACCAGAAAATGCTTGTAATTTTTGGCTTGAACCAGATAAAGTGACGTCTTGCAGATGACGCAATCAGGAAGTGTCATGTGGAAGATCTTTAAGTATGTTGCATTCAGTTTATGTACAGGAAGGTAACTATAGGTGAATTTCATTCATGGATGCCTTTCTGGTGACCTGTGTTCTGTAGATTAAAGCTTTTCAGTGTTGTCAGCTATTCATTGATTGTTACACCAGAGGTCTTTTGTCCTGAGTTAGCACAGTTTAAAGTTTAAAGGAGTGTTTGCACAAGTGATGTGGGCCTTTATGAGTTTATTACTGTTATTTTTCTTTCCACGGGAAGAATTACAGAGTCAACATGTCTTTAATGACCTCCGTTCACATGTCTCATGTACAGAGTGGAAATTGTGAACGCTGTGAGTTGTAGCTCATTGCGTTGCATAGCTGAGCAAGTTAATGACCTACATCCAGAAGCTCATGGGTTCGATTCCTGTAGCCGGCAGATTAATTTTGTTACCATTGGGTCTTACATCCTACCCCCTTAGCTCCAGGGGTACTCTCACCCCAAAACTTGCTCTTGCCTGTATGTACATGTTTGGATACCTTGAAAGTACCCAATTTCCGCACAGGTTTGAATAAAGTACTTCTGTATTGTTGTATTATACTTTAGAAATAATTACCACCATTCCTGCAGATAATATATTGGGCAAAATATGCCGGTGGAAGAGTAGTGGGCCCAGGACAGAGCTGTGTGGAACCCCATGGCTAATCGAAAACATACAATTTAATAAGATTCTAACCAGTGTGAATGACAGGGTTTTCAAGTCTGTCAGGGTTGTGCCATTTATGGTATCTAATCCAGATAATTTATTCAGAATTTAAAAAGTACTAGTTACTCAGAAGTGTGCTGTGTTTTGCACTTAATGTACTGTAAAAAACCTCCCCTTCCCTCTCGATATGTGTATGTTGCACTGTGGTACTGGGCCACTGCATACCTGTATATGGATGGTATGACAATAAAGCTTGACTTGACTTGACTTTGCCAAATCCTTAAAGCTTATGATTTCGCAAGAGAAATTATCCAGTTTATAAACACAAGATCGATGTTATTAGTGCCACTTCTGCATTAGCTAAGAAAATGTTGTGTTTTTGTTTTTACCAGCTTGTATTGTGTTGTGGGCGGGCAGTGTGCTGCCTCTTTTTTTTTTTCTTGGAAAGACCCAGACCGTAGTTAATGACACTTAACCGACAGGCCTAACAGGAAGGGTGAACTTGGCCCTTGAACACATCCTGTCCCTGTGAGTGCCACTCATCCTGTGGTCCTGTGAGATTTTGGGGTCCCTGGGTCTAAGATAGCGTGGCATCGGCAAATGCTTGGTCACATGAGTCACATGACACACAGTTTGCCATATAGCTGGCAGAGTATCAGAGTAATTCTGATTGGCAGACAGCAGCGATATCTCTTTATACCCAGCTTGGTCATGTGTTTCTCCTGCGCTGCTCCATCGACATCCACCTACACAAAATGAAGAACAGGAGTAAGCAGTGACAGATTGTTGTTGGAACAAAAAAAAAAAAAAATTCCTGATGCCTGGCTGTAAACATGTTAGTCCCCCTTGTGGACAGATTACAGTACTACAATTTGCAGACCTTAAGATAAAGCAGAATCTCCCCTTAGGATCAATTAAATACACCTTACCCTGCACAGACATGGGAGTAACATCTGATATGGGTTATCAGGACGGTCTTAGCATATTTTAGCTGTTCAATATAAAAAGTGACACGGATCTTCAAACATCTGATATTACTCTCAAGTGAGAAACAGACAGAGGACAGGACATTTTTATAATTCTTTTCAACAGAAGTCTGGTATTTTTATGCTTCATCTGTTTTTTTTGCCATTTCACGTAAAGAAGGTAACATAGAAGTTATCGCTAGCTTGATGATCAGCGATGATAGTAAAGGTGTGTAATCCAGTTATCAGTTTGAGGCCCTGTGGGTAAATATGCTCAAGCCAGTGATTTGGGTTCAGTGGCTCAGCGGGTAACACTGTAGCCTCACACATAATGAGTTTGAATCGCCCCGGCCTTCTCTCTGTGTTTGTATGGATTTACTCTGGGCAGTCCCACAGTCCAACAAATATTCGTGCCTCTAAATTGTATACAGAGTGTGAGTGGTTGCATTTTAATTTGAGTTTTTCTTCTTTCTCTGGGAAGCACCGCGGAGGGCTTCACTCGATCCGACAACTCCACGGTAACCGGCTGGGAGACTTTCCTGCAGGCCCTCGGATACTTCCTCAAGATGTTCTTTGGCTCTGCCGCCTTGGGCACGCTCACGGGCCTCATCTCTGCCATTGTATGCTTTCACCATGGTGACGACTTGGGAAAGGAGTGAGACTGGGGGAGGGTGAGGCCCAGATCCAGGACAAGCATGACCGAGTTTGTGTTTGTTGGGGGTAGCATGTGGCTTAGTGGGTTGGGCCGTTGTCTGTGCTCAGGAGCTTGTAGGTTCAAATCCTGGGGCTGGCAGAGTGATTCCAACTTTGGTTCCCTTGAACCTGATTTCTCAGTCGTATGTCAAAGATCAGAAGAAAAAGGGTCTGTCTGTCAGAAGAGGGGGGGGGGCATCTGACGCTATTGTCCTCTCCAGTGTAGTAAAACAAGCTCTCCAGGACAGACGTGAGATAAGGCCAGGTCTTTGTCATGAAGCCATTTTTGAGACGGTTCACTGAAACGGAACACTTTCTTGTAGGACTCACGTCATCCTACTGTATGCTTTGGGGTTAGGTGATTAGTTATGAGGAATCGTCATGTGGTGAGGAAGAAGGTACCCTAATATTCCTTAACCTCAGCCAACTTCAGAGCCTTAAACACTTTGACCTGAGGAAGACGCCCTCGCTGGAATTTGGGATGATGATCATCTTTGCCTACCTCCCGTATGGCCTGGCAGAGGGCATCAAACTGTCTGGTGAGTCTTTCACCCCTCCAGGCAGCAGAATTCCACCAGGTCTTAATGCAGATCCCCTGACTCTCTACCCAAGTAGGCTGCATTCTACGCAAGCATTCATCTGACAAGCATTATGGTAGTTATGTAACTTGACAACTAATTAAAAATGGGCAGTGCTCTACCCTGTTAGTTACTGCTCATCTCTTACAAACCCTACAGCCCTATGACTTGCTTCTTCTTCCCGACGTAACGTTGTTTAAAGCAACAGCGTCCTTTTACCTGAGCTGTGAAGAGTCACATGTACTATCCTAGGTGGGCCTTTGTGCCATCTCAGCAATAACTCCTTGGACTCTTGGACCTCTGGAAACTTCCCTTGGGTGTTCTTCTCGGTTTGTCACCCGTCTAAGGATAAAATCCTCGAATGAACCCGCTGCCCATGATCTGCAAACTGTCTTCAGTGTACAGTTACCCTACTTACCCTACAGATTATTTAGCTTTTATCCTATTTAAACTTCAGGTCCTTTATCGTTAATTCCCCCTTCCAAGTATTATGTGTTTTATTGGTCAGTTCTAGTACTGTACTTTAGACTGCCATTTGAATATTACATTAAGGATTTTACTGAGTCTTAGAATTAATAAATGGTTCACTTTTTCATGCATCGATACTCTTAGTAGATTTAGCTACCCTCTCAGAAAACCTGAATAAGTCCGTCAGCTGGGATGTGACTGTTTTCAGTGACTGTTTGCAGCCAGCCTTCTCCCCTTTGCCCTTGGCTCCTCTCTGTCTCCTCCCGCTGTTGGCCTTTCTGGCCGCTGGATTCTGCTGACTCTCCTATTCTCTCCACCAAGGTATCATGGCAATACTCTTCTCAGGGATTGTGATGTCACACTACACACACCACAACCTGTCCCCGGTCACCCAGGTCCTGATGCAGCAGACTCTGCGCACCGTGGCCTTCATGTGTGGTATGTTTCGCCCCCCCACCGATTCCGTGTGCCCTCCCTTTTATATCTGCATTCCACTTCTCTCTCTCCCTCCTTTACCCCAGAATTCTGCCCTGTGTCTTTCATCTGTCTTCTCCTCTAAAATACCCCACTTCCAACCCCTCCACCTGCTTCCTTCACCCAGACCTCACTGGTGGCTTCCCCCCCCCCTTCCTGTTCTAAATGCTCTTCACTTCCTCCATCCCCTACTCCAAATACGTCCACTTCCTCTCTTCCATTTCCTGTTCTAAACGTTCTCCACTTCCTCCTCCTCCCATTTAAGTGATCTTCTCCATGTGCAGCGGCTACATGCATACAATGATATATGTCGATTTAACGAGTGATGAGGAAGCGGCTCTCCGGGGGCCGGTCTGCATCCAGCTGGCGCCAGTGCCCCTGTGACCCCGCCACAGAAATCTGTTCACTTCCTGTTCCTGTTTTCTCCTGAACTGCTCCAGAAACCTGCGTGTTCGCCTTCCTGGGACTGTCGATATTCAGCTTCCCCCACAAATTTGAGCTATCCTTCGTCATCTGGTGCATCGTAAGTGACACCGCACCTCGGCCCAAAGCGGACCCTCGTGTCGACACGGCCAGCTGAGCGGCGAGCAGACCCGCCTCTGAGCCATCCGTCTTCTACCCACAGGTCCTGGTGCTCCTAGGCCGGGCCGTGAACATCTTCCCTCTCTCATTCCTGCTCAACTTCTTCCGCGATCACAAGATCACGCCCAAGATGATGTTCATCATGTGGTTTAGCGGTAAGGCATTGGGCAGCCTGGAGTTCTCTGAAGTCTCCTTCACTCACTCCATTCTGTGTGACCGTGATGCAGACATACTGCAGGGTCCATGCTGGGGTGACTGCGCTCCCCAGCTGCTGAAGGACTACCTCTTGAGTGGTGTGCGGGTGGTGTGTGGTTCAGCGAATTAGGACTCTGTGCCCTTGATCAGAAGGTCGTTGGCCTGGAAGATGGATGCTACTGTTGTACCCCTGACCCTCAGCTCTGACAGACCTTGCACTGTGATCCCTAAGGTTGCTGTCACCTGTTTATGTGTCTTTGTGTTTTATGGAGAGCTTGTAGAAAAACATTTCCCCATGGAGATGTATTCAGGGAACATGGGAGCAGTACAGTACTGGTAAAGACATTACAAGACAAGGCAAGGTCAAACGATGCAATGTAAGGATGAAAAGATGTGATAATAGATGACGAATCTGGGGTTGAGGGAGCTTAACATCATGTGGAAAATGACTGTAATTTAGTTCAAAGTGTTGAAAAGTGCAGGAAGTGAGTGAAAACATAGATCTGTGCAGTACTCTCTGCCGCGAGGCCTGTGCTGCCTCTAAGGGCAGAGGATATCCTGGGCTTAGCCCAGAAATTCATACACCGGAACATAAGGACCCTGACTGCCGTGAAAGAGCTGGGGTTTTGTTTGTTAGAAACATTCACGCCTGAAGCCCCGAAGGCTGTCCCGGGTGCCCTCCACGCCGCCGAGTGCAGTGATGCAGTGAAGAAGCGGAAATGAGGGCCCCTCAGGGGTGCTGTGTCACTCGGCGGGTTAGGACGCTGTGACCGGCATCGGAAGGCCGCCGGGTCAGATCCTGTGGTCGGCACAATGCTTTCCCCGTCGGCCGGTTGAGCGAGGCTGCTCCCTGAACCGGCTGACCCCGCCTCCTCGATAGTATGTCACTTTGGATAAGAGTATCTGCCAAATGTCTCAGTGCAGTTCAGAAAATTTCTGATTGTGGGTGGTCTGTAGGTTAGGCAGCTGTGCTTGTCAGGAAGGGCATGGGTTCGAATCCTGTGGTTGGTAGATGAATCAAATGGCTGTAAGGCTGTAAAACCCTAATGCGCAAATGCTCATTGGCCACACACTTTCCTACACCTTCCCCAAGGCATCTGTTAAATAATTAGAAATGTAATGTAATCTTCTCAGCTGTACACTCTCTGAACTGTATTATAAGATAAAAGATTGAAATTCTGTCATTTAGGCTTTATCTTCTTGGCAGCAAGGTATTAGCATAGCATTTCAAGGTAAACTCTACTAATTTCATTCAGATTTTATTAAATTAATTCGATATGAATTCAGATGAAATTGATTTTTATCCTTTTTTTATATAGTAAAAGAGCAAGTTTCTTTTTCCTGTACCTTGGAATTTAAGGGTAGTTGGTTAATAGAATTCCTGTGAAATGTAGCTGTTAGTGGGTGTTCTAGATCATCCTATCAGTGAAAGGTTCTAGATCTTCCTATCAGTTTCCGTCTAAGCAGAGTCATCAAGGGGCAAGCAGAAGTAAAATGTGGACAAATAAAACCGAAAGCGTCAGATGAATGAGATCAGGGTTTCGTTCATTCTTCTATACCATTATGTGGCTTTGAAGGTTTAATTTTTCACGCTTCCCATTTTGTCCATCTTGTTTTGTTTTTTATTCTGAAAACAATTGTTTAATAGCATCCTGTTCGGAGGTGTAACAGGATGCTAGGATGGTTTGGACATTTTGGTCATGTGGCCTGGTATCGTCCACACCTTTTTTTTTTTTTGCTACCTGCTATGTCAGTCTGCTGCCTGTCTCACCCCATTCTCCTACGCCCCCCCCCCCCCCCCCCCCCCCCCGCGCTC
>JAODKL010000038.1:19256934-19272182 GCA_026780765.1 Petrocephalus schoutedeni | reverse complement strand
TGTGACCACAACCACCCCCAACAGCACAGCTTCTATGCCACCTTTGTAATGACTTTAGGAAGATCTGGGAACAAACAATGAGAGCCTCCTACCTTGATGCAGCGGAATTCTTTCTTCCAGGGGAAGAGCAGGAGGTTGGTGCAGACAGTCTCGAGGATGGAGAAGGCCATCTCCAAGGCCTGGAGACCGGCACTCCTCAGGGTGAGCAGGGAATTCTCCACCAACTCATAAAAGCGGACGAGACGGAAGCGCTGACCCGGGTCGGCCTGATGGGCCCCGAGCCAGGCGGCAGCTGCGGACAGCAGGATCCCATCCGCGGTGGGCCCCCGTCTGCCCCCATCATCCTCCTCTTCCAGCCGGCGTTCCAGGGACTGGGCGTACTTCTTGAACAAGTCCTCTCGCAGCTTGACATCCATCAGCGGCGGCAGGCGGCACTAGAGGCGCCACGTGCATCCCCACATAACGATGGCCACACCTACCGGGGCATCGCAGGACCCGCCCTTCTCACCGCACACACAGGTCAGAAGGCTGGCGATGGGTCATCGAGCGAGGGGGTCACACACAGCCTGCAAAAAAAGGCCCCAAGTTATTTTGAAGCCACTTACCGCAGAAGTAAACTTCTGACTCAGGACCCAAGAAACCGGTTTATTACAGTGTAATAAAGCAATTCCTTTTAATTTTACCCCGGGATGCCAAACTCATCCTACCAGTCCCACTTAATAAGCAGAATTAAAAAACAAATATTTTTCAAACTACCCACATGACAGAATGTAAACAGCAGACAAATCCACAGTTTTTTTTTTAACTGGGGAAGCACAGCATAGGTTAGGACTGGGAAACTTGAACCTCTCAAGTCATGGCAGATATATAGATCTACTCATCCAGTTTCATCTTTACGAGATTCACCATGCGTGTGCCATGTACGGACTGGTGGCTTGCATACTGAACGCCATTTCTCTTTGCGAAGTGTATCCAACCGCCCAGTATGCACCCACACGCCCAAAAATGATGACAGAACCTCAAAGTCACTTAAAAGGATAACGAGACGTGTAGATCTTTCCTAGTGTTATAACCACTAATCTGATACGACATCCACTCCTGTCAGCGGTTGAGCGTTTTTACCGTCCGAACACAGACTTCATGAAAAGCTAGCAAGCAAATATTAAAAAGCTTCAACAACTACGCCAGGTTTGCAAGTAAGCAGACGACACCTACTCCCTGCGCCTTAAGCTGAGCTGCGAAACTATACTTTCCCTACAGAGCTTAACCGTCGACATAAGAGAGCAGCCACATCCCCGCTAAAGGGCAGCAGAAGAAGCCCCCAGGCGAAGGGGCATGTGTGACCAGCCCAGCCAGCGAAGGCGACTAGCTTAGCCAAGCTAGCATAGACCATTGAAAACCATACGTAGGTACCCATCGTCAACAGCGCTGATAAAAAGGGGAGCGGCAAGTCAAACACGCTGCGTTCGCGAGCGCCTACGATTAAAAACACACTCGCTATTTTACAAATAAATTGACAAAAATACACCAAAACAGCACCAACAGAGAGTAGCATCCCACCTTCGCATTCTGCAGGAAACGCGTATGCTGTGAAAGCGCATGCGCAGGCTTCGGGCCGTACGGCAGTTTGACGACGTCTGTACAGACGTTAGCCGTACGACTGCGGAACGCATGCGCAAATCCCGGTCCTTACGGCTGTTTGACGCACGCACGGACGATAGGCGCACGGCCGTGTCGCACATGCGCAGTTTAAATTTACATGTACAGTGAATTTCTTAATACTTCATTCAAAGCAGGTTCCACAGGCAGGCGTGGCTTATGAATGGTTTGTAATGTCTGACTTATAGGGATGGCATCAAGATGAATATCGCCTGTGATTGTCACAGCTGGTGTGATTGAATTATATTGGAATTTAATTTTTACAGGTAGCCAGCCCACAGACTTAAGAACAGCTTCTCAGTCTACTACCGTATACTAACTGCTAAATATGCATGATGTACACGGCCAGATTGCTTTTCATAATAGTAATCAAATAAGGTTGATTCGTCCTTTTATACGATCTAATGACAAATGCACTTTATTCCTGTATATGATTGGTATGAGAATAAGTCCTATTTGACTTGACAACTTTATAAATCAAGAAAATTAATATGGTAATGCAACTCTAAGACTATTATAAAGTACTTACTTATAAAGTAGGCCACGCTGACAGTTAAACTGCAATTAATAAAAGTACTAATAGTTCTGGGATTTTCTGGCATAGTTCTGGCATTACATTTGATTTAGTACGTTCATAAAAGTATATTAATCTAATTTCTTTTTGGTCACACTGCGGATGGCTGGACGGGGAGGACCCGGGGGAGGGGGGTAATCACAGAAACAGGTGCGGGCCCGGAGTTTTGCTGAGCGCCGGGCGGGACCGACCACCCAGACACGCCCCGCCATCCTCCTCCTCCTCTTCCCTCCCTATTTCCCTCCCTTCTCCTCATCCTCCCTCGGGTTTAGCGCCGTGACGTTGTCTTTCCTCATCGACGCAGTTCTACTGCTTCTCACCGCGCACCGCCGAGGAGGAAACAACAGCAGCGAAAAAAATTAGGTATATAAACGAGACCAAAGTGGACATGGCGATGATCGGTGCCCCGGATCCCACGGCGAGAAGCGGCGCCACCGCGGACGGCGAAGGGGACAGCTCGGACTTCACCTGCCCGGTCTGTCTGGAGATATTCGACCGTCCCGTCACTACACAATGCGGCCATACGTGAGTACGGAGACGGGACATTCGGCTCTGTTAAAGCGCACAAACACACGTCTGGACGGGAACCGCAGCCAGGAGGAAGGTGTCGCTCAGCTGTGTGCACACGGGCAGGGAGTTCATTATTGCCAAAGAACAGGCCGGACAATATGTCATCGTGTTTATCTTGTATTTGCACACTAGCCAACGCAAGACATTAGACGTGTAGGTGTAAAAAAGTCGTTTTAATGTACAGAATGTACAACCCAGCTTACTTTCAGTTTTGTTTACGTCTAGCTACAGCCGAATTCGAATAATGGGAATTGTAGTCCCAAAAATGTCGTTTGCAACTGTCTGATTTTTAAATTGGACTACAAGTTCCACAATGCCCCGGTAGGGAACAGGAACAGAATCATATCGCAACTTAAGCTTGATCTGATTGCATTGATATAATAGTTTTCCCACTTTAGTAGTATGTGACAGGCATTTTGCAGTTGTTTTTTCTTCGGGAAGCCCCGCACGCGAACAGCAAGGAACATTTGGGGAAAAAAATACTTCCTTGGGAATAATCACACCCGAAGTAGTCATTTAAGGCTTAATCATTTAGTTTTGACAGAATTTACAACCTGACGTTGATTATTAAAGATCAGGGTTGTATATATGCCTTGTTTCTAGGACGATACTTGGATAATTCTGACGTTAATCAAGGAGGGTTTTACATCGATCCGAAGAAAATGGAATCCGAAAATGTTTGCCTTGTCAGGACATTTTGCACGCATTAACAGGTCGCAGTGGACTTTCGGCCTTAACCTTGTAACCAGTCTAATAATCGGCAGTGGCAAACAAGACTAATCGCTAAGAAACTTCCTTCCTTTCTTCAATCCATGCAACAACAATATAAATCCGGAACAAATCCTGTCAGCGCAGCAAAATAAGTTGCTAACAGTAACAGTTAGTAACTGATGCATCTGACATTGATTGGGGGATTAACACAAACGTAAACATCATGTGAGGGTGTGTCTTTTGGTAGCACTGTTGCCTCACATGGTTCAAATAAGACCCCCTTTTTTGTGTACGGAGTTTGTATGTTCTCCACACATTTTGTGGAAAGCTTTCGGATACTTTGGCTTTCTCCCATGGGCCAAAGACATGTACTTTGGCAAAATGGTGTTTCTCAGTCACCACCAGTGGTGCATGTGTTTGTGTACACTGTTTTGTCATTGCATCCAGACTTTTTCAGAGCCCTGCAGGGATGAGAGGTTTAGAATGGTTGAGCTTTGCATTTTTATGTAAAAATGCATAAAATGAGTTTAACAAATCCAGTAAAGTATAGTCTGAAAATGAAGAATCATCCATAACTGCCATTTTGCACTGTATTTTCCATAGTAGTACATTGTTTAGCACAGTTCTTAATGCATTCTTTATTACTTTCATGTTTATTCTGTTACTGTTTTTCTGTATCTTTTTTTATACTTGCAATATCCTTTTGTTGTATTTACTTCATACGTTGTAATCCCTCTGTGGTATGTGGTGGAGAAATTTTCCCCCAAAGGGATCAATAAAGTCCTGTCTTATTGAATTCTTACCTATATCTTTAATAAATCTTTTCTGTATAGTGTCCTTACTCAACAGCCTACATTTACACATCTGTGCAAAAGAAAATGGCGGCTGTTTCCATCCTGGAACCTCTTAACCAGGTCAGGGTCACGGTCAGGGACCTGCAGCCTGTCCCAGGCAGCAGAGAAAGTAATGCTGCGCACTGAGACGCTGTGCTGCCTGGATTTGCATCTATTTTAAACGTTTTCCTGTTAATGCATTTTTTACTGTAAGAATAAGACATATGTTGAACTAATCGTAAGGTGATTATGGATGAGGATATCAAATCTGCACAGCCTAACACTGAGTGTTTGGGTGATGCTTGTTTTCTGTGATTTTCGAACCTTGGAACATCCTGCACTTGAGGCTCGTTTTGCCGCTCTGTTGAGAACCACTTCTGCTGCGCCCTTTTGCAGGTTCTGCACCAGCTGCCTGCAGGAGTGCTTACGGACCCACAAGCCTATCTGTGCCGTGTGCCGGACCACGTTGGAGAAATGGGCCAGAGCCACAGCCATAGAGGCGCTCATCCAGAAGAGCGCGGGTCCGTGCAAGGGCTGCCAGGCACAGGTAAGCCTTCTGCAGTCTGTGGGTATGTGTGTATCTGCCTTCTGTTGTATCTTAGCCTGTGGCCCTCTGTGAATGTGCCCCGCAGCATGTGCCTCTGCGTGAAATTGTCCCACAGCCTGTGCCTTGCAGCCTGTGCCCCTGCTTGAATGTGCCTTGCAGCCTGTGCCCCTGCTTGAATGTGCCTTGCAGCCTGTGCCCCTGCTTGAATGTGCCTTGCAGCCTGTGCCCCTACTTGAATGTGCCTTGCATCCTGTGCCCCTGCATGTCTGTGTCCCTGTGTAAATGTGCCCCGCAGCCTGTGCCCCTGCGTGTCTGGGCTCTGCAGTCTGTGCCCCTGCATGTCCGAGCCCCTGTGTGTCTGTGCCCTGCAGCCTGTGCCCCTGTGTGTCTGTGCCCTGCAGCCTGTGCCCCTGCATGTCCGAGCCCCTGTGTGTCTGTGCCCTGCAGCCTGTGCCCCTGTGTAAATACTTCTGTGTGTATGTGCTCGCCAATCAGACATGGATTATTTCCCCAAGGCCAATTAAAGGTGGATTAACCCAAGTGGTCTAGTTTCTCTCCCATCGCAGAGGATTTAGCTAAAATAACACGTTAACGAGCAAACCGTTATTAAGCAGGATATTGTAAAGGAAATCTCAGTGGCCTACTTTCCTGATGCCCTCCTCCTCCTCCGCATTGTTATTGTGGGTTTGTGTTTTATTAGGAACCGTCTTGACACTCTCCTCCCTCCTGTCCGCAGGTGCGGCTGTCCCAAATGCGAAGCCACACGGCTGTTTGCTCCAAATACCAGGAGTACATTGACGAGGGGGTCAGGAGCACCACGAAGTCCCAGCCCGCCGTCAGGTGGGGCGCTGGCAGGTGGCCTCTCTCTCGTCTCCAGCCGTCAGCTGATCCTCCGGTGCCTAATCCTCCTCCAATCCTCCTCCCTCCCCCCCAACGCAGCTCGGTTCCGAACCGCTTCACGTTCTCCTGTCCGTACTGCAACTTCCAGAACCTGGACCAGGATGGGCTGGTGGAGCACTGCACGTCGCTGCACGCTAGGGATACGCGCCACGTGGTGAGGCGCCCCCTGTGACAGTCCCCCACGGGCAGCCGAGTCTGCGAACTGAAGGTCATAGGTTCCAATCCCATTTGCTGTCGCTTCACCCTCGAGAACGGGAACCGTTTTTTCAGTAGCATCTTGTCGTTTCGTTGGTCTGTCCTGTTGTATAAAAGGTTAGCACCTGCGAAATAACTCTAAGCCAATAGCAGAACCGCTGAGCACCACAGGGACAAATGAAGAGATTGGCGCTTAAGTAGGGTCTTTTGACTAGCATTAGCATTGCATCATATCCACCAGCAGGGGGAGCTGGCAGAGGCGGGAGTCTGCACTTGGCCTCAGAGGCAGTCTTTAAGAGTCATGCTTACCCAAAATGGCTACAATCTGCCATTTGTTGAGTACCTTTTATCTGTACTCAAAAAAAAGACTTTAAAACGTTGTCCGGTAAAAGCGCAGATTCCTTTGATCACCGCAGGTCAGCCATCTCACGGTACCGACAGTGCGCAGGTGCGAAAGCCATTGGGCCTACTTCTGGCTGTTGGACGGGGGGGAGCAGCTCGCTGCACAGAGGCCAGGCCTCTTCGCCCTCGCCGTATAAGTGATGCCTGCCGCCGTTTCCCATTTCAAGGTGTGCCCCATCTGCGCGTCGATGCCTTGGGGAGACCCCAACTACCGCAGCGCCGACTTCTTCCAGCACCTGAAGATCAGACACACCTTCTCTTACGACACATTCGTGGTGCGTATCTCTTTAATTCCTGAGGTGGTGTGGTAATGCAGATTCACATGTGAAGTACGTTCAGCAAGAGATCCAGTGTGCATGGCGAGCATCTGCCGGTTTAGATCGGGGGGAATTTGTCAGGTTTGACAATAGATCCCCCCCATTTTTCTTTAGAGTGGTTTTAAGTCAGAGTTTCAGAAAAAAAAAATATATAAAATGTTTACAAGCTTTAGTTCTGCTCCATAATTTATAAGCATACTTAACCTGCTACCATGTCCATTCCTGCTTGCTAGGACTACTCAGCTGACGAACACACCATGATCCAAGAGGCTCTGCAACGCTCCCTGATGGACAAATAATGCGACTGGCAGGGGTCGCTGCTGAGGCGCTGCTCGGCCGCCTCGTGGACGCCTTCTAGTGAACGATGGCACTTCGGGCAGAAGCAGAGCAATCTGAATAATCCCAGTAGCGATACTTTAATAATTGGTCCACAATCGGGAATACCCGTCATTTAAATTTGCAGCACTGTTACGGGGGTGAGGTAAATTTATTGAGTATTGAAATCAGAAGTGTTTGGTGTTCTGAGTTGTAACATCTGATCTGTGAACCTCCTACGTTTATCAATGTTTATGATCAAATTTCGAGACATGTCTTCCTGAAGTTAAGATGGGTGACGAGTAGTTAAAAGCAGCCTTTGGAGCTCATGAATAATGTCAATACGTGTCGGGGTTACTTCGTGCAACTGATTTAAAATTTGGAGGAGAATCCACTTGGTTCCGTTGTAAACCCATATCTTGTAATACTTTCTTTCCTTAAGCCTATTGGTATGTAACCGCATTTGAGAAGATGCGTCACTCCGCGTGCGTTGCTTTCGGTGACATTTGCTCCAAGCTTCACTAGTGTCCTCAAGGGAAGGTGCTAGTTTTTTATTAGTCGTTAATTTTGTAAGGTGCCACGCATCAGTGTACATAAAACGAAGCATTACTCTTTCTTCCTTCTTTTATTTGTTAGGATTGGTTAAAACAGTAACAGTAGATCATCTGGGAAAAGGTTACTGAACCAAGTCCGGGGGAAAAAAAAGTTGTGAATAAAATGGTAGTCTATAAAATGACCAGGAGGGGGCAGTGTTTCCCTTTCTGTGTGAGCGCGTCCCTTATCTCCGGCTGCACCGTTCTCTGCGCCCACATCAACACTGCTTCGCGATCACGTACATTAACTCCAAACGGAGGTCTTACATATGCAGGAAACACACTAGCGACGCAAAACCTTCAATTATTTACTAATATTCTTATTTGAATATTGCTCAAAATATTCAATTCTGTTGTCGCACTTGGATCTTTACCTAATTTGTTTTCCGATTCGGTTTCACACCACGGATATGCACGATTTGACAACGTCCGTTTGCTGTATTGCATTTTTTTTCTCTCTCATTTGCCCATGAAAATGGATTCTTACAGCTAACAATTTAGGAAGGTTGACATTGTATTTGTCGGAGTAAGGTGTGTGACTGGTCCCGATGTCAACTACTGAGCGAATACCCCTTTTGAATTTTTGTAGCGCTTCCAGTTGAAATGTGGACTGTGCAGGTTAGCATCTTTTTTTCTAGGGGTCGGTGTGTGGGGTGGTCTTCTTGTGATCCTCAGTAAATCTTTCCAAGATCTGGATGTTCAGATGTCAATCATGGTCTTTTCGGGAGAAACATTGGTCAGTCCGTGAATTGTCACAAATGACCAAAAAACCTTTCCCTAAATGCAAATATCGTTAATTGCTCATGTGATGCGCATTAGGGTTTGTTCAATTTAATTTACTTATGTTGCTCTGGACAAAATATTGACCCTTTTGCTGAAAGAGTGATAAAGATTTAAAAACGTATCTTCAATTCTAACGGAGCTGAAGAGAGGTTGGTGCTTTTGGGTGTGACTTTTTGCTTTTCATAGAATACAGGGACTAAAACAGAATCCACTTCTGTTCTTTTTGCCTTGGGGAATAACCTATTTAAGTTAACCCTTTTAGGTTGAGTAATCTGGTTTTAATTCATGTACCTTCTCCTTTCTGATAATAGAGGTTAAGCTCTTCAGGCCCCCGAAAAATGTCTCTCTGCTGCCATCCCACTGTCACTCCTTGGAGAAACATGGCCTGTAACTCTATTTATTAATTCATGTCTTTTTTTATTTGCTCTCTGCCCTGCACAAGTGCCATTCATGCTAAACATATCCTGTTTTTAAAACGTGGCCTTCTGAGCTTCTTTCAGTGAGAAGGCTCCTCTCGTGGTTTTGTCTTTGTCCATCTGTTCCTCTTCCTCCTCCTCCTCCTCATTGCTGCTCCTTTACAGCCGTGAGCTTTGACGGGAAAGGCAGCTGATTCTGCATAACAGGCTGAACATCGTCCCCGACGCTCGATCCTCGGCCCAAATCCCAGCTCCGCTTCCGCACCTGAGCGGGCCTGCAGGAAGTTCTGTGCTCGGACAGCCGTGTAAATGCTGGCGAGCCCTCCCCCGTGAAAAACCTCCATCTTCCAGACGACAAACAGATCCACGGGAAGCTGGAGCTGGAGGGCTGAACGGGGAGATTTTTATTAACGCCTTTGGGATATTTTGGGCAGGTGAACGGAGCAACACGCAAACCATGATTTTGCACTCTGGCAAGAACATAAAACTGAACACCTGTCCACGGGAGTGTGGTGCCTGCTCCTGGAGTCTGCCTAACACACAGGGCAGGCTTACTTCATACCCTCAACACGTCCCGTACCCAAACCTCACTGCCTCCCCTGCAACACCAACCCCTTCACTTACCCCAAAAAGACACTTCAAACTATCAAAGTCGGGGTGCTGTTCAGTTTGTGTTGTGCTTTCATGAAAACCGAGGCCTTCTGCTCTCAAGAAAGGGGCCAAGGTTAATAATAAATGCCTGTTTGTGTAAGTATGTAATTGTGTGTATTTATATACACACACACTATACGTAATGCTGGTGATGTCATTGTGTGCGAGTGAGATGTATACTTGTTTGGAATATACTTTACTAAATTATGGTGCCGATAAATTGCATACAACCACCATAAAATTGAAGGGGTATGTATGATTAATGCTATGAAAATACATTTAAACCCTTTCTGTGCGTTTTATGCATTCTAATGAGGTATGCAGGATCTTTGCGGTGACATAATTGTCCATCGACGAGATTACAACTGACTTTCCTCTTTTTTTTTTTTAATTCTGTGGTTAGGATGTCTAGGACTCTGTTATGGAGAGAATCTACTAGACTATGTTCCTGATTCCGCAATCCAATTTCCCTGATGCATTTTTTTATTTGCTCCTGGCAGCTGGAAAAGTTAGGTGAAACGAACTAACGAGACAACCGCTTCTGGGCAGGAAGGAAGTGCTCCTGCAAAATAATAATAAAATAAATACATTTTTTTCCTAAAGACGGTTGCTTTTTTTGTGTTTTGGTGCCGGCAGTAGGGTATCAAAAAATTGCAAAAGGAAGGGAAATAGGCGGGAACGTGTTGAATAAAAATTTAATAAAGTTGGGCGCGTCGTTTTCTTTGATGAGAGAATTAGGAAGTGTGTATGAATCTCGGGGCTGTGTAGGGGCTGCAATTACTGCAACACGCCCCCCCGGCAGCTCCACCAGGACAGCCGGCGAGGAGGAAGCGCGCCGGGGCATCCCGGTGCGCGAAAACACGGCGAGAGAAAGCGGGTTACGGAAGGCGGGCGTTCTTACAAAACGTTTTTTGTGTGCAATTACCGAACATGAATTTTCATCCAGCGTTGGCGTGATGCGATACTTTGAAACACCGTTCCCGAAATAAACTCTAGACCTACACCAAAAAAAGTCGGTATTAACGAGATATGGTTGGATCTGGGAGGTGCTAAGCTTCCGCCTTCAGTTTTTGGCTCCGTAACTTAAGGTCCATCCATCCGCGCCTATCTTTTGTGCGGTCCTCTGGGTGTGGGGCCAGTGATCTTTGAGTTTTGAGATCCACCGAAGCACGATGCAGAGTCGGTTAAAAACACTACAATCGGACGTAAATTTAGTGGCTTCACCTGAATCTCAGCGGCATCCAGTCTGGTTCCAGGTACCTGCTTCTCAGTGCTGAGGAGCACACCTCTGGAGAAGCTGCAATCGCAGATTAATGGAGCGTAATGGGTTTTGCAGTAAAAACCCAGTACTTGTGCATTAAAGTAGTGCAACCCTGTATTGACGAAGTAAGTTTGCACGTATAAGGAGTTTGAGTAGTAGATGCTTACTTAAACACGTTTAAAGGAGTAGGAAACTTACACGAGTAAAAACGGCACCAAGTAAATAACTGTGCTTTGTTTAAAATTATGAAAATCATCAGATTTTTTATTTGACACGAGGGATAAAACTGCGGAAGGAAATGCATACATTTTTATAGCCTAGCGTCTTGTGGAGATTGATTAATGTAATTAAATTATCTACACGTGTAAGAGTCACGGGGGCGTCCAGTTTACCACCGGCTGGTTAATTAAAAAAAGAGGTAATTACATACTGGGGAAGAGGTGGGGTTCCTAATGGGTTTGAAGGTGTGATGGAAGGAGAGATTGGCAGAGGAGAGCAGAGGGTTAGTGCACAGGTATGAGGGGGTTAGCAGGGAGGACTGGATTGAGCACCTGGGCCATAACAGACTGTGACATTTATGAAGGGGACATTTTAAGGGGTGTTGGAAAGCCCCTTGGCCTTGGACACGCCTGAGGGAGTTTTTTGTTTTCGTTCATTTTTTACATGGTATAATGGTAAGCACTCTAATGTCTGTAAAAACGAACTGATTTGAAGCTACCGAAGGCATCTTGAAACGGTGGGATTCAGACATCGCTCAGATGCCCCTAAACCTCGTGCTGTACTTTGAAGTTTGCTGTATGCGTGAGTGTGTGTGTGTGTGTGTGTGTTATATATACATACATCTCCGTGCCTGGGAAGTTTGAAGCGCTCCAAAGGCAGATATTTCTGCTGATGAAGGTTATTCTGCCTTTTGCCGGAACAAGGGTATCAACTGCTAAATGCAAATTCCTAAAAGTCAGGAGAGCCGGGATCCCTCAGAGCTATTGCAGAGCTGCCATCACGTGGCTCTTCTTGTGGTTCCGAGCGGGCTCTGCGAACACTCGATCTCACCGTTTCGCTGTGAGCCTGATGTCAGGGCGCCAACAGCCAGCATGGCTGCAAGTTAGCTGCAGCGCGCAAAGCTAACGCACGCTAGCCTTGCGCCAGCTTTGCACCAGCGCGTGTTAGCCCAGCGCTAACTGATGCTAAGACACGTTATCTCGGCGCTAATGGGTACTAGTCAGAGCTAAAGAGTGCTAGTCTGGCACGTGTTCCACATTCAGGTGGCGTGCCTCTGCCTTGGACCTTCTCTTCAGATGGCTGCTGTTCAACATTCAGGCATGAAGCCCTGTGAGGCTGGACAGGCGGCGTCGTGGACACTTCATCTCTGCGGTCCCTGTCAGCTATCCGCACATCAGGGTGGGGCCGGCAGCCCGGGTCTTGGTGACCGGGACGGGCTGGTTGATTATGATTGCAGCCTTGACCGTTCTGTCATAGTCCGTCTCCACAGACAAAGACTGCTTGTGACATGTCGGTTTCTGAGGCAGGAGGATCTGACGCCAGGAAGCGAGTTTGGCGAAGAGGAAAGGGTTGGGGTTGGGGGTGGGGAGCGAGCTTCTCCATAAGCCACTTTAAAGGCATCCCTGACCCCTATTGTTCTGCTGAATTGTAAACTGTCCCATCGAACTCGGACCCATCAAGGACAGCCGGACCGAACTGGACTGACCCTCCCCCCAGCCCCCTCCCGGCATCCCCTGTCTCGTGTTCTTGCTATTTTTTTCTTTTTTTTTTTCTTAGAATACAACCTGAAATGAGGGGCTTTGCTGTATTCCTGGGGTGTGTTAAAGCCACTTCTCTCTGTTCACTCAACAGAGAACGCGAGATTAACACAATTACTTTAGTGTGCTATAAATATAATTGAACAAAATGTAACACTTATCTGGTCCACTGCGGACCATTCCGGAAGGTCTGGAGAACCTGGAGGTTGCTTTAAAACCCTGGAAAGCTCAAGGAACAACACACAGTCCTCTAGAAGTAAAATAAGCATTTGGGGGAGGGGGCAGGAAGTGGCTCTGGGGATTGCTAATAATGATTTTATTTATTTATTTGAAATCCGCACCCCCCCCCCTCTTTTTTTTTTACTAATATTTGAAAGTTGAGCCATCTGAAGTGGGTTTGCAGAAGTGAGCGAGGTTTCCCCAGAGTGCTACACTGGTGTTGTGTGGGTGGGTGTTTCTGAAGAATGGGGGGGGGGGGTTTTGAACCAGGAGGAAAGGCGCTGAATTTTCTAAAGCCCTCCCCTACAGAATTATTAAAATGGCAGGGAATGAAGGGGGGGGGGTCACCGCGGCAGAGCTTACGGCTGTTATTCCCCCATTAATTTTTCCATTTGAAATCAAGCCTCACTGGGAAGGTGGGGGGGCAAGAGGGCTGGCAGGGGCTGCAGCTGCTTTAATGTCCAACAGGGGAGGCAATTTTGCTTCCAAAACAGCATATAATTATGCGGGGGGGTGCTTTCACACACACCCTGCACTGTCCCAGCTGAGCCCGGGGGGGCCTCCCTACACCGTATCCCCATTTGAAACCGACTTTAAGTTACTCTCGCTGGAGGAGCCGCTGTTAATTAGCGACTATAGGCGTTTCAGGAGGGGGGAAAAAAATAAAACTCCCAAAAAATGATTAATTCGTCCTCATTCCACTGGAACACTGAGGCCTTCCGGAACATTCCACCCAGCCGGGGTTCCTCTGCACGGATCCTTCCGCGATGCCGGCGGGTTTGTTTGTGGTTGTGTAGGTGCGGGGGGGGGAGGGCTTTGTATCGCTCTGGCCCTTTTTGTGAATGGATGCCGACCAGGGCAGCCCACAGGACCACCAAAGTAACAGCAGGCCGGCAATCACTGACCTCAAGTAGCATGAACAATCAAAAGCTGTACCATCCATCCACGCCTTGGCCCTGGCTATGAAATATGGATGGATGGAAGTTCATCTTCATTATATATATATATATATATATATATATATATACACTCTTTATGTATATAAGCCATTTGGGTTGTAGGTCCTGTGTTAGAGTACTTTCTGACGCCGGGTACCTGTGCATAGCTGGCACGACGGCGACACCCACTTGACTCGATACAAACCGGACGCCGCATCCCGAGGGGCTCTAAGGCCTCAAGCATTTGCTCTGTCACCCTTTAAATCTGCCACCCCCCACCTCCCCCTTGGATATAAATCACTCACGTCCAACAATGCCAGAACCTTTGTTCAGGAAGAGCTTTGGAAGCATATGGTGCAATAAGTAACTAGTCTCCTCACATCTCTATTTTGTGTCCTTGCCCACCCCCCGCCCTCGACATCCCCCTTAAAAAAAAAATCAAATCACCAGTTTCCTCTTTTCCCCCCATTCTTTGAAAAGAGCTGCAGTTAGCTGATCTGTCAGTCTTGCCTGGTTCGAGCGACGTGCTTCCAGCCGCTCACGGCTCAATTATTAACTGCCAGGTACTGAATCAGGGCCCCGACGAGCTGGCCAGCCTTGCCTGATTTAAAAAACAATGCCGCTCCCCCACTGACCCACCCACCCCCTACTTAAGTTGTCAAAGCCATCAGAACATTTCTCCCTTAACTTAACACATCAGGCTAATTGGGAGGGAGCTGGAATAATTATTAATCTACTGACTCTATTACGTATACATTAACGTCTGCTGCTGAAATCGTGAAACCGAGTAGTTCTGAAATATTGACTTTTGGATGATGTTATTTTCATAATAAGTAAGAGCATGCTTGTTTGACGACAGACGGCAACCTCTGCAATAAAGGCACAAATAGTTAATGATGGAGTGGACGGCAATTTAAATTTTTTTTTCCCCAAGTGATTCATTCACTCGGCCGCGTGACGGATTTTAAGCATTTCCTGGGGATTCAAGGGTCAAACTGCAACAGGTAAAGTCTTTAAAGCTCACTCTCTTTATATGACCACCGCGCACAATGGTTAATGGTGGAGACTTGCTTTCCGCAGGCGACGGGCAGATTGCCGGTTCTCCTGTCCGTCGCTTCAGCGCGGGCTTCGTAACTGGACACCTATTAGGGGTCCTTCCTCCAACCCCAGTCAAACGCCAAACCATGGTGCAGTGTTGTCCCATGTGCCCATGGCTGTCTGGTCTCCAAAAAATAAGTCCTAACCCCACCCCTCAAGTATGCTCTCTTCTCTCTGTAATTAAAATTCATTACATGGACAGTGGCTTCCGGAGAGGTATAGCTGAGCGCTCTGTATAGTTTAGTTCTCCCAACACACAGTATTTCTTTTGATATAATAACTGCCTTGAATAATGTCCCTCGAGGCGTAACGAATAAACGCAGTAATATTTCCCGGTAATGAATTGCCCCAGAACCTTTTAGATTGAAATACTCCGCTGCTGCCCCCACCGAGCCCCCCCCCCGCCCCGCGCCATTTCCAGCATCGTTTCGTGTCACCGGTTGCACTGGCAGCAGGAACGTTCCCCACTGAGAACGGGGACCCGTCAGAACCCCCCCCCCCCCCCCCCC